>QEPC01012362.1:3713879-3737383 GCA_003113815.1 Sphenodon punctatus
GAGGTGGGGGGAGGAGGGAGGGGGAAATAGTAGGGGGAGAGGACTTGGAAGCAATTTCCAGGTGGATCTTGGAGGTGAAAAAGAGAGCAAGATCCTGAGCGGAGAGAGAAGAGGGAGGAGGAGGACAAGGGGGTTTGAGAAGGGAGTCAAAGGTGGAAAAGAGGCGGTGAGGGTCCCGGGAGCAGGACTCAATGTGGGAGGCGTAGTGCTGCTGTCTAGCGAGGGAGATAGCAAAACTGAGTGATGAGAGGCAGAATTTGAAATGGAGGAAGTCAGCGTGGTAGTGGGATTTGTGCCAGAGGCGTTCAGCAGCCCGGGTGCAGGAGCGGAGATGGCGAATGCTGGGGGTGAGCCAAGGGCGAGGGTTACGGGAGCAAGCTGGGCGGGAGGAGAGGGGGGCAAGGGAGTCAAGGGTGGAGGTGAGAGAGGAGTTGAAGGTGGAGATGGCAGAATCGGGGGAGGAGGAAGAGAAGACTGAGGGGAGAAGAGGGGAGAGGGAGGAGGCAAAGTCCTGGGGCACAATGGCCTGCAGATCACGGAAGGGATGGGGAAATGAGGAAGAGGAGGGGGAGCAGTGGGAGAGGTTGAAGGAGGCGAGGAAATGGTCGGAGATGGGATGGGGCTCGAAGGAGAGATCGGAGACAGAACAGTTCCTAGAGAACACAAGATCAAGAGACCGTGCGGGTGGGGGAGCTAGTCCAGAGATGGAGATTAAAGGAGGCGGCTAGGGAGAGGAAGCGGGCGATGCAAGGCTGAGAGGGTGCATCAACATGAATACTGAAGTCGCCAAGGATGAGTGTGGGGATGTCATCAGAGAGGAATAAGGTGATCTGGGACTCAAACTCGGAGAGAAAATAGGAGAGGGAGCTGGTGGGATGATAAATGACAGCCACACGGAGGTGGAGAGGGGAGCAGAGGTGTACGGAGTGAGCCTCAAAAGAGGGGAAGGAGAGAGGGGGTGGAGGGGTCAAAACTGGCAGGAAGAGGCGAGGAGGAGGCCCACACCACCACCCCGGCCTTTGAAGCGGGGCTGTGGAAGGAGAGACCTCCGTAGGAGAGGGTGGCAGGGGTGACAGAGTCAGTGGGGGAGATCCAGGTTTCAGTAAGCGCGAGAAGGTGAAGGGAGCGAGAGAAGAAAAGATTATGGATATAGGGGGCTTTATTAGCAGAGGAGCGACAGTTCCAGAGGGAACAGGAGAATGGGAGTTGATCAGGGGGGAAACAGGGAATGGGGATAAGATTAGGGGAAGGGGGGGCGATGGGATCTGCGAGGGATGGGCAATGGGGCAGAGGGAAAGAGGTGGGGGTGGAGGGGGAGGTGGTGTGGGGACGTTGGGCAGAGATGACAGGCTTAGTGCGAGGCCGGAGCAGAGGGGAGAAAAGTAGAGACCTTATTTTGAGAACCGAACAGAATCCAGCCCCAGACAGCAATGTCAAGATCAGAGCCTCATCTGCACATGACACCATCTTACTTGGGGATTTTGACTCAGATTGGGTAACTCTTCACTATTTATTCCCCTATCCCCAAAGTCTACTTGCATGAGCACAAGTCTGGGAGCCAGACTATTTACGTGGTCCAGCAATTAATATCACTTGACTCTGCCTACAGATATGGAAAACAAGGAAAACAAGAGAACGGCTACCTCTCTAACCCTAGAAGAGCATTCTACTTGGTAACTAAGTACTAGCTCGTGATTTGAGAGGGTAAAGCACAAAATACAGAAGCATCAAACATCTCTAACCTGGTCATTCAGCCAGTTCTGACCATCCAGCGTAGCCAGATCATCCATATCTAGCATGTGCTTATTATAGAAGACCCGGAAATTGCAAGTGGAAGATTTCGGATGCCTTGACCGATACTTCATGATTTCCCTAGTGATAAATGGCTTTCTGAAACAGGGTTTAAAGAGATGGAGAAGCACAGTTAAAGGTTATTCCAGTTTATATCAGCAGCAGCTGTATTTACTGTAGGTATCGATTTCAATCCACAACGTGAATGAGGGACACAAGTCCACTCTCTCCTTCATGAATTTCTAAAATATATTACAACTACAAACCTAAGGGAAAAATCTTCATTAAAGACTTCCTTTAATCTTCCCATGACATCTTTTTCGCAGAGTGGAACTAAACTGCCGTACTTCTTCATAACGTCATCTAGGAAGCCTTTAAATATATCAAATGAAAAGGCAAACGTGTTAGGAAAAACAGAGTTTGTTAGTCCAACAAAGCCAACTGTCAGTAATACGCCTCTAAATAAAGGTCATCCCACCCTAGCAGAAGTTGGGCACCGCACTCACTTAGCATCAAGAGAGGCAAACGTTATTATAAATACCCCCAAGTGGCCCTAGTGAGGATGGAAAAGGGATCTTACTGAGACATCTGTCAAATCATTCAGCTCTTTCTGCTTCCTGGATCTGGCCCTTGAGGCCAGTACATTCCCACCTCCGGCACTGAAACACTGAGCTCAGGGTGAGCAGAGATAAGGATATGGACCACAAGGATAGGAGACTGATCTCAGACCCTCTTCTTCTTGAGTTATATACATCCCCACCCCCAACTTCTATGCAGTCCTTTGGAGCTTGTACTCAATTTCTAAGTGGCCCCCCGGGAGGGAAAAGGCTCCCCACCCCTGCTGTAAGGTCCTGATGCAAAACCTACATCAAGGTTAATTCCAGTGAGATTTAGACCAGGCCCTCTAGATTCTGCAGTTCTGTTAACCACCTTAACACTGCAATTCCAAACTCCTCAGGCTCTTGAATAGCTGCACAGTCCATCAAAGGCAAAGACAGGAAAATGCAATACTGTTATACTCCACGGGGCTACCGAATTGAAGATTTCCCCTCAATTCTATGAATTATCCAGTGTTCAATACCAGGAAGCACCAGGAGATTGACATTTGCTTTCTTATGCTACTCCTTTTATAGCTAGCAAACTGATTCTTTGCCGGCATGTCTAACAGTGCTCAGAACTATTTGTTTTTCTCAGGGAGGGCGTTTCCTGCATTGTACAGACAAGCAACACACAATATGGCTCCTGGCTTGGAGGAGATTACGGTTAACACCGCACTTGCCTTTAGGCAGGGACCCATGTTCACTGTGTTTTCCAATTGCTGAGCCTGGCATGGAATAAAGATTTAAAACAGATATAGCTATGTCTGCTGGCAAGCACAATTCTATCATTTAATGGACCCAATCCTTCCTCCTTTAATCATCGAGTTCTAAAGTCTGCCTTAGGGACATGTCCCACATTTAGTGGGATGGGTGTGTGTGTGTCACACACGCCCCCCATTCCAGAGACTTAAGGCAAGCCACAAGTGTATACACGGCTAGATCAGGAGGTGAAAAGCATGGCAAGCCGCTCCTGTTTAAACAGCAGTGAGGACAGTTCACCTTCTGTCCCTGCAGGAGCCACAGATCATGCTAATGGCTTATTTTTGGATCTCTGGAATGATGGACAAGGATAAGGGGTAGTTCGCTTTGTAGTGTCTTGGCCTGTCCACACTAATTACATGTCTGATGTCCAGCTCTGCTATGAATAATCACTTCCTCAACTTAGTGAAGCAGCCACTTCCTTCGCAACACTGGTCACCACTCAACTCCACAGGCACACGCATACACAGCTACGGTTAGAGAGCAAGGCCTGGCATACCTCTAGAGACAGCCTGCACTTGAGTTCAGCACAGAACAGGCTGAAAACCGTCAAGAGTAAGTGGGAACTGATGTCCTGCAACAGACATGCAGACAATCAAGATTTCATTTATTGATGTGCTGCTTCCCCTTTAGGCTAGACATTTGGAAACATACAGTGGGGCCGATTCCATGCCCTGTGAACAGCTGTGCAGAACACACGCAACAGGCACGCATGCACACGCACACAAGCCAAGTGCGCCCAAAGCACGAGGCCTATGGCGTGCGGGGCATGGGATCGGCTCCAATAACTACATCAGGAAAGCCCAAATTTAAAAGCTCCGCTTCCTCCTCTCAGCTTAGATACTGGCGTGAACCTAGATCAGAGCAGGACACTGCACAGCCCTTACGCTATATAACAGGGGGTAGAATTGGCTCTGGTTGATCGGATCATACCGCTGTCTCTGAATCAGGATTCAGTATCCCACTCCTGCTGCCGCCCTCCATCTTGTCGTGTTCTTTGGTAAGTATGTCTAGAGCTCTAGTTATTTTGGTGCAACAACATTTCCAAGCAACATGCGTGAAGGGATGGATGGGTAGGTGAAGGGAGCACAGGAGAGAAACACTGATAGATTAAATATATTTTAAAATGGGATCCGAGGAAAAGAAGTGGAAGAAATGAGGGGGAAAAAAATCCAGGGAAGGAGGTGGAGTTTGCAACTCATGGGAAGATTGCTAGTAAGGGATGCAAAGCATTTGCAAAAGGAAGAGGTAAGACACTTAATCAGAGACAGGAAAAGATGCGCTACAGGAAGGTCAAGAAAAAAGGAGCAAAGTTAGGAAAGATGAACAAACAAACAAAGAGAGAGAGCGCGAGATCTGAGCTATACTGAAGCCATTCACTCTTATTCAATCCTGACTTGTCTTAGTTCACATTTTGACAAGTACCTACGCAGCCATCTTATCCTTTAGGGGTAGGGACATCAAATAATCTTAAACACTGGTCAGCAGACAATGCCCTCAAGCTAGGAGGTGCTGGGCATCTTTTTAATCCTTGCGCTATTGTAAAATTCTGTTCTCACTTATGCTGGCAACAATCATGGAGTAATGAGGAACCACCACTACCATCAAGCTACACAGAGGGATCAGAATCAGGTCTTCCTGAGAAACGTGGGGCAAGTTAAAAGTATTCAGTGCCAACTCTATAAAACAGAAAGACTAACTCTACTGGGGAGGGCGTGAGGCAAACGCTCATTAAAGCCAGGAAGACACTTGGAGTTGCTCAGGTGGAGGTCACAATACACATGCCAAATGACCATACCGTGGCAAAAAGAATTGGATGGTTATAAAAATGCTTGAATGACAGAGACCAAACTACAAAAATCAAGATGTTCAGTTAAGACTTCAACTCCATCTCGGACATCCAACGAGTCTTGGGTTCCTCTTCAGAACCTCTGGAGTTTCTACTTTCCACAGACAAGCTCAAGTATCCTACAATCCTCAGTCTATATATAAAGGAAATATTTCTCTAGAGTCACTGACTGGCTGACCTTTACGGCAATGAGACATCTGTACTGAGAGTAAAATCCTGGGACCTCCCACCTCGAAAAGCAAACTCTCTTCCCTCATTTTGCAGGGGTGGAGAAGCAAAGCTACATCAAGACACAAACAGCCTGGAGAGCAGACACGTCAGCTTCCCAGCCAAGTACCAAAAATGCCCTCCCGGCAGTAGTTCCTCTTCCCCCAGCTACTGTTAACTCACTGAATTAGCCAAACTAAACTGGGAACCATTCAAGTCTCCAGAGACTTGCAACATCCTGTTCCCACTGAAGTCAGTGGGGGGGTTTGCCACTGACTTCAACGGGAGCAAAGCTCAGCCCACGGTTTTCAATATCAAAGGGTTGTTCAAAGTGGCTGCTGGATCACCAGCTACAATTGAAAGGAAGGCAGGGCTTCTTGGGGAGGAAAGGAGGAGCACAGAGTACACAGAACTGAAGGAAAAAGGAAGGCTTAAATGAATCACTATTTTCTCCCATAAGGTCCTTGAGTGAAAAGCTATTCCTGTATCGCACGACCCAAAAGAACACGTAAAGATGCAAGAAAATAAGATGAACCACCGTAAAAGTAATACACCTTGTCAGGGTTAAATATACTACTGGCACTCATCTCAGATGGATGAAAAAGCAACCACTCTATGGTGGTATACATCACATCCTACTTGAAATATACACCAGTGCTCTAATTCACACCCTGTTGTAGATTATTACTGCAATGAATTAAGCTTCTCAGCGTCCCTGATGCTTTGTCAAAACCTTGACTTTAAAAAGGTGTGTCAGAAGACATTACCATAAACAAGCTAACGCTTAGAGTCTAATGCTACCTTTTTTTGCACCTACTTAAAGAGATGTTAAGCTGACTGGGTTAAAGCTTCGCCTGCCAAATTTACCAGCGCTTTAAAACTATAGGTCACACTGTCAAAATATGGGCTTCTTAATGCTCCTGAAAATAGGTTTTTCAAATAAAAAACAAACCAGTCAACCTCTAATTATAAGGAGTACTAACAGGTCTCCTAACCTTGCTTTCTGTATTGTACCCATCCATCCTGAAAATAACTAAGTAAAACATCCAATGAGAAAATTTGGGTACACACACACTTTTGAGCACAAGTAATTTTTACAACACTATCTACATTAAGGATATTAAATCAGGTAGGACAGGCTCCAAGTTTAGGTCTGGAAAAGAATTTCACAAAACCTAATGAGCTCCCGTGAGGCTTTTATTTGATTAAAGTCAGTTGAGCAAGGCTGCTTGCCCACACTCAGAGGCGGGGACTAATGGGAGTTTAACTCACGCTAGCACAGTCACGTGAAACCCCCAATTGTGGGCACGGGGGTTCTAGTGTTATTTTTCCATTCCCATTAAGGCGAGACGAGGCCCAGAATCCAGCCCTGGATTGAATTACTGAATTTAACGGGCGAATGGAAAAACAACGTTAAGCTCACGTTAGTCCTCGCCCCTTACAGAACGTGGGTAAGCAGCCCGATTAAAACCTTTCCCATCAGTGTCCCCCATCCTAGTATTGAAACATTTGGGGTATAAAATCATGGAAGGGAAGACAGGACGCAAGTGGGCTGGGCCCACGAGGTCCAGCGGGGATCTACAGGATCCGGAGCTGGTGCGGAGGGAGGAGCCACTGCTCAGCTCAAATGCAGCAGGCTGTGCCTTTCAGCCAAGACACACACAGAGCAGCCTCCTCCCCTCCCCGAGCCCCAAACAAGGCTTGGGCTTCCCCTCAGGCTGGGAGGGCAGGAGGGGGGATGCTTCCTCCTGCCCCACAAGTGCTGGGAAAGGAGAGAAGATCAAGACTTGGTCGGCCGGGGGCGCCCTCGTCTGAGTCCCCCAGGTTTCGACCACGGTGTCTCTGTGGCTGCACCACAGCTGTGGAACTCCTTCCCGTCGGAGATCCGCTTGACCACCAGCCTCCCCTCTTTCCGTAGACTGTTCCGCCGGGCCTTTACCGAGGGAGATGGGGTGGGTGGGTATAGCTTGTTTTGCTATGGGTTTAAGGCTGTTTAATTGATATGTATTTTAATACAGGTTTTTTAAATGTTGTTAGCCGCCCCAAGATGCCTGTGGCAGGAGGGGGCAGCATATACATTTTATTATAAATAAATATGACTGCCCAAGCAAGCCCAAGCACGTTTTTGCATGGGTCACCGGGACCCCCCCCTTTCTCTAGGCTGTCCCCCGGATGCCCACTAGGCCAGCCGCAACCCAGTTGCCTGTGCCCGCGTTTCCCCATGACAGCATGCAAGCTCTCCATCCCTGGTGCTACCTCCCCTGCCTCTGCGACCCACTTAAAGACTTTCTGGGACCCACTTCTACGTTACGACCCCCTAGTTCAAAACCACTGGTGCAGAGCTTTTTTATTTCCGTTTCAGAACTAAATACAATCCAGGCACCAGGACAGGAGGAACGCAGAACAGCAATTTGAATACGTTTAGTGATCTAGGGTGGGGATTCCCACATTTTCCTGGGCCAATAAAGCACTGGCAACCCTCAAAGTTTCTCATGGACCAGGGATAGGGAACCTTTTCCCTCCCAGGTGCCACTTTGAAAACTACTCTAAGCTCCAAGGGCTGCACAGAGATTGGGGATAGGGGTGCGCTCAGAAAGAGGGTCCAGATAATGGAGCTATCCCCTATCCTTGTGTGCATGCTCAGATTCATCTCTGCTCCCTTCCCCTGAGCTCAGTTTTTTTCAGTGCTTGAAGGTAGGAACTTTTCAGGACCTGGAAAGGGGCCAGATAAAAACTAGCTTCGGGATGCATTTGAACCCTGGGCCTGAGGGTTCCCCACCCCTGTTGTGGGCCACTCTACGCCTGAACAAGATGGATGCTGCCCAGTACATGTCCAATGCAGGCTGCCCACAACTGTATAAGGCAGGCAGCTTTAGTCCCTGCTAGCATCACAGTCACCTGGGGGGTGGGGGGATGGAAAAAAGGATGGCTCGGTGAAGGGAATGGCTAACGTACATACATCCTTTCTTGCCTCCTTCTGCTCCCAACCCTTTCATGACTACGGTGCCGACAGGGACTGTGAACAGTTCACTTTGGGGGACCAGAGATCTAGGGCATTTCTTGTATAAGGAGGTTACTCAATTACTCTTATTAGATCTTTTACGCTCTCCCCTCCCCCCCCCGCCCGATTCCTTTTGAAACCCCAAGGTGAACAGAAAAGCGTTCAGTACTTTTTTTACATTTAAAAGGATGAACTGTGAACTCTCACCCAGCCCAGCAAAACCATGCTCTACAATTTAACAGTGATTGGTTGTGCCATTTGCCAATTTTGGAGAAATAAAAGCCCCTCCAGTAGGTGAACACAACATCAATTCACGTCATTTGACAGCAACACCAAAAAGGAGCCTGTTAATCAGGGAAATGCACTGCCTTATTTTTGCTGTTCAACCCACTCACTGCAGAACTGGTGGCCTCCCACTTCAGTAAGTGTTAAGCCAGGCATTCTTCCACTGCCACTCCCCTCCCCATTCATGCTGTGTAGCAGTTTTAATAAACAGGAAATAAAGTAATGTAGAAGGGGTATACCGCAGAGCCAGGTAGATAACTGCTCATCAGTCACAAGGGAAGCTTTCGGACTGCTCTTCCTGGCTCCCTTTTGAATTCCCGACTTTAATCCTGTGCTTTCCGGCAAAGGCTCCTCGAGAGGGCTTTTGCAGTAAGGGTGATCGAGTAGCTTTACACCAAAGATGTCCGTGTTTAGGGCTCCTTCTACTTCCATCTGGCAGGAGCAGTCTTCGTTCTGAGCCTGCTCTGCGGAAAGGGGGCCGTTTGTGAAGTCGTCATTCGCGTTGGACTCTGCCTTGCAGGACTCCAACAGTATTTCATCGGCACCCAGAACCCGATTAGATTCGGCATCTTCTTGACCCGAAAGTGCGATTTCTTTTTCTGTTACTAAGATGAAACAGTCATTGTGACAACTGTTCACTGCAGGAGCTTCAAGCGTTCCCTCCTCAGGGAGGGTCTCTGCAGCCAGAGACACACTTCCATGCAGTTCACAGGTTTCGATGCTGCCGTTCTCATCTCCGGGCGCAGGTTCCTCCAAAGGCAGTGCATTGCACCGAAACGCACCCTGTGTAAGGTAGCTGTCAGATGGAAGCGTTCTAGTCTCCTCACCTACAAGTCCTGGTGTATTATTGTTCATATCTGATGAGCTGTGCAGGTTCCACAGAGGGCTACTCGTAGACTTCCAGGGGGGAAAGCAGCAAGGCGTGCCACCTTTGAAGCCTTTCTGGAGGAGAAGGCTCTCTTGACAGTCCCTAGTAACCGTCTCCACCCAACTTGCCTTGCCTTTATTCGATTTGCAAGTTTTGCCTTTTGCTCTACGTTTGAGGGTTTTTAAGACTCCACAGCGAAACCTAACCATAGAAAGTTTCTTATACATCATAAATAAAGATCTATTTTTTACAGTACGCCTGTTAAATCTGGACCTCTTTCTAGTCAAGGGGCCACAAGTTCCATTTTGTTCCAGCCTTCTGCAGCAGCACTTCCTCTTAGAATTATTTAAAACGATGACTTTGCCACCTTCATCATTATTGCTCTCCTCATTGTGCACGAGACCATCCTCCTTTATAGGAAAGGTAGCATCGCAAGGCTCTTGAGCAAAGGCATTGTGGCCGTTGACCCAGGCACTGCCAAGACTGGGGTCCTCTTGTAGTCTAGTGACTTTTTTATTCAAGAGTTTATCACCATGAAAGGAATCATTGTCCAACTTCCCCACTGGGCCTGCAGAGGAGTTTCCAGTTTTGCCTTTTATAAAGGGCCTTTTCAGCCTCTTAGACGCTTTTGTGGGGAAGATGCTAAGTTCAGCAATTGTTACTTGCTGTTTTTTTGCATTTACTAACACTTCAGGAACCTGTTCACTCCGGAGCCTGAATGTTTTTCTTTTGTGCTGAAGGTATCTGCATGATTTGTTACGTTTCAAACTTGCAGTCGACCAAGCACTTTGCCTTTTTCTCTTAGTTAGAGAAAGGCGCTTCTTCTGGAAGTAATATTTTTGAAGCCCCCAAAATCCAGTGGTCCATTTTCTAGGAAAGGTCAGCAACTGACTTCTTTTCCGATGTAACTTTCTTCTATGTTCTTTCATTTTTCTGCTGCATTATGCTCTTGAAGGACAGCTGTAAGAAGATAAAGGAAATAAAGTTACATTGTAGATCATCCTGAATACAAGGTCATGGAAACTCAGTTTACATCCCACAGGCAATGTGCCTATCAAAATTCCCATGAGCTTCCCACACAAAGTCACTGCATGCCATTTACAGTCTCAACTCTTCCACACACAATACACCGGATGCAGCATCTACTCCACTTCCGGTCCAGTTACCTCTCCAAGTAATAAACAAGTGACACTCCTAACTTTCATGTTGCAACTTTGACTGGTCTTGACGTAGTCAGTACCTGCTCCTCAATTTTGCTGTCTATACCTTACGGAAAATATAGCATTGACCTCACAAGGCTTTGAAAGCCATACATGAAATTCTGAAAGTTAACCACAAAGCATGTGTCACTATTAAGAATCCATGAGTGGCAGACTGAAACCTCAGCACCATGTACCAGCTTCAGCAATCAGAGTACAGTGGAATTACCCCGTCAAGAAGTCTTTTCCTTATACGCACTCTACTACAGGAATGAGGAACCTTTTCCCTCCCAGGAACCGTTTGGGACATGAATACAAGCTCTGAGGACTGCAGAGAAGTTGTGAGAAGGGGTAAGCTCAGATTATGGATCCATCTCTTTTCATTGTGTCTCTATCCTTAACTCACTCTTTCTGTATTTGGAGGTTGGAACCGAGACTGCTTGCTCACATTACCTCAGGCGGTGAATCTTACAGCAAGCTCTGCATGCAGGTGCGAGGGTAAAAACATCATCAGCCGGGGCCTGCGGCTTTGTTTCTTATGAATGACCGGGCTGGATTTCGAGCCCTGTCATTTGTAAGGAAAAAAACCTGCAGGACCCAGCTGATGATGCTTTTACCCCCGTGCAGAGCTCGCCATAAGAGTCTCAGACAAGAGACTGGCTGCCTGAGGTAACGTGGGCAAACAGCCTGATCCAGGAACCAGCAAAGGGGACAGATTTTTTATTTTATTTTTTAAATTAGTCACAGGCTGCATTTGCCCCCCAGGCCTGCTCTTTTGTATACAGGAACTATCAGTTTTCACACTGCAACACGAGAAACTTTTATTCTTTGCTACAATGCAAGTCTCACTATAGGCAACTCCAGTGTCTACTAGCTCCTCTAGAATAACAGCTACTCCTGGCTAAGAAATGAATGCACTTAGCCATCAAAACCAACGTTAACCCTTACATTAACACTGATCCTTCTAAGATTAACCAATTTTTCCACTACAAAACACTGCATTTCATACACAGAACTATAGGCATCTATGAACACACACACACACACACGCTCCTTCAGGGAGTACAGTTCACCTCCTCCCCGATGTGCACAGGATCACTACTCCTGTCATTACTGGGCTCAACAGCAATAGTTTTCTGCTAATCCAAGTTAAAGCAGAAAGAACATTTGAAAAAGCACCAGGCAGGGGCAAAGGTATAGCTAGGCGGATATGGGTTCTGGTGCAAAGGCTGGAAGGAGGTCCCCTCTTCCCCCTCCTAGAGTCAGGGACACAACTGCACTAGGGAGTACGGCTCCCTCCGACTTGTGATACCCCCACTGCATCTGCACCACCTGTTCCTACTTACGGCTTATGCCCTTGGGGCAAGGGGAACCATCAACAGAAAAGATAGTAAGGTCTTTCAAACCCACGCAGAGACAAGTTACCCTACACAAACTGAGCCCTAAGATCAGTCCGCGTAACATCACAGGATGCTCATTAAGTTTTTTGGAGATAAAGCTGAGCACACCCAGACAGTGAGTTTTAAGAGTTACTTATTTTGGCATTTTCTTTTCCTCTCTTCACCCTACCAAGATATCACTCTCTCAAACAGGGACGTATTTGGTGCTCAGCTTGTGTGTTTTTTTTCTTCCTACAGCCATACAAGGATCAGCTTGACACCACAAATGGGTTTCCCCCAATCTTTCGAGGAAATGGACCTTTTAAGCCAAGTTCCTGCAGAGAAAGCATCCACGTTTAAAAATCTGAAATTCAATTTTAACAATTTCAGATAATTTAGACCTGCGGGAACAGATGGTTTCAGCGCAAAGCCTCAACAATCTTCATTACTGAATAAAGATCTAATGGTGGGAAAACAACCCCCAAATTAGGAAGGTTATATTTTGTTGAGGCAGCAGCACAGACAGAGGGTTCAGAACTCAAGACTAAATGGGTTAGGCTAACCATTCTTAAGGCTGTTACCATTGTCCAATGCCAGATGAGAATTTTAAGCTTGATGAAAATGTAAGCCAGGGGTACACACGTCTCTAAGCTTGGGGCCCAGCAAAAGAGGCTCTTAAGTCTGGCACAACAAAAGGTAAGTGGGCTTTCCAAGTGGAAATTCAACATTCTGGGCGCTTCTCAGAAAAAACAGCAGAGTAACAATCCTGCACAACACCTGCCAACAAATGCCTTCACTCTGGCCCCCAAAAGCTCTTATATCCCCATTCCCTTTGCCCTTTTAGCTGCCATGAAATTCTCCAGATCCTCCCACTCAGAACTCTCGCTGCCAGTCTCGCATACTCCGATACCATGGAGAGGAGCGCAATGCAAATTACAACCCTGGTAGAACGTGTTGGCTGGTGGCGTCCGAGAACAGAGATCCAATTCCAAATGGGCTTGTACGTTAACAGGTCACTACTCGATCGTGCTCATCTCTCGCAAAATGGTTTGCAAAGGCTGCCCACACCTTCCATGCCCACAGCGTTTTGGAGCTCTGCTGTGGGAATCGCTATCACAGCCACGATGCCAGCTTTTTAAGCTAGCAGGTGGTCTACTCCTTGCCTATGCTGAACTCAACTGGTGACGGCAACAGTGATATGTTCTAGGGGAAAGGTACGAGTATAAAAGAATCGATTTATTTATTTTGTTATATTTATATGCCGCCCCCTCATGCCAACGGCATCTCGGGGCGGCTTCCAATATACACTAAAACACTTCAAAATCACCTTTTAAAATTATAGTATTCAACAAGTTTAAAAAACCCATTTACCCTAATTTAACCCACCCCGCCCTCCCCACCCCCAAGGCCTGGGAGAACAGCCACGTCTTACAGGCCCGTCGAAAGGCCAGCAGACTTGGGGCCAGGCGGACTTCCTCCGGGAGGGAGTTCCACAACCGCGGCCCCGCCACCGAGAACGCCCTCTCCATTGTGGCCCCCCCGCCTTACGCGGGGGACCTCCAAGAAAGTGCTCCCGGCCTCGAGGTAATGAAGGCATGGCCAGGTCGGATCTAGAGATGTATGGGCGCAGCCTCCACACCAGATACGGCTGGCGGAAAGCTGCCTTTGCCACCACCTCCACCTGCTGATCCAGGCGGAGACCCGAATCCAATAACATCCCCAGGCTCCGCAACTGTTGGGTCACAGCGGGGCACACCCCCTCCACAAGGGGGGTCAACACCTCCCCTGCTCTACCCACCACCATCACCTTCATCTTATCAGGATTGAGCCTCAGTCTGCTCTGCCAGAACCACTTCGCAACAGCCTCCAAACACTGGGACAACACAGAGACGGCAGGACCTGGGTTGTTTGAAAAGGAGAGGTAAAGCTGGTGTCATCAGCATACTGGTGGCAGCGCACACCAAACCCTCTCACGATCTCCCCCAGGGGCTGCATATACACATTAAATAATAATGGAGACAAGACTGAACCTTGCAGACCACCACAATCCAGGGCCCGGGGGCTAGAAGTCTCTGCCCCCAGGACAACCCACTGGGTCCTTCCCAAGAGGAATAACTGGAAACAACCAAGGGTGGTCCCATCCAGACCCCCCAGGTCACGCAACCGTCACACCAGCAGCCCATGTTTCACTGTGTCAAACGCTGCCGAGAGATCTAGCAGGACCAAAAATGCAGAACATCCTGCATCCATCTCCTGCTGGAGATCGTCCACTAATGCCACCAACGCCATCTCTGTACCATAGCCAGAGCAAAACCCTGATTGAAATGGGTCAAGGAAACCGATGCTATCAAGATGAACCTGGAGCTGACGAGCCACTGCCCGTTCTATAACATTCCCTAAAAAGGGATGGTTAGAGACAAGCCGGTAGCTGGCGACTGCGTCCACATCCAAAGATGACTTCTACAGAAGGGGACGCACCACAGCCTCCTTGAGATCGGGGTGGGGAATCTCCCCTGCCGAAAGGACGCACTGATTACCCCCACCAGCACCGTCCCCAACGTCTCCCTGGAGGCTTTCACCAACCAAGACGGGCAAGGATCTAATTCACAACTAGTGGCTCTGACAGACCCCAGGACATCTACGGCATCAGTTGGCATCCATTCCTGAAACTCATCCCAGAAAGATGGACCAGAGGGGGCCTCCATCACCTCATGCTCCATTTCTACGGTTCCTAATCCAGTGTCAAAGTTGCTCCGGATCCGAGCGATCTTGTCTCCAAAGTAGATTGCAAACTCCTCACAGTGGGCCTGGGACAAGTCCCTGTCCAGGCAGAGGGAGGCCAGACTGACCAGCCCCCGCACCACGTGGAACAGCTCTGCTGGACGCGACTTCGCAGACACTATGAGGGTGGCAAAGAATTCTTTGCCACCCTCACAGCCTCAACGTAGGACTGCAAATGGGCTCTACGGAGAAGTCGGTCAGATTCAACGCGAGTCCGATGCCAGCGTCGCTCTAGTCGCCTACCTTCTTGCTTCGTACACCGCAGCCCCTCAGTAAACCAAGGGGCCCTGCGGTGACGAGACAGAGGCAGGGGACGTCTCGGAGCCACCCTGTCAATGGCCTCCCCGAGCAAGATGTTCCACGCCCGAATGAGTTCATCAACAGAGCGGCAATCAGAAACCAGGGTTAAATCCCGCAGGGCCTCCTGGAACCGCTGAGGTTCCAACAGCCTCCAAGGGCAGACCAACCTAACTGGTCCCCCCACCCCGCCCCCTTTCTGGAGGTGGCACACTAAGAGGCTGGTTTGAAGGAGTTAATGATCCGACCATGACAAGGGTGTAACCTTCAAATCCCCCAATACCGGATCACCTGCCTCAAGGCCAGAACAGAACACCAGGTCGAGGATATGTCCCCCCATGTGGGTTGGGCAGTCGACAACCTGGGACAAGTCCATGGTTGCCATGAACTCTTGCTCCACTCCTGCAAGGCCGGAATCGGCATGGGCATTGAAGTCTCCCAGGACCAAAACCCTGGAGGAGTTCAGTGCCACCACCGAGACCAGCTCTGCTAGAGCGGTCAGGGATGCTGCTGGGCAGGAAGGGGCCCGGTCCACCAGCAGCATCCCCAAATTGCCCCCTGCCAAATCAAACACCACATGAAGAGCCTCAATCCCGGCAATATCTGGAACTGGATACCTCCTAACTGACCACGTCTCTTTAAAAATCAAAGCTACACCACCTCCTCGGCTCCAAGTGTGAGGCTGATGCTGCACGGCATACCCAACTGGAAGAAGGCCTAAACCCTCAACCCAACCCAAGGTAAATGTTGCTAGTTACTCACAAAATCCTTAGCATAAGCCTGAAATCATTAACCATATCCACGGATTCAATATTTGCTGTTCTTCCACACAAGCAACTTTTAGGAGGCAATATTGAGTTTTTGCTTCTGGCTGCAAGTTCAAACTGTACATTCAAAGTTTCAGCTTAGGAGAAAGTTTCAGCTAATTTTAAAACAAACGTATTTGAGGTACCCAGGCTGAATCTGAAGATGTGAACTTTTACAACTCAAAGAATGATTATTTTTATTACGTATTTCAATAGCATTAAAGCAATGCACCTGGAACTAATCATTTATGGGATAGGTCTCTGTCCTGAGGGACTTTTCATTTTTAGAGAACATGGTACTAATTGTAAGACCTTAATACAGTAAGCTTGCACAAGCTGCCCTTTAATCTTTTTAAAATATTGCTTTAAGCTTTAAAAAAAAAGCTGCTAATTTAGGGCCAGGTTTGCTCCAGATGTTTGTGCATCTTGCACTTAAAACAATAAAATTTGATATTTCTATCTATAAGCGACTCACTGCTTGCAAAAAAATGCCATGCATATACAAGCTGCATACACTTACTTGAAAGTTTTTACTTTGTTACTGCATGCAGTGCTGCAAAGTTACAGAAATAACTCACGAGCCAGGCATAAAATACTACCTCCCAGGCTGGATTTACAGTAGGATGGGGCAGTGGTTCTCACTCTTTTTTGTAGGCAAGACCCACAAAAATATTTTTTAAAAATCCGGGATACAAGTTTAAAAGGCATCCAGCACCAGAGGCAGCTAGGTTGGAGCAGTAGGGGAGGGGATCCCAGCAGCGGTGGGTCAGAGAACCAAAATGATGCCACTAGCAGCAGCAGTAAACCAAGGCACGGAAGCTGTGGGACGCTACACCCCTCCTCGTCCTAAACTATGGTTGATCACAAGCTGAACTCGAATCAGGAACGTGATGCAGCAGTAACGAAGGCAAATACAATTTTAGGCTGCATTAACAGAAGTACTGTCTCCAAGTCGGCAGAAGTAACAATTCCACTCCATTCAGCACTGGTCAGACCTCACCTCCACATAATTAGTCAAGTTCTGGGTTACCCGTTTTAAGGAAGACACTGACAAATCAGAGCAGGTTCAGGAGGAGGGCGAGACAGAGGGTAAAGGGTCTGGAAAACAAGTCTTATGAGGAAAGGTTGAGGGAACCGAGTATGTTTCACCTAGTAAAGTGAAGAGTAAGGGGAGACTTAGCAGTCTTCAACTAGTTGTCACCAGGAAGATAAAAAGGAACTGTTCTGCATGGTTACAGAGGGCAGAACGAGAAACAATGGGCCCAAGTTACAGGAAGGTAGGAAGTTTTTTCCTTGATATAGAACCCAAATCTAGCAGTAAGAGCGGTGCGACAATGGAACAAGCTGCCTAGCGAGGCTGTAGGGTCTCTATTGCCGGAGGTTTTCAAAAAGAGGCTGGATAGTCACCGGTTGGGGATGTTGTACCCATAGTCATCTTGCATCTAAGCAGGGGGTGGGACTAGTTGACTCTTGCGATCCCTTCCAGCTCTAAGAGTCTAGGATTCTACTGTCCCCAGCCCTCAATGCCACAAGTGGCCAGAACAAGCGTGAGGAGGGGACGGAGCAGGGGATGCAGCCACTGGAGCAAGGCTTGCCGTTCCCTCCACCCCCACCAGGGGGTTCTAACCCACAGTCTATAAAAACCCATTTGCCAGCGGTGATCAGGCAAGTGGGTTTTTACAACCCCAACTGCATGTAGCAAGGGCATTCGCATGCTGCTCCAGACTGAACAAAGGCTGCACAGCCCGCTGCACATTTACAGTGAGGCGGCCGCTATGTCATCCGCCTTGCTGATAGGAGCTAAAAAGCACAGAACAAATCCAAACCATTAACTGCAAATCAGAACCCCAGAACTCCCTGAACTTTGAAGATTGTATGGATTTTCAGAAGCTTTACATGCGTCTCTAACGCACTAAAACTATCATGTTAGAAAGCTTTCATGGCTTGTTCTCATAGGAATGGGAGTCTAACCAATGAGAGATTTCACTGAATGGCTAAAATCATAATGGAGAGAAAGTAGGCCAGATGATGTCTTTTATTGGACCAACTTCAGTCACGGAAAGGATGCTGTTCTTTAAAGGGGAAGCCAACTCTACAAAATCCATGGGTTGAAATGTACCATGTAAATATTAGACGGATTGGCAAAGTCCAACAGCACTAAGGAACAGACATCAAATCCTTTTTTAAAAAAAATGTTTAATAGAAGAACCTGCAATAGATCTGCAAGGAATTTTAAGTCTTGCTGTCAGACCTTAAGATTTCATAAAGAGAAGAACTTCAGAGAAATGTTCTGGCACTTAGTGTTTTTGTTTTTAAATAATCAACTTTTTATTTGCTTTTGAGTGCATCTGCCACACTATGCCAACCCTTGAATCGCAGCATGAATGTGGAAATGACTAGAACAAAAGTGTAACTCATTAGCCTATTTTCACTGTCCAAGCAGAGTGAAGAGCAACAGAACTGAACATCCTTCAACTTGGATTTCCTGTACATTCCACAGATAGGGAGCCCCCCAAAAAAACTCAGATTTAAGTTTTCATTACAAGAGTTGCAGACTGACTTTGCAGAGGTGGCGAGGAGGCACAGCTCCAAAGGACTTCAAGTTGCAAGGAATCAGCACATCTAAAGGAAGTTGCTAAAAAGGTAAAGCCACACTGGTAAGTTTTTTTATTAAAGCTGAACTTCGCTGACATTTGTATGTTCTGGTATGGAAACTCACAATCTTATAGAAGAGACCTCAGGGACCCCAGCTCGGATGCAGGATGATCTACCAGCATGACATTCATTCCAGGACTAATGCTTGCAGATGGCCCAGACGAGCATATATAAACAAGTTAACTAACTGGCAAATAAGTCAAACTAAAGTCCGTGCAAACAAACCTCAAGTGAGACCCAATGACCCACTGTCTTCCCAGGCCCGAAAAGTTAACCATCACCACCACCAAGTGTGAGCTTTCCGTTTGTTGCAACAGCATTCCCTCTGGATTCTGTCAACAACTGAAATGCTATTAATAGATTGCTTTACCCAAAAGATCACATAAGAACTACCATAATGGGTCTAGAACAATGAATCATTCAGCTGAGCAGCCCGTCTTCAAAGCAGTCAGCTTCAGTTCCTTCAAAAGTGGAGGACAGCTCAGAGTTATTATTGCTATGTACACACCACCAGCGTAGATGCCTGCCCCAAGGGGCCTACAGTCTGACAGACAAGGAAGGGGAACATAGGGAGAGACAGGGATACATACATCCCTGTTTTACAGATGGGGAAGCAAGGTTGTCGAAGAAGAGTGATTTCCCCAAGGCCACTCAGCGAGTTCATGGCTAGGACAGGATTTGAACACCAGTCTCCCAGGCTCGAGTACATCACTTCATATACCAGGTGATCCATTTCCTACTATTTACTCCCAAGCAATCAGAGGTTTCATCCTCCCCATCAACTTGCCTAATAGCTATTTATGGATCTACCTTTTAATTTATCCAATTGTTTTTTGAACTCACTTATGCTACTGGCCCTCACAATATGCCCTGGCAATGAGTTCCAGAATGATTCCTGCATTCTCTGAACAGAAGTAGTTTTTTATTTTCAACATGCTGCTTAATTTAATCAAGCGTCCTCCAGTTCTAGTCCAGTCAATCTAACGCTGCTGGACGTTTCCATTGAGGATGTTTTACAGGACCCAGCAGCATCCACATTGTATCCACTTTGTCCCACACCCCTTCCCTTCAGGAACCTTCTCCCTAAAGGCACCATGAGCAAGGTTACCAATATAAACAGATGACTAACAGAGATCCAGTCTACCAGAGAGAGACCTCAGCTGGAGAAGTATACTATGTAAACCAGCATGTGGGAAAAGCCTGTCCCAACTTTCTGCCCTGAAATTCAGGTCTTCAATGACTACGTGAGGCACCAGAGAGTCTTGCACCAGCCTTTTAACCCTGTTGTGCAGCAACAGAGGTTGCTCAATCTGGTGCGTTTTAAGTTTGGAAGGTCCTAGATTCCATTACCTGCACAGCACTCTAAAGCAGCTGAGCCCTTACTTAGCTCATTGAAGGGAGAGAGAATGCAAGTATCTGCAAGAGAAGATAGAAGGCTGAAAGGCAGAAAGGAAGGAGACTTAAGAGGCCAGTAGGGAGCAAAACGTAGCCACTCCTTAGAATGGAGTGTCCAGGTTACTGCGGAGGCAAGGAAACCCCCGTGAATGCAATCGGGGCTCTATTCTCACAGGAACTAGTGCACATGGGAATGCACTATTCCACTTTTATCCCATGAGAATGCTAGCGTATAACTGGGTGCCACAATGTAGCTTTCACAATGACAGATGTTCTCACAGCATAAAAGCAGAAGAGAGCACTCCCACGTACGCTAATTCCCATGAGAACAAAACTACGATTGCATTCACCGAGGTTTCCCTGCTTCCCTGTCAACTTGTGAAAGTGGCCCAAGTCTTTGCTGGTTTTTCCACTCTCTTGTCCAAAATCACCACCACCACCAAAAAAACCGTAAAACCACAAGCTACAAAATCATCCTTGGATAATCCCCAAGCTCCAGAACTTCTTTATTTCCCCATATTCTAAATCCTCACAAATGCTGCTTGACTACACCACCATTCTTCCAATGACATTTTTGGCCTCCTTGGAGGTCTAGACAGCATCTCTTTAGAGCTCAACAACTCTGCTCACTGAATTGCTACTGTAGTTGCTTCTGAAGTGTGTGATGCATTTAGCCCTTTGGTAAACACTGATCCAGTTCCCACCACTCCTGACAGTCTTGGAGAATGACCCAGGTAACCGGATCCAGGTTTTGTACAAAAGCACATTGCCTACCTGTTTAACACTGAGGAGACACTGGCTCCAAACCTGGGTACAGTGATGTATAGTGTAAGCTGATGGATGCATGCAATGCAGTTTGCAGAACTGCTATTAACGTAGCCCTGAAAGAGCTGTTCAAATTAAAAGACCCTACATTTGAATGACATTAATATCAAATGTAGAGAAAGTAAGGTTGCCATGTTGGTCCCAAATATAGGCAACAAAGACCAAGAGAGACCCTGCGAAGTCCAAGAGCTTGCATATCTCCACCAACTGTAGTTGGTTGGTCCAATAAAAGATACAACTGCACTACTGTCTCTCTATTAATATCAAATGTCTTATCCTTAGGATCAACCTCCCCCATAACCCCTCTCCCATAATTTCTCAACTTTATGAATGAATACCTCTCCCCCCCATCCCCCACCCGTTGCTCATTCTAAATTGTAAGCTGCTTGGGGCAGGGATCTGTCTCTCATCACTACTGTCCAGCGCCAGGCACCTTGATTGTGCTATAAATAATAAGTGATCGAAACAAGTATGGCAAAAAAGAAATGCAAGCAATACTGGACACCTTACAGATGCTGGAGACAAAGTCTTTGGGTGCCTCCACTCGATTCCTGCGTGCCCTGTGGCAGGCAATTGCTGTCACCGCACTTCAGGGCCAGTGTGGGAACAGGACAGACAGACAGCACCCCCGCCCCTCCCCCCCATGAGGCAGTTGGGCTGCTGCTGGCTGTCTTGCCAGCTCAAGGCACTATTCACGCAAGCAGGCACCCAGTCCTGCCCCCAACCCCTTCCCCAGTCCACCCACTATCCCGTCCATGGCCATGCGGAACTGGGGCTAGCACCTGCCACTCAAAACCTCACCGCAGACGGGGAGCAGGCATATGAGCAGCGGAGCCCTTGGGCAGCCTTACCCCACTTTGAGTAAGGCTGCATCCTCAGCCAACAGCCCACTACATCATGTGACAGAGAGACTAACTGGCGGTCGCCAGGCACACAATGCATTGTGTTGCGTGGTTAGGCAGCTCAAGACGCAGCAAGTGCATCGTGTGACTGCACCCTTTGTGATTTCTGGCAAAAATACTAATGACATCATGCTGATTTCAGGGGAAGGCTAAGCCAACATTACCCAAACTGCCCCATGATCCTGACAAAGCCAACAGAAAGCAATCTCCGTGAATAGAGGAATATATTAGACTTTTAAAATTCTGACTGCCTCACCTAAATTATTAGTCACACAAATGTCAAAAAGAGTTTAGATTCTTACGTTAAACTAGAGCCAGTGTGGTGTAGTGGATAAGGTGCTGGACCTGGAAAGCCAGGATTCAACTCCCACCCTCACCATGAACTCATTGGGTGGGTGGCCGTGGGCAAGTCACAACCTCTCGGCCTCAGTTCCCCATCTGTAAAATGGGAATGCGAGAGTGTCGGTCCCTGTGTTGCCCTCACCCTTGTCCATCTTAGATTCAAAGCCCACTGGACAGGGACCTGTCTCTGAAAAATCTGTGACTGTAAAGCGCTGAGTATGCCTAGTAGTGTTATAGAAATAAATAAGTAGTAAAACGTTAATTTAACTGTAATCATTGTACTGGGGGCAGAAGGAAAGACCAGAAAACAATGAAATTGACAGAAGTAGTCTGGGTCTCCTTCCTTTTTCTGGGGAGGAAGTCTCTTTCACATACAAATTATTAGCAAGATATACAGACAGTAACAAAATACAACCTAAAACCAAGGCTCTCTCGACAATTTTCTTCCATATGCAGGTGTACCAAAGAGCAATTCACTTGCAACTTCTCAACCTTGTATCTGTAGCCTTATCTCTCCTGATGTTCACCTCTCCCTTAGATAGTAACCCCCTTGGTGTAGGGACCTGTCTACAACTACCCATTCGACAGTGCCAGATACCCTGCCCGTGCTATAGAAGTAAACAACAACAATTCACACCAACCACCTCTGGCTCTCCCGCCATGCCTACTCCTGGGGCAAGACCCAGAGCATCAGAAAAAAGACCCCGGAAAGCAGAGGGGTAAGGTGGAAGTTCTTCATCCCTTCAAACACCCTTCTCTTGGCACCTAAACCACCTCTTGCTCAAAGCAGCACCTAGCTTCCCCTTAGCACCCAGAACCCCCAAAGTCAACCCTGGCTTCCACGCCCCAGTAAGGGGCCCAACACCTCAACCAAAGGGCAGTTAGCTTTTCTTTGGCATCCAATTCCCCAATGGGAATGCCAGTCTCCCCTCCAAGGGATTACCAATCCCTCACCCCCAGCTTTCCCCACAGCCCCTAACCCCCCTCACCCCCAGACCACAGCCTCCCCTGCTATCCAACTACCCCCGTCACAGAATCTAGCCCTCTACGCCCCACGCACAGCTTCCTCCCAGCGGAACCCAAACATACAGCTTTCCCAAGCTTCAATCATAACCCTAGCCCCCCAATGCCCACTACCACCCTATGCCCCACAACGGGTGTCTGCCTACACAGCTCCCCCACAGCCCCACGTCCTACAGCAGCACAGCTTCTGCCCCAAATCGCTAGCCCCACAATGGCCCCCTACCTACCCAGTTTCCCCCACAGCACCTAGCCCCCCCAATAGCCCCTTACTTACACAGCTTCCTCCATGGCCTTCCACCTACTCAGCTCCCCCATAGCATCTAACCCCTGCCCCAGCAGATGCCCACCTACCCAGCTTCCCCCACAGTCCCTACTCTCACAGTAGTTACCAACCTATACAGCTCCCAACACGTCTCTAGCCCCACAGTGGCCCTCCACCTACCTAGCTCCCCCCACAGGCCCCCCATCTACCCAGTGACCCCCCACCTACTCAGCTCCCCCCCAAGCCCCCCCACCTACCTCCCAGCCTCTACCCCCCAGC
>QEPC01012362.1:3740975-3751120 GCA_003113815.1 Sphenodon punctatus
ATGAGGTGCTTAGGGGGGATGCAACCAAAGGAATGTATTTCCAACAAAAGCAAATATCAAATACAATTAAAATCAAATAAAAACAATTCAACCCCCTACCCCTCCCTAACCCAACCCACCCAACCCATCTCCCTCGGGAAAGGCATGGCGAGGAACAGCCAGGTCTTACACTGTTTACGGAAAGAGGGGAGGTCGGTGGTCAAGCGGACCTCCCACAGGAGAGAGTTCCACAGCCGCGGCATGGCCACAGAGAATGCCCTCTGCAAGTTCAACACCCGAGAAACCTGGGGGACCTCAGAGGGCGCCCCCAGCCGACCGCAGAGGTTGATCCGGAGGGTGAGGCGGTCCTGCAGGTAGCTGGGGCCCAGGCCATTTAGGGCTTTAAAGGTCAACACCAACAATTTGAATTGGGCCCAGAAGACTATCGGCAGCCAATGCAGAGAACAAAACACTGGTGTAATGTGTTCGCTTTGGCCCGTTCCCATTAGGAGATGAGCCGTCGCGTTCTGCACCAGCTGCAGTCTCCGAACCAGCACCAAGGTGTCAGCCTCCCGCAGCAGCACCGAGGCCATAGAGGCCCCCCGAGACGGGCTGGTGTCCCCCTTGGAACCTTGGAGTCTGACTGCCCGAGGGAGAGCCCCAACTTCGCCCCCACCAGACCACGAGGAACGCCTATCCCAGCCACAAACCTCAGCACAGGAAAAACCCCAGCAGCAGGCACAAGAAACAGAAAGCCAGCAGAAGCAATCAGCGGTAGGGGAGGGGCCCGCACCTGTGAAGCGCTCACAAGGCTCTTGGAGCAACGAGGAAGGAAGGAGGGGCTTAGGGAATAAAAGGAAATGAGAGCCTAGCCTCCTTGCCGGTAATCAGAGTCTGAGAGCCTGGCCCTACTGTGTGAAAGCTAAGTGTGCTTTACTTGTTTCCTATTGTGCCACTTGTGTTTAATCCCTATTGCCTTCCTGTGTGGAGAGTGTCACGGGGAAACATGGGGTCACATACGTGTAAAACGGGACTACATGTTTGGTAAATGTGTAATGTCAAAGGTTCCACGTTTGTAATGTGAACTCTGAGAACGGTAGAACTCAAATTACAGCTCAGGTTGGGCCTCTCACACGTCATAAGTCTGCAGGAACTACAAGAGATAACAGAATGTGGATTGAAAGCTGCCTTGCTAGACAGCCTATGGAGATGTTAATTAACTTCCATGTTTACCTGGGTTGCCTACATGCTCTGGGACACATTCCCTAGAGGCGGGAAAATCCAGACAAAGAGAGATAAATGCTATATAAGGACAGATATCCCAGAGGGATAGGAAGAGAGACTGCTTGGAGACTTCTTGCAAAGTCATCTTGAACATCTGCATATGAAAGCCAACAGCAAGCAGCTGGCAGCCATGAAGTAAGAGACGAAGGGGCTTTTTGCCAACTCAGAAGCTGAGGACCCAGCCACCCACTATATGGCCGAGAAAACCAGAACTTATGGACTTGTTCTAGGGTAAGATGAATAACTTAGGAACTCAAAACAGTATAAGTTAGGAATGCGTTATGTTTACCTTTTATTTCTATTACCACTCTGTTTCAACTATCTCGTTATGTAATCAATAAATATACTTCTTACTTAATAAAGAAGGGGTCTAGTGTCTAATATTGGAACACAAGTGAGCTACAAGAGCCCTCAAGCTCTTGCGAACGCAGAGAGTAAAGAGTCTGTAAACGGGAAGGATCAGGCCCTTGTGTGACAAGAAGTTTCATTGTGGCACACTTGAATTAGCCAGTGAGAGAAACTGATTCAAGAGAACTGTGCGCAAGGGAAACTGAGTCACTCAAACCCGGTAAAGTGGGGGTGTGGACTCCCCAACCCGTGACAGAGAGTAGAAGTGTTTTGCCCTCATTGTTCTTTGAGTGAGTGACTGGTGAAAGCTGAGTGTGTTGCCTCCCCACTCCTTGGGATTATTCCTTCCCATGGACCGTGAAAGCCCTGCCCTTTGCTCCCAGGACCCCTTTCCCTGCCTCCCTTTCACCCTCCGCAGCACTATTCTGCCCTCTCCCCCACCTAACCCCGAGTGTTTGTGCTAGAAACCCTGAATTAGAAACGTTACGTCAATACATCGACAAAAGTTTACAAAACGACTTTATTTGTCACTCTTGTTCCCCTGCCGGGGCACCCATTTTCTTCTTCCCAAAGAAGGATGGCGGGTTAAGGCCATGCATCGACTACAGGAGCCTAAATACTATCACTGTAAAAAATGGATACCCCCTTCCCCTGATTCCAGAACTCCTCAACCGTTTTACAAAGTTGGATCTCCAGGGAGCCTATAACTTGATGCAAGTATGTGAGGGTGACGAATGGAAAACCACTTTTCACACAAGATTTGGACACTTGAAGTATCTGGTGATGCCCTTCGGCTTTGTCAACGCTCCAGCCACCTTCCAACACTTCATTAATGATATTCTACACGATGTCCTTGATGTTTTCGTCATCACCTACTTGGACGATATCCTGATATATTCCACCTCGGAGGAACAGCACATTCAACATGTCAGACAAGTACTTCAACGATTGCGTAACAATAAGTTGTACTGCAAGCTGGAAAAATGTGTGTTCAGTCTTACCTGCGTTGACTTTCTGGAGTTCATTATTACCCCCCAGGGAATTAAGATGGATCCCAGAAAGTTGAGGCCATCAAAACTGGCCCGCACCTAAGACAGTTAAACCTTTACAGAGATTCCTTGGCAGCGTCAATTATTATCAACACTATGTCCACAAATATGCAGAAGTCATGACTCCATTAACCCGCCTCCTTAAAAAGAATCAGTCATATATCTGGGGACCAAAGCAATAGGACGCCTTTAGTCAGTTAAAAACTGTCTTCCTGAAGGCTCCAATCTTACAACATCCCTGTTTTAACAAACTGCTCATCGTGGAAGCGGATGCATCTAGTGTGGCCATTGGAGCAGTTCCCGCCAAAGAAAACAAAACAGAAAATGCTGTTACCGTGTGCATTTTATTCTCGTCAGCTTACTACCACTGAAAAGAACTACACCATACTCGACCAGGAACTCCTGGCCATTAAAGTAGTATTTAAAACCTGGCATCATTATTTGAAAGGTGCTAAGCACCTGGTGACTGAATTCACATATCACAAGCATTTAACCTTTTTGCAAACAGCTCAAATAACAAATGCCAGACACGCCCAGTGGGCTTTGTCTTTTGCTCGTTTTTCTTTTGTTATTCATTATAGGCCAGGGAAACTTAACACTCTGGCAGATGCTCTATCCAGATATCATGAAACACAAGAACAAAAACTGAAGCCTCAAGGTCCTATTTTAGAAAACAAGGTCTTCGCTGCTACTTATGTACCAGTGGGGCAACTACATCAAGTGACAAGAGAACAACACACGATGAGTACACAAAGGAAGATGGTCTTCTGAAATACCAAGGAAAAATAGTGGTTCCCCCTTCCTGCCAGAGAGATCTCCTATGGGCTCACCATGATGCTCAGCTTGCCGGACATCCAGGGCAAGAACGCATATTAGACCGTCTTCAACATTTTTTCTGGTGGCCTGCCATGACGAAAGACGTTAAGCGGTATGTCCAAAGTTGCACTGTCTGCACTCGCACCAGGGTTCCTCAACAGCAAGTATTAGGACTGTTGCAACTGGCCCCTATACCACAAGGTCCATGGCAGTGGATTGGAATGGATTTTATCGTGGAATTACTCCCCTCCCGTGAGTATACCACGGTACTAGTGGTGGTAGACCACTATACTAAACTAGCACATTTTATTGCATGCAAGCGGTTACCTACAGCATACAGAACAGCACTGCTATTTTTACGACACGTTATTAAGCTTCATGGCCTCCCACTGGAAATAATTACCATTTGAGGGTCTCAATTAATTTCTCATTTTTGGAAAAGTCTGTTTACCCCCCTTCAGGTTCACTTGAAATCCACCACGGCCTACCATCCCCAAGTCAATGGCCAGGTGGAATGAGTGAACCAGAACTTTGAACAATATTTGCATTGTTACCTCGATTACTTGCAAGATGACTGGTATGATTGGTTACCAATGGCTGAGTTCGCCTATAACAATGCCGCCAATGCTTCCTTAGAGCACTCACTTTTTTTTTTATAACGTATAGTTTTCATCCACAATTAGGCGTACCGGTCCTCTTGTCCACTATGGTCCCTGCTGCCGGGGCATTGGCCTTACAAATCCCAACGCACCCAAGCTACAGCCTCTGACTTTCTTGCTAAGGCCCGACAACATTACAAAGACTATGCCGATAAGCATTGAAGGGTGGCCCCTTTCTTTATTCCTGGAGATCTAATCTGGATTGACGGACGTCACTATTCTTCGCACCGTCCCTCTGCCAAGCTAGACCATAAATACACGGGTCCCTTTCCTATCCTGAGACAACTGGATGAGGTTACATATACAGTTCAGCTGCCCTCACACATTCGTATACATCTCTCCTTTCATGTATCTATGTTAAAACAAGTAGAGCTCCCACTTTATCCCCTGACTGACCCTACCCCAGAACCGATCTATGTGACAGAGGAAGGACCCGAATATGAAGTTTGGGCTATTTAGATTCTAAGTATCTCCACGGCTGACTCCGTTATTTGGTGGATTGGAAAGGGTACGGCCCCGAGGAGCGTATTTGGGAGCCACCCCAGCTCTCTTGTTTGTTCCACTGTCAGTACCCACTGAAGCCTGATCCCTAGTAGTTTCCAGCAGGGGGCCTTCAAGGGGGTGGGGGGTACTGTCAGTTACCATGGCTGCCTTGAGGCCATAGAGGCCCCCCGAGATGGGCTGCGGTCCCCCTTGGAACCTTGGATTCTGACAGCCCGAAGGAGAGCCCCAACTTCCCCCCCCGACCAGATCACGAGGAACGCCTATCCCAGCCACAAACCTCAGCACAGGAAAAACCCAGCAGCAGGCACAAGAAGCAGAAAGGCCTGGCATTCTGCAGTGTTCAGCCGCACCAGCTACCTACGCTCCCTGACCATACCATTAATGGCATCCCAGATCTCGTCCGCCTGCTGCGTGGTCTCACCAAGCAACTCCCTTGCCAAATACTCCCTGTGCCATCGGTTGCAGATCTGAAGGTCCTGGTTCTGCTGGGCGCTTATGGCAGGGGGTTCTGTCTGCGCCCGTTTTTCTGGAAGACCTGTAGCAAGGCAACAAGGAAAGTCATTGGTTCAGATTGCCTTCCCGCCCTTCAGGGACCCACCCACCAAATTTTCAGCCCTCTGACCGCCCGAAGGGAAGTGGGAATGAGTACCTAGCCTATGCAGCTGCTGGGGCAATTGCTGCGGTGGGATACCAGTGCCATGCAGTTCTCCTGCGATCACTTTAGAGGAGTGAAGAACATACAGAAATCAACCATCATCATTCACACCATCCCCCTCCCGCCACCATTTTGATTCCCTCCTGGCCACCATTTTGTCTTCCTTCACACCAGCCCACAGGCCCACCATGATAGCTTTCCATCCACTCCCATGCCTAGCATTTCCATCTTGTGGAGCTGTTTTCCAGCGATTTTCCTGCTCTTCCTCCACATTCTCCTGGCAACACAGTAAACAATAAAGAACATAATTAGATGACAATAAACAGAAGCCTTTATCATGCAACTGTGTAAACGTTAACTCCCTCCCCCTCCCCCTGGTGCATTCACTTACCATTCTCCTCTACCTCCACCATCTCCTCCACAAAGGTGGCAACTGGCATCTGATTCCTTCAGGCTCTCAACCAGAACCTTGGGTGGCTCTTCGAACAAGGACTGGTTCTTGACCTTGAAGGGATACACCATGAGAGTCATGGTATCCATGTCTGTGTCGACCCGTGCTGACTCTGGGGTAGGGATGGGCATAGAGGGATGTCCTCCGGCAGTCATGGCTTCCATGGTGGGAGTGGGAGCAGTTGCAGCAGGAGCAGCTGAAGTGGGACAGGCAGTGGGGGAGCCATATCCACCCACTTCTGGCCCCTCACAAATGTGCAGACATACAAGTGAGATGCAATGGGTCAAGGAGCTCATAATATGGCAGTGTTTGTCTCTCCTGGCCAGAGGCGAAGTTGTTGTCCCGGATCTCTTTGTATCCTTGTCTCAAGTCCTTGACCCACTTTCGGGACTGATTCATGTCCCGGGTGTAGCCCTGCTGTGCCATTTGGACTGAGATATCTTGGAACACTGCCTGGTTCTTGTAACACTTCACTAGGGCATATTGGACCTTTTGATTCCCCCCCCCCCACAAATGAGCACTGAAAGTGTTGATCAGGAAATGCAGCGTTGGAGGGGGATCAGTAGGCGAAGATTGTACGGTGGTGGAAGCAGTGCTGGTTCTTGCCTGGCTGATGCTTTGAGTCCCGGCCCCAGCAATGGTAACCCTCCGTAAGTCATTACAGAGAATGCAACAGCTGGGAAAGAGCAAGGGCAGGTACTGCCAATCAAGAAAAGCTGTGTCAGGCCCCTGCTCTGGGGCCTGTGGAGTAGGAGGAGGGTTCGCCCGGGTGCTCGACACTTACATGTTCGGGGGTTCGTGGGAAGCTGCGACCAGGTTCCTCCAAGGGCTGCGGCCCCGCCACCAGAATCCGGAGCACCCACATCATGCAGGGGCAGTAGACCCTGTAGAAGGAGCCCCTGAGGCTACAGGAGCTTCCCCCCCCCAAATGCACGGCGGCATTGCGCAATCCAGCTGGGTGCACGCAACCCTGTCTGGATACCCGCAGCTGTCTCGGAAGACCAAGCCCCCCACGCCTCATCGCCGGCGCTCAGAGCACCGGCGCCAGCGTGCCCTGCACTCACCAGGTCATAAAAGCAGCTCCCTGCCTCAGGGCCAGTGACGATGATCAGAGCCTTGTGCCTGTGAGACTGACCCCCTGAGCTTCTTGACTTGATCCTACCCCTGTGAAAGTAGTGTGGATACATCTGGGTGAGTGTGCTTCGCGTGTTTAGTGTGTTAGTGTGTGTTGTGTGTCTGGTGGGTTTCGTGTGTTGGGGCTGTGGGGATCCTCAGTAAAAGGGTGTGCTTGTGTGGGACCTTGACCCCGAACCCTCACCAGCCTGGTTCCCTGTCTAGTGTGAACATCCTATCCTCCTCCCTTCACATGGGTTTACACTCCTGTACCCTCACTCCTACCGCTCCCCTGCCCTTGTACCTAGTCCTGTGTGTGTATGTGTATGTGAATGTGTATATGTGTGTACTAGAACCACCGGGTGCTACGCTCTCCTCACCTCCCTATGATAATCTCGGCTGGGGGCGTACATCCCATAAGCCAACTAAGATCCTGAGGGCCCATTTATGGCCAGTATTGCTACCTCTATGTTTGTGTGTGGGGGTGTGTGTGTGTTGCGTTCTGCTCTTTCCTCTTCCGCGTCCCTCCCCGAAGTCCCGTTAGCTCACAAGCTGAGAGAACGCATGTTTGAAAATAGCACAGTGGGCTTTTAAGGCAGCTGTTTTGCATGCGCCAGTGGAAGAGAATGGTTGAGAGGGGCTGGAAGTGGTCACTCCTGGAACACTCTAGGCTTTCCGTCCATGACTCTATGGTGCTAGCAGACCTGTATGCTAGGAATGGGCGAACAGATCGCGGTTCGGGTTCGGCTGCATTCAGTTTGTCCGCATTCGGTTCATCCGTTTGGTTCGTCCGTTCGGTTCGGCTGTGTTTGGTTCGTCGGTTCGGCAGTTCGGTTAGTTCGCCGTGTTCGGGTTCTGCCGTTCAGTTTGGCCGTGCCGTTTGGTCGTTCCGTTCAGTCGTTCCGTTCGGCCGTTCCATTCGGCCGTTCAGGAAATGTTGTTATTGGTGGTTTTTTTGGTTTTTTATTGGGTTTTTATAAGGTTTTCTTTTGTTTTTTATTTGGTTTTTTTTGTTTTTATATGGGTTTGTTTTATTTATTTTTTAAATCTAATATTATATCTATCTTTCTACACTAAATCTAACTGCTATTAACTATTCTAAATGCTATGAACTAAATGGATTATCTAAAAAGTACACAGGCCTACTCCTACAAACACTAAAACTAAATCACTAACGCTATCTCATTCTCTATCACTAAGCTAGCTCCTACAACTACTATCCCTAACCTATCTCTCTATCTCTCTATATCTATATCTCTCTATCTCTATATATATGGGATGGGGAGTGGAAATCACAAACACAAGATTTCAGTTTAAGGTTTAAGTTTCATTTCAGTACAAAACTGAAATGAAACTTAAAGCAATCTAATAATCCTACTCAATGCCTGCTGTTCAGGAACAGCGACTAGCTCAGAAGGTGTTGGGAAGCGGGGAGGCAGATAGTTTCATTTCTTGCAAGCCTCTCCACCCCTGGTGCCTGGAAGTCTGCTCCTCAGTGACTAGTACTCCTCCTCTCTGTTTGACCTTACAGTGAACCTTTTTTTGCCACTCGAACTCACCCGAACACAATCCGAACTGACCGAACTGTTCGGTCATTTCGCCGTTCGGATTGAGTTCGGTTCGGCCAGTTCGTGTTCGGAAGTTCGGTTCGGTCGTCCGAACAGGCCGAGTTCAGGCCGAACTCCGAACTTCCGAACCGCGTTCGCCCATCCCTACTGTATGCGCGGAAGCTGTACGCAACCTAGCTGAGGGGACGTGGACACATGAGTTCACATTAGCCCACGTTCACCCGCATGGCAGGCTCTGCATGCTCCAGGACCCTGCCATGAGTGTGGACTCCGTGACCGGTGGGTGGTAGCCACGTGGCCAATGGGGAGAAACCTAATAAACGGGCAGGTGGACACCCACCTGGTGTGCGCTACCGTCTCTTTTGTTAACCCTCTCTGCAAAACGAGGCTAAGAAGACTAAGCTGTGAGGGTGGATGCCTGCTGAGCGCATTGGCAAGGACAAGTCCTGGTTTGTCCGGAGTGGCGGGAGGGAATAGGGTTGTTGTTTATTGGTCCCTTTCTGAGGAGAAGCTACAATAATTCTGCCATACAATGAGAAGTCAGTGAAGCAAAGAATACTGGGAGGCAGCCAACCCACACGAAATTTGCTACAACTTTCCCTTGCTGGGGCATGAGGTGAACTCTGTTGAGACAATGCAGTATTTGCATTGCACGTATTCCCCATAGAATCGGCATCCAGGAAACAGATTGCGAAATGCCGAAGCAAAGAAATATAAGAAAGGGCTTTTTGCGATAGCGTGGGGGTGAGGATGGAAAACAAAACAGCAAGGTCAATGCCAGATTGAAGGATCTTTGTTTTGCTGTGTAACCAAGCCAGCTGACATCTCTCCAGCTCGATCTCACTGAACATTGTGCTGCTCTAAGCAACGCTGGATGGCAGACTCAGCTCTGGAAGGGTTGAGTGACTCACACTGCGGGTGAGATGAGAGACAAATGAATTGAGATAATACCTTTTATTGGCCTGACTTCTGTTGATGAGCTTGTGCAAGCTTTGGAGCATCGTTATTATTATTATTATAAACAAACATTTATATAGCGCCAGCAGTGTACCTGGCACTTTACAAAGTAATAAAATAGACACGGTCCCTGCCCCTAGGGCTTACAGTCTGAGAGACAGGAGCTGGGGGAGAGACTTAGGAAGGGGAACAGAGGGAGAGACAAGTGGAGCAACATTAAAAATTAAGGCGAATGCAGTGTTGGAGGGAGATCAGAAGGCGAGGATTGCACGGTGGTGGAAGCAGTGCTGGTTGTTGCCTGGCTGATGCTTTGAGTCCCAGCCTCAGCGATGGTAGCCCTCTGTAAGTCATTACAGAGAATGCAATGACTGGGAAAGAGCAAGGGTGCACAGTCCCTCCCAGCAAAAATAAGGCAAGGTTTGGCAAGAGAGTATGCGAAAGGGGATTCCTTAGCTTGCTGCTGATGGACACACAAAATTTGTGATTCTCCTTGGCTCGCTAATTCATAACAACACATTGTCTGCACGTAGCATTAGTCATGGAAGAACATGCTGAGGACATGACTGGTGGCATTTTCGTGTACACAATCCTGACTTCATTGAAGTCAGTGGGACTGGGCAATGCTGAGTTTAGCCATTGACTTTGTGGCAGGGAGCAGCAGCGAGCTGTTCTGCCGTGCCTTTCCCAAGGGAGATGGGGGGGGGGCGTTTAGAGAGGGGTAGGGGGTTGAATTGTTTTTATTTGATTTCAATTGTATTTGAT
>QEPC01012362.1:3754618-3764852 GCA_003113815.1 Sphenodon punctatus
CTGCGGCTGCTACTGCCAGTTTGGCTAACAGGCTGCTCCGTGCAGCAGGGCCGGCCTTAGGCGTTGCGGGGTCCTATTCTCCCACTGGTGGTGAAGCCGGCGGCAGCTGGCGGACCTAGGGGTTCTCCCCAGCTTGGTCTGGGGGTGCTACCCAGGCCTGGGTTCGGGGACAGATGGAGGGGCGCTCCCCTCTGCCCATCCCCAAGCCCAGCCATTTCGGGGCACTTATCCCATCCATCGCCATCGCCGCCGCTGGTCTGGGCCCCGCGCTGGGCCAGCTCGCCAGCTCCCTGGGTCGGGTGGGCGCCGCCACAGCAGATTAAATCTGCCACCACACCCGCCATCAGAAGTTGTCATGGAGTGAGGGAGAGGCGGGGCCTCTGACTGTCCCTCACTCCCTCTGGCCCCCTCCACTGCCTGTCTTGGACTCGGCTGGAGTGAGAGATAGACCCCGCCTCTCCCACATTTCCTGGCCGCGAGTGACAAGGAGCGGAGGGGGCCACAGAGTGCGGGAGGGGCCTCTCCCTCACTCCCACTGGTCCCCTCCACTGCCTGGCTGTCTCGGACTTGGCCAGGGAGTGAGGGCGAGAGGCAGAGGCCCCACCTCTCCCTCACTCCCTGGCTCAGATTGACAGTGGCCAGGAGCTGGGGTCCCCGAGCGCCAGGGCCCCCCAGAAGTGGGTCCTGGGGCGGCCGCCCCAAGCCGCCCTGTGCTAAGGCTAGCCCTGCCATTCAGCTCCGGAGCTCCAAGGTAGGAGGGGGAGCAGTGGACAGGTTCATCCATCCACCCCCACCTCCTGGAGTGCAGTTCCTGTGCCATGCTGGGGTGGGGAAAGGAAGAGGCCTTGGAGAGTCTGACTCTAGGGGGTCGAATTAAAAGCAATAAAAAGCATCCCTTACTGGGCTGTGCAGTTTCATATCTTTTTATTAATTACGAAAACAAATAGAGCCCCATTTGCTTTTGTAACTAAGGTAACAAAAACAAATAACTAAGCAAATGACATTTGTTTGATTTCATTTGTTTTCATTCTCCCCCCATTTTTATTTAAAATATTTATTTTTTTAAACTGCCAACATGCAAAGGCTACCTGCCGGGGCCATTTTGCACATGTGTAATGATTTTTTAAAAATAAAAAATTAAATAGAAATAAAATTTAAAAATAAACAAAAATGGTAAGAGTCCTTTAGGAAACCCCTCTCAAAACAAACGTGTTTTTGGAAACTAGAATGAAGGCTGTGCCTTCTGCACACCCCTAACCCTTACACACACACACCACACACACACCATTTGTGTGGCCCTTGGAGCTAGTACTAATTTTCAGAGTGACCCCTGAGAGAGAAGAGGTTCCCCGGCCCTGGACAATCTAGTTCTGTCTTATTACCTGCCTGAGGAATGGTTCTGTGTGGCCTGAAAGCTTGCATACTCTTACCAACAGAAGTTGGTCCAATAAACTAGATCACCTGAACTACTTTAATCTCCATACTAATCCTTGGCATCTGTGCTCAAAGTGTTCGACAAACTTTAATTAAGCCTCCCAGCAGCAGTGGAAAAGTGTTATTATTAACTATCTTACTGCATTCGAGTGCAGGCGGCATCTTCTTGTTCTCATTTTATTGCATTCAGACATTGATGCTTTTGTTCATTGCGGTGTTCACAACGATTTCAGATGCCAAGCCAACCTAACAGCCATTGCCGAGAGCAAAAGTGCTTCTCTTTCTGCACATTACTGCGTCTTCGTGTGCTTACAGGAACTACGATAGGCCAAGAGGAGTTACGCCAGGGATAATTCTTATCCGTTGTACTTCCAGTTTACTGGAAGGTATCATTGTAGCAATCCGGCTAAATTCTTTCCGATTATGATGCACCCGGGATGAGGTGGGAGCAGCATTTATGTTGGAGTTTTGCTCTTGTCCATACAGATCAGCTTTCACTTGATGGGAAACAATCAAAACATTTCCTTGCACCATTTTTCATTTCCAGATTATCAAACTCCAAAGGTTGTTTGCTTTGAAACAAAACAGAAGAAGAAACAAGTTAGGAACAGGGCAAGCCTGTCATTGATTTTTAATTTTTAACACTGGCCCTTTTAGAAACGGGAAGGGTCAGGGAGTTATACAGTTGGCTAGAACGTTGGGCGTCTTTAGACACAACGGTAATTGGGTGCTTAAGACACTTGCCAGGTGGCTGTGTTGTGTCTAAGCACCATCACTATTTTTGGCCACTGGTCTGCCCCCCGTTAGCCTCCCATTAACTTCTCGTTAGTTGCACGAATGTCTCAGGAGCGTCAATTAAGAGTTTTCCCTCTCCACGTGGCTAGCGTTGTGTCTAAAGATATCGGATGGTGTGTTCACAGCCATTTACGGTCTGTCTGCCCTGAATCCTCCACTCCATGCCACTGCCGGACAGCTCGTTCCTTGCTGCACGCGGACAGCTCGTTCCTTGCTGCACGCGGACAGCTCGTTCCTTGCTGCACGCGGACAGCTCGTTCCTTGCTGCACGCGGACAGCTCGTTCCTTGCTGCACGCGGACAGCTCGTTCCTTGCTGCACACCGTTTTTGTGCTCCAGCAAAGCACCCGGGAGCGCGGCTAGTGAAGAATGAGCTGTTTAGCTGCAGCGCAGAGGATTTGGGACAGACCCAACCTCTCTCTTGCATGGAATACAACTCCCATAATTCCATGGGAGTGCTTCTGCAGGTAGAGCTTCCAGCGTGAACGGCAATCGGGACCCGATTAGCCCCTGGACATGGAAAGGCAGCCATTGTGTCTAAGCACTGCAACGTATTAAAAACAGGGAAACCTGCATGGCTATACAGTAGTGTCAACACGTATTCAGATACCCCTTTCCATTGTGTCTAAAGGTGCCCCATAATTCTCAAACAGGGGAGGGGGGCAAGTAAGGGACGTGGGACATGAGAAGAAGCACAGCTGGTAAACACCTGTTTCCACTCTGACTGAGCTAGGGGGATTTTCCAAAATGATGGGCTATGACAAGGGATAGTGAGACAGAGAACAAGGAAGAGGTTGTGAGGGAGGGGAAGCAACAGGAAGATGGGGACAGGGAAAGAAATAGCAAGGTGAAGGAATGTATGGGTCGGGGGGGGGACTCAATTACTACATATGGGGGGCATGGTTTTAAAAACATTCAAGCGGATGCTCCAGCAAAGCACCTGGGAGCGGGGCTAGAGGTGTCTGAATACGTGTTGACACTACTGTATAGCCATGCAGGTTTCCCTGTTTTTAATACGTTGCAGTGCTTCGACACAATGGCTGCCTTTCCATGTCCGCGGGCTAATTGGGTCCCGATTGCCGTTCACGCTGGAAGCATCCGCTTGAATGTTTGTATCCCTTGTCTCACCCTATGTCCCCTCTCCTTGTCTTCCCCCTCCGAGTCTATTAGATTGTAAGCCGTAGGCAGGGACTGCGTCATTCTTATTGTTCTGTAAAGCACCAGGTACACAGCTGGTGCTACACAAATGCTTATAATAATAATAATAATAATAAAAAGTCTGAGAGCCTCTGAGCTAGAAGCTCAGATGAATTGCATCATGCTCAATAGTTGCAAATATCACTTTCCCTATAAGTACCAGTGTTCCACACCACACCGGCCTTACCACAGAGCACCCCGGGGTGACCGCCCTGGACCCAATTACTTTCTCTACTTCTGGGGGGCCCACAGTAGCCCCCATTTTCAACATTGGGCATGATGCAGGGCCCCCACTCCCTCACAGGGGGGACTGAAAACACAACCACCTTTAGGGCCCTGGGGAGGGTGCCCCCAAGGAGCTGAGGCCCCCAGGGGCCCCACATTTTATCTTTGCAAATGCTAAGGCCAGCCCTGCTGGACATCTTGGGGGGAACAAGTTTTTTTTTTATCTGGGGTGAGAAAACGGTGGCTCAGGAGCCACATACAGCTCTTGGGCCGTTTAAGTGTGGTCCTTGACCATCGTGGGCCTCGCGCTGCCTTAAGGGTCCTCTCTGTCTCACTTCATTGCTGACGTCGCAGCAGCTGAATCACAGCTGTTCCTCAGAATCTAAGCATCCAGGACTGCACAGCAAGGCCGGCCTTAGAATTTGCAGGGCCCAGGATGGAGATAAAATCTGGGAGGCCTAGTGGCCCCACCTCTCCCCGTGACCCAGCCCCCTTGGGGGCACCCTGGGACCTTAAAGTGTCTGATTTGGGGCCCTGCTGTGAGGGACTGGGGGGCCCTGCCCTGGTGAAACAGAGGCCACCGTGGGGCCTGCAGAAGTAGAGAGAATGCTGGAGTCCAGGGTAATCAACCCAGGTTGCCGTGTGGTGAGGCCGGTCCTGCTTCAGAGCACCCGTTCTGCCAGCCAGTCACAAAACAGGTGAGGACTGCGAGTACGCATGCACACGTGTGTCTAGTAAGGATGGGCATCCGGAGGGGATTCTGGATCCAGATCTTTAATAATTCTGGATTTAATTACGGATCCATATTATGGATCCATATTTAAATCCATTAAAATGAAAAAAATAATTAAAAAGATATTTTTTTTAAATAACGGCACATGCGCAAATGGCTGCCGTGCCACTTCGCGCATGCGTGGCCTTTCCCCAAATGGCGGCATCAGCATCGCTGTTATTTTGGGGGAGGGCAGCTGGTCTGCGCATACACAACACGGTTACCGCACATGTACAGACTGACTTCCCTTTTCCAAAATGGCGGTGACACTGCCGCCGCTGTTTTGGAAAAGGTGCGCATGCGCAGAACAGTCAGGTGGCCATTTGCACATGCAGAGGTTGTGTGTGTTTTTTTTTAAAAAATTAGCTTTTAAAATGAATTGCAACAGGCGTGTTGCAGTTCATCAGAATGGATACGGATTAATCCGTAACTGCCTTTTACGAGCAGTTCCAGATTAATCTGTATCCGTGACACCCACTCCTAGTGTCGAGTCACCATTGCATTGGGGATGGGCACTTTGCCGACCTACAGCAGAGAGATTTCTCATCCCTGGTAGTTAAGTCACTGACTGCAGCGCTGGCGGGCTCTGCAACACCTGGGAGTGAGATTTCTCTTCGATGGAAGTGCTCACACTCCTACAAACAGCCGATCGTAGCTCGGGCCGTTGCATTCCTTTCCTAGCCAGAAGATGGCGTACTGGTTTAGAGGAACAGGTCAAATGGCATACTGGAATGCATGCTGCCGGTGATGCGCAGGGGAGAAGAAATGTCAGGGAAAAGAAGGTATTACGTCAATGAAATACTACTTGGATTATAGCTAGAAGTTACAAAGCCAGCTACATTTGCTACCTAGGATGTAGAGACTGGCTAAATCTAAAAGACGGCCTACCCCCCCATGTGCAGCCACACTCTCTTAGGTCCCCTAGGGGCAGCCATTTCCAAGTTCCACCACCAGGGACGTAGCTAGGTTGAAATGGGGCCCCTCCTCCCTCCCCCCAGTGCCTCTCCCAGCTGCGGCTGTGCTACCTGCCTCGTGCTGCCGCCGCCGGTGCTTGCTCCGTCCTGTGCCACCTGCTGGGTGGGTCCTACGTGTGCCGCATGCTGCGGGCGCTTCCGCTCAGCTCAGTCTCTGCCCGGCCGTGGCGTAACAGGACAGGCTTTGTGCCCCCACCCCATCTTGGGCTCCGGGACAAATGTCCTTCCCGTCCCTACGATAGCGACACCCATGTCCACCACTGCACCAGGTCCAAACAACGCGTGCACTCAGCGAGACGTTCTGGGTGGCTCGCCCCACAGCTTTGGAACTCCTTTCCCCTGGAGGTTCGCCAAAGGCCGAGCCTGAGCATCTACAGAAGGCAGTTGTAAGACCTGTTTATTCGGACAGGCTTTTGGCAGGCAGGGATAGGGTCTGAGGGGCAGGATCGAGGGTTTTAGCTAGAGCTGAAATGAGAATGCATGAGCTCCCCGCGAGATCTTAAAACTGAGCCGTTTTAAGGCAATGTCTAGAGTGCAGTTATGAATTTTTGCAATCCATTTACAATTTTGACTACATACATATGAACTAGCATAGCCTAGAAAGGGGCCCTCAAGGTCGCAGACAAGGGCCCTGGGCTGCTCACCCTGTAAAAGCAGCTCCAATTACAGCCAGGAGCCCCAGCAGAATTTAATTCAGTGGGGTGAGGGAGAGCCTCTTAGCTCCACCCTTTTTTTCCCCTGACATGGCCACACCCTTTTCCAAGCATTGTGATGTCACAGTGCTCAGGAGAAGGGCGTGATTGCATCAGAAGGAGGCCAGCCTTTGCCCTGCCCTCCCCTCCAAGAATCATGGCATTTTGAAAGGGGGCATGGCCATGTCAGAAAGGGCCTTTGCCCCTATCTGTTTCCAATCTGGCTCTTCTGTAAGGGATCAGAATGGGCAAGGCGAGGCAGCACCTTGGGGTTTGTGCAAAATGCACCCTTGTACCCACAACTACAACCAGGTGAGAAGTAGAATTAAGTCTCATGCACTGAAGGATACAGAGAAAACCGCTGACACTGTGTTAAAGAATGTGGCAAGGCAGCTTGTTAAAATGACTGCCCCAGCTTATGCGATGTACTATTGAGCATTTTAAACAAACTCACCCTCAACGGCCTATATTATCTCCCCTAACAGGCAGCCAGGCCTTTGGGGAAAGCTGCCTCGGTTCTGGCTACAACAGCTTCACCATGGTATTAAATGACCTTGTTCAGACACGATTCCAGCACATGAAACCCCTAAAGGGTCCTGCACAATCCTTTCCCGTTGCTAGGGCTGAACTGAGAACCTTTCCCGGTTCTCGCGAAATTGGTTTTCTCCGTTTTTCGTATCGGCTTTCTCAACTCATGCGAGAATCGAGAAACGTTACCGAGATCTCGACCAAGCTCTCGGTAACATTCTGAGAGAGCGTGATAATCTCAATAAAAATTAAAAACCGGTCTGCGCATGTGCAAAACGAACACAGCGGGTGTTCTGCACACGTACGACCCTTTAGTGGCAGTTGCCATTTTGGAAAAGGGCAGCCCTGCGCATGCACTGATGCTGTTTGAGCATGTGCAGAATGGCTGCCCTTTTCTAAAATGGCACCGACACTGCCAGCGCCATTTTGTAAAAGGGCTGCGCATGCACAGGTCAGCCTTAGTGAACATTTTACACAAGCAGGTTGTTTTTTTGTTTTTTTAATTGTTCGCTGCGAGATGGCCAGCTCCTCCGTGAATTTGCCTCTTCACCTGTCCCCGCAGAGAGGGTGGAGAGGAATCCCGGAGCAGTCCCAGACTCAGAGCGAGGAGCCAGGTGAATACAAGGGGTTTGTTTTGTTTTTTAACAAGGAGTGAGGGGGAAGGGTGAGATTCTTGCTTTTCTCAGCAAGAGTCAGGGCAATTCTCTGTTTGTTCTCATTTGCAAGAATGAGCTGCGAACCCTGATTCTCATTGAGAAAAGCGAGAATCCGAGAAGTGAATATCAGCCCTACTCGCCACATCTTCCTTACTCTGGATGTGCATTACAACATAGGTTAATGGCAGGGCTGGTCTAATGGCAGGGCTGTGGCTCTGGACTCTCTGATCTTTATTATTTATTGAATTTATTTATTCAGATGTATACCCCGCCTTTCCCCTAAGGCTCAGGGTGACTTGCAGCATATAACATACAAATCCCCTTAAACGTCCCGCCCCAACGCTCTAAGCCCCACCCCCCCACCCAATCGCACCCTATCCTATCCCTGCCTGCCACGCCGTGGCCAAACAGAAAGGCCTTTAGGACCCAGCAGAGCCGTGCCTGGCCCCCAGCAGTACTCCTGGGCCACTTCGGGAGCAGTGGGAGCAATGGGGGAGCCCTGCCACCGCTCTCGAAGATCCTGAGGCTTCTCTCTCAGGAGTAGGAACACTCCCAGGGCCCCACCAGTAGGGCGTCACCACTGGTTTGAGTAAGGGTGGCAACTGACTTTGTTGTTGTTTCTCACCGAGAACTCATACCAGGACCGAGATCTCGAATTTGCGAGTTTTACTCGCGAGAAACAAATTAGGCTTCCCATTCAGCCCTACCCAGTAGTGCCGCTGAATGGTGTCACTGCTACTGCCGAGGCTACTCAGCGACCCTGTAGTCAATGTCTCCTCTGGATCAATTCTGCACCAGACGATTCAGACACTCGTACAACTTTATTGGGCTCCTTTATTGCATATTGCATATGGTTCTTGATCATTGTATATTGTATACTGCTCTTGTAAATTGTATATTGATATGGATGTTGTTAGCCGCCTTGAGTCTGCCCGAAAACGGCAGAGAAAGAGCGGGGTATAAATTAAAAGTCTAAGGTCTTTTTAGGGCCCTAACACCCCACCCAGCTAAGAGATGCCCTATTACCCTCTTCCAGTGGCCTTCCCCACCCTGTGCCACAGAAACTCCTCCCTGAAACCCTGCCCACCTCCCCAGCCTCGTGTATTGTACCATCATTGCTGGGTATCGGAGATCAGTTTAAATACAACTGTGAGATCAGTCCGGCCAGGACACACAAGGCTGCAGACTAAGGACTAGGGCTGAAACTTGGAATGACTCGGTTTTTACCAAGGAACAAAGGCACTGGCCCAGTACTCGGTTTGGTACTCAGTAAATCCTCAATTGAGTAAAGGGGGAAGGGGCACAGAAGGGGGCAGTAAAGGGGACAGGGGAAAGGGGAACAGCCAGGAAAGGGAGCCAGAGGCATATACCCCCCCTTATAAGGGCTTTTCCTGCTCCTATATAAGGGGACTCGGTACTTGGAAAAATACTCTGTATTTTACCGAGTACTGCATATTCGGTTGCATTACCGGGGACTGGCCAAACATTCGGACCCGCTCCTCAGAAACTCGGAAATATTCACGTATATATTTTTTACTGTTCGGTTCAGCCCTACTAATGACCCTGTATCTGCCTGTGTTTGGGAAGGAGAGGATGGAAAGCTTTGAGGTCAGGACATAACTCCCCACCCCCCTTTAACAAGATATTGATTGTCCCACAAACCCTTCTTCAGGACGCAACGTCTGCAGCCACATCTGATTTTCAGGGAAACTTAGTTTAGCTGTAAGTTTCCAGGATGACCCCCATCTGTACTTTATTATTATTTTATTTCACTTATTACAAAATTCCAGAAGAAAATCAGCCATGTGCTTTCTGGAGGCTTTGCGTCTCTCAAGGGGGAAAAAATGCCTCAATGGAAAAAATCAATCAATCTGCTTCTCTCCACTCCTCCTCTCTGCCTTGGCCAGAATTGCAGCATGCCGTCTCTGGCTAAGATAGATCACCCACACGGCCACTCCATGATCCAGTGATTCAGGGAATTGCTGCTTCCTCACACAGAGCAATATTAATAGCTGGCTCTTAGCCTGGGATTGAAAGTCTGCACCCGGGCCGGACTCTCTGGTGGTTAATGAAATCGGCAGCCTCTATACCGACAGGAAACCACTAGAGAAGGTGACTCATTTTCTGCTCCGAGATCTAAATGAACAGAGACGCTATGATGTATTATGGCACTGTTGGTAAGACAGAAATATGAACCTGTTGTAAAGGGCTATCTCTGCTGCCTGGAGCATTTAGCAGTGAATCTCCTTCTGCACAAACATTTTACAGAGATGCCTGGGCCGCAGTACAGCAGGGGACAGGGCTCGCCTGGAGAGCTGCCCTTTTTTCTGCTGCTGCCTCGTTGGGAGCACATATAAATTGGTTTCCATTTAAGAACTAGAGTCTCTGGGGAGAAAACTAAACAGCATTGTAGTCACTGGGCAACTGTGCCTCAGATGAAGCATTGAAATACACAATTGGTCCTCTTCCCCTTAAATTAGTGAAATGGCTCTTTGACTGAGCAGCCCCATTGGGCAGGGGGGTAGCTGCTACCATGGGAACAAAGAGAGCCCAGCTGAGCCCAGCTCCGGACTGGGCGGGAAGTTTTACAAATGGCCTGAGCATCCTTAGCAAATGTTCAGAGTGGGCAGGGCTGGCCCCGCTCCCTCCCTGCCCACTCTGAAAATTTCCGAACAGTATTCTCGCTGTCTGTGGTTATTTTTACCCGTGCACAATTACTCCAAAGTAACTTTAAATCTGACTGTGTCGTTCCGGAGTTGTCATTTAGGGATAACTGTTTACACGATCATTCATCTTCTGGAATAAGCACTAAGCAGTTCTCTGTGGTGGGGGTGCGCTCCACTCCAGGATAATTGTTTATGCATTCACTGTTCTAGATTTATTTAGGCCATTTTTATGTCAGTGAGCTGTCTTGTTCAGGTTTTAAGGGGAGAGGGGGGTGGGGAGGGACAGTTTGGGATGG
>QEPC01012362.1:3767738-3812433 GCA_003113815.1 Sphenodon punctatus
CCGCCTGAATGTTTGTTTGTCTTCTCCCCTGTCTCTCCCACTGTCCCCTCTCCCTGTCTCCCCCTCCTTGTCTGTTAGATTGTAAGCCACAGGCAGGGCCCGCGTCTATGGGCGCATTTATACGTGCGTTTAAATCGCACAGCGGCGGCGGCGGCATCGTGCAATTTAAAGCAACATGCACTTCCGGGTTGGTGTGAATGCACCAATTCAGTGTAACGCGAACTGTTGGAGTGCGGAGCTGCTCGGAGCAGCTTTTAAAACCGCACTCGAACCGTTCGCATTAGGCTGAAATGTGCGCACTCGGTGCATTCGCACCAACCCGGAAGTGCGCGCTGCTTTAAATCGCACGATGCCGCTGCTGTGCGATTTAAACGCACATCTAAATGCAGCCTATGTCTATGTTCTGTACATTGCCAGGTACATGAGCGGCGCTATATAAATGTTTATAATAATAATAATTAATGCAGCCCTGCAACTTGTATTGCTTCTGAGTGTCCTCTGAAATGTGCATGTCTGGCCACCCTACACCCATTCTAGGCATTAAGGACCAGCAAACGCCAGGAACAAAAGCAACTGGATCTACTTTTTGTTCACACAAACGTAGTGTTTAAAGGAAAATAGGGGGTGGTTCCCCTCTGGGGCATGTATTTCTTGTTAAAGAGAAGCACATACCTTGGAGTAGCTTAGCCCAGGAGTAAGTGATTGTGTGAACAAGGAAAGGGGGCTCATTAAAGTGTGTTTAAGACACACCTAACACCAAACTGTTCACACAGTCAGGTAGCCTCTCTCTGAGTAATTACTCTGCAAAGCGTGGAGGCTTGCAAAGTGGATTATTTTCACCAGAGAAAGTACCACAGAAGGGATCAGCTTGTTTGTGTGAACATAGCTCAGGAGAAGGAGGTTTACACGTGCTAAAGGTTGGTGGGGTAGCTGGAGACTAAGAACTTGCTCCCCACCCCCATGTATATCATAGCTTCCTCAGAGGTAGAAACCTCCTTCCCCATTATAACCCAGCGTCTTTGCAAAAGGAAGTACCTCCCATTTAGCCTCACTTTCACCCCACTGCTCGTGGGAACGCGGGAAGGTGAAAGTGAGATCGGAGGTGACTACCCCCCCCCCCCAAAAGCACTCCTGGGCACAAGCCTTTCAGCACGTATTTAGGGGGGCTCTGATGCATCCAAGGTCTAAGCACCCAACAGAGTTTTTTCATGGACTAACAAAGCAATGGATACAGCATATTTATTATTTACAGTTTTATCTCCCTTTTCCGAGCGTGCAGAAACTCTTTCAGTAAAATATTATCAAGTCTTCTTTTTGCTGCCAGAAGCTAAATAACCTTCTCTTTCACCGTCAGGCTCCCCTCATTCACCGTCAGGCTCCCCTCCCCCTTTTCGAATCCCAGATCAGCTCATTTATTTCTCATAGTGTCACGGAAGGCGAATTTCATAACATGGGGGCTGTACGTTATCTCGCTCTCCTGTTACATTACCTTCCCCTTTCTCCCACTGCACTCTCCCTTGCAACTGATTATCATGGTAATAAGGCAACGGTGCTTCTAATCTGACATTGTGCACTTCGTGGAATGTTGCCAATTCAATAGACACCTTGACCAAGCTGCTCAGACTTGGACTCTGGAGGCAGAAAGAGAAAGAAGAAACATTGGTCCTTTTTAAATGGGTTGCGACTGGGGGGGGGCGGTCCATGGGTGCGCTGCAGTCTGGGTGGTGCGGGGGGCCGGGGTCCTACGGGCGCACGTCGATCCCCCCTGCATCCCCACACACAGAGCAACCTGTGCGTGGGGGGTAGTCGGGGATGTGTGGGTTGCAGGTGCGCAGACACCCCCACATGGATGATGGGTGTCGATGAATGGGAGCATCTTGTGTAAAAAGGACCTTGGAATCTGGAGGCAGAAATAGGGAGAAGCAACTTGGTCGCAGCGACAGCCTGCTTTACAATTGCAACAGGGGATACACAGTTTACGGCTGAAATGAGGCTCTAAAGCGCATGCTGAATGCAGTGATTTTAGCCAATCTGCATTTGTTTCAGCAAAGAGAACATAACGCATTGTTTGTTTGGGTTATTTGTTTCAGCCATGTTGGTATTTTGACCATTTCGGTATTCGTTCTTTTGTTTGGTCCTAGCTAGTAAAGCTGAGATGCAAATCTGCAGCAAGTATTATTTATTTATTTTATTCCATTTATATGCCGCCCCCTATGCCTACGGCATCTCGGGGTGGCTTCCAACATAAAATAAACAATTTATCACAATATAAAAATCTACACAGATATTTCAAACAATTTTAAAATACCCCCATACAAACATTTAGCCCACCCTCCCCTCCCCGCCTCCGAAGGCCTGGGAGAGCAGCCATGTCTTGTAGGCCCGACGGAAGGCCAGCAGACTCGGGGCCAGTCGTGCTTCCTCTTGGAGGGAGTTCCACAGCCACCGAGAACACCCTCTCCATTGTAGCCCCCTGCTTTACACGGGGGACCTCCAAGAAGGCGCCCCTGGCGCACCGGAGAGTCCGTCCTGAGTCACGGAGGGTGAGGCGGTCCCTGAGGTATCCAGGTCCAAGACCGTTCAGGGCCTTACAGATCAACGTCAACACCTTGAACCTGGCTCGGCACATTACAGGCAGCCAGTGCAGCGCACGGAGCACCGGTGTTATGTGCTCTCATCGGCCCGTCCCTGCTAGGAGATGGGCCACCGCATTCTGCACTAGCTGCAGAATTATGCCTGAGGAATTTGGTTCACCTCTGATGAAGCAGTTATTCAGTCCTGTTTCACTAGACTTCCTTATTACTGGTTTCAGATCTTTCAGTATTTGGGTTATTTTGGCTATTTTTGGCAGCATTGGCTGTTTCTAAACGGGATGCGCCCACACAGGTCCACCCATCCCCTACCCACCTGAGCGCCCATCTGAAGGTGGCGTGGGTGGGCACACATTCCTGTGACCCACACACCACCCTTTCATGCCCAGGCACAGAGCATCAGGGAAAAATCTGGATGCTTCATGCGAGGCCAGGCCAAACCATGCATGGGGCACACGCCCAGTGCACACCCGTTCCGACACATTTGATTCCCCCCCCACTCCTCACCGGACGTGCATGGGTGCTCCAGATATCGACCCGCCCTCCAGCCGTGCCCATTTAAAAACAGCCTTTGTTTCAGCCCGATTCACAAGAGCACCAAGAAAAGGTCATTGAAATGACCAAACCATAAGCCAGATATCCAAATGAACTAATAGATGTGTAAGGGACAGGTCGTGGGAAGCTGTTCAGGATTGGGATGATGATAAGTCATGTCAGGACCAGGTCCAGCACCACTGGCACTGAAGTCAGGAGGGGAGCAGCCTAAGACAACAATATGGTACAGGTGGGGAGGTTCAGTACCAGGAAGCAGTCTGATTGGGCAATGATAGAAGGGGGAGGGGTCCAGAAGCACGGCTCAAGAGGCACGCCAAGAAGTCAGGAGCCAGCAGGTCAGTCCAATGGCCTGGACGGCTGGAGAGTTGGAACTGGAAGGAATGTAAGACCGGTGGTAAGCGAGAATCAGAGTGCAGGAACTTCAGAGCAGGCAAAGCAGGAGGTAGTGAGGAGGACTATTTTATAAATCTGTTAAATGTGCTTTTCCTCATCTCGACTCCAACCGTCTCCAGGGTAGATAGATTGTGTGTTTGTGTGCGCGGGAAGGGGCACATCCATAATACACGTCCTGGCACCAGCAGACCATATGGTACACGAGATTTGCACTTGGTCGGCTAGAGGGGGTTCCCTCTTCTGCTGAGCACTGAGGAACACAGCGAGCTTTCTTGCCAGCAGAAGAGAGAAGATACAGCACTCGGCCACACAGGCGTGACCTTGATCAAGGTGTGATGAACACACACTGCTCACTTGTCATGGTGTAGTGAGATAGAAATTCGTCACCTTGATGCCCCCAGTGCTACTTTGTGGGACACCCTAATAGCCGCTGCCTTCACATACGCTACGTGCTAACGACCCATCTGTCAAACGGGCAAAGGCTTCTCTCCCCTGCTGTCAGGCAGATTCAAGGCCTTAAAATGAATAAGGCCGTGCCTGGCCTGAGAAAGCTAGCGACGGCGACTTCACCTACCATATAATATGCTATGACAGGTATGCCCACTGAATTTTCGGTCCTTGAATCGACTCGAAAATATTGGGGACCAATCGGTACCCAATTCTGACCCGATTCGAATACCCAATGTCCCAGAATGTCTCAGTCCTAACCTTATCGAATCCTTTTTAAAATCCAGTTTTACCAGAGGCCTTCACAATAGGGGCGCTTTTAAACGATCCCGCTCACAAGCGGGATCGTTCAATACCGCCATCGGGCACCCGCCTTCCTTTCTACTCCGTGTCTGATGTTCAGAAGAGCATCAGACACAGCATAGAGTGTATGTAGCTGCGCGCCCTTCTGCGCATGCACAATCTGGGAAGGAACTCGGAAGTGCGGCGTGAAGCCGGCACAGTGGCAATCCGCCTTGAAGTGGGCAGGATCGCCGGGCCGGCTTCACGTGGCGGAGATCTGGCGTTAGAGCGCGCCGAGGATTTAGACGAGTGGCAACAATGGCGGCTGATAAAGGGCTCAGCCGCCATTTCCGTCTCGTCTAAAAGAGCCCTAGGCCATGGCAGTTTCAGCCCTAGTCATGACGTATAAGGCAGAACCAACGCATCCTAAGGAGATATGAACACAGATGATTTAACAGTGATGGCTAGGAATGAGCTAAATGGGACAGAGATGAAAGAATGAACTTGCAGGAGGTGAACCATATTAGACAGTGATAACAGCCATCGCCTGCTCGCCGCTGAAAAAAATTCCTTGAAATGAAGAANTCACTCCCAGATCTTTTTCCTGAGTGGTAACTCCTAGCTTAGTCCCCAGCATTGTGTACGCATAATTTGGATTATTTTTCCCAATGTGCATCACTTTGGACTTGTCCATATTAAATCTCATCTGCCATTTAGATGCCCAGGCACCCAGTGCCATAAGATCTTGCTGCAGCTCCTCACAGTCTGCTCGTGTTCTGACTACTCGGAATAACTTGGTGTTGTCTGCAAATTTGATCACCTCACTCTTAACACCCTTTTCCAGATCATTAATGAATACACTGAAAAGAACTGGCCCCAGTACAGATCCTTGGGGCACACCACTTTTTACATTCCTCCATTGTGAAAACTGACCATTTAGTCCCACTCTTTGCTTCCTATCCTTTAATCAGTTACCAATCCATAGTAAGACACTATCTCCTATCCCCATGGCTTTTTAATTTTCTCAAGCATCGTTTATGTTGGACCTTATCAAAAGTTTTTTTGGAAATCCAGGTACGCTATATCTGCTGGATCTCCCCTGTCCACATGCTTGTTTACGCCCTCAAAGAATTCCAAGAGATTAGTGAGACGTAGACTTCAAGGGCCATCTAGTCCAAACCCCTGCCTTGAAGCAGGACACCCTCTACCTAAAGAATCCCTGACAGATACCTGTGTCCAGTCTTTTCTTGAAAACCGCCAGGGAAATGGTAGAGATGGGCAAACAGAACGGAGTTCAGAAATTCGGTTCGGTTCGGTTTGAAATTCGAGTTCGGAAATTCGGTTTGGTTTGGTTTGAAACTTGAGTTCGGTTCGGAAGTTCAGTTCGGTCGACCGAGCAGACCAAGTTCGGTCGAATTCCGAACTTCCGAACCAAGTTCGGCCATTCAGAACCAGGTTTTTTAGTGTGTGTTGCCACTAGGGATGGGCGAACAGAACGGAGTTTGGAAATTCGGTTCGGTTCAGTTTGGTTTGAAATTCGAGTTTGGTTCAGAAGTTCGGTTCCGTCGACCGAACAGACCTAGTTTGGTCCGAACTCCAAACTTCCGAACCACGTTCGCCCATCCCTAGGAAATGGTCTGGGTCCCATATATCAGAAAGACCGCCTATCCTACCATGTCCCTTTGCCGCCCCTACGGTTAGCCGGGGGCGCTCTCCTGTGCGTTCTGCCTGTTACCCTTGTCTGTGGGGTAGGGGGGTCTGTGCAGTAGAGCGTTCTCGGTCACTGACCCCATGCTGTGGAGCTCTCTTCCCCAGGAGGTTTGCTTGAACCCAAGCCCGGCTGTCTTCCAGAGGCAAAACTTTCTTATTTGGGAAAACATTTGGCAGGCGGGGATCTGGCAGGTGGGGCTTGTTTGGGGTTCTGGGTGTGCTTGCAGGAGAAGGTTGGGGTTTGAGGGGAGGGTGTTTTTATTGTATGCATTTTAATGTTTTAAATTGTTTTTGTGGATCTTGAGCTGCCCTGAGCCTCGTGGGAAGGGCGGCATAGAAATCCAATAAATAAATAAATACATTAAATTAAATAAAAGAGAATCCACCACCTCCGTAGGCAGCTTGTTCCACTGTTGAACTGATTTAACACTTAGGGAGTTTACATTTCCTCCCAGTATTTAACCGAAATCTACTTTCCTGTAATTGAAAACCACTGCTTCATGCCCTGTCCTCATTGCCCATGGAGGACAAATCATCTCTATCTTTTGAATGGTATCCTTTAGGCCTGAAACTCGATTATCAGATTCTCACTTTCCTTGGCGAGAATCATGGTTCTCAGCTCGTTCTTGCAAATGGGAGCAAGCTGTGAAACTGCCTGGAGTCTTGCCAAGAGCAGCGAGACTCTCGAAACAGCCCTCCCTCCTCCGACCTTGAGAAACAACAAGGAAGGGCCTTTTACAGTCCTCCCTCCTCCCTCTGCCCCGTCTCGGACTCACCTGGCTGCTCCAGCTGCTGGGTCTGTCACCACTCAGCTTCTGGAGGATTGTATTTAATTTAATTAATTAATTAATTAATTAATAACATTTCTATACTGCCCCCTCCTCCCCAATGGCAGCCCGGGGCAGTGTACAATATATATAAAACATCAAATATAAAATATATAATAAAATATTACAATTAAAATCCACAATGAAAGGGGTCCAGTGAAAAACTCATTATTAAAACAAAAACAAAAAACAACGCACGCCCCCCCCCCCACTATCCATCCCCCTCACCAAACGCCTGGTGAAACAGTCAGGTTTTGCATTGTCGTGGAAGGAAGAGAGAACGAGAGAGGCAATGGGGGGTTGCGAGGAGAGGTGATCCGGGATGAGGGATGTGGGGAGGAGGCAATAATATTAATAATTAATAATTAATAATTAATAAATCGCTGGGCGTGCACAAAATGGCCACCGGGCACATTGATCTTTTCTTTCTTTCTTTCTTTCGCAAGATATCTCATGTGGTCTCATACTGGGGCCGGGATCTCAGTGGGTTCTTGGGTCTGGCACGAAATATTGCAATATATCTCGGAAGAACGAAAGGACTTCTCATTTCATTCCCTAGTATCCTTTTCAGGGGTGGAGAACTTTAGGCCCAGAGGCCAGTTGCAGCCCACAGTAAGTTTGCATTTGCCCTCTTTCCAGTTTCTGAATCTAGTTCCTGGATTCAGTTCCTACCTCCTGTTACTCTGAGATTCTCCCAGGAATTACGTCCACCAGGGATCAGGGATCTCCGAAGAAAAGCTTACGTTTCCTCACCAAAAAGTCACAATAGGCAGCTATTATGACTAAATACTACAATTTACTGCCCTGCCAAACTGGCTTACACACTACTATAAAAGCACTAAGAAAGCACTACAGAAGCACACAAAAAGTTATTGATTACAACTATATATATATTTGTAATCAATAACTCACCACACAGATATATGCCTGTCTCTTATACACATCTAGATGTGTATAAGAGACAGAGGCCCGTCTAGTCAGCAGCTGCCAGATTGCCCTCATGTCTTCTGTTCACCTCTTCACCTTTCATTCCATAGTCTCCCTCTGAGCTGCACCAACAACAATTAGGCACTGAAAGGCACAATATAGGCTCCATTTATCTCTTGGCCATGATGGCGGCAGATCAGACAGATGAACTGGGCGGGATCACTGATTCTAGAAAAGACTAACGTCCCCAGCTGACAGGATAATGAAAGTAACTGGACAAACCTGAGAAGGGAGCTACTATGCAGGAAGAAAGGGATTGCCATAGTATTTCAGACCAAGGGCCTATTCAGGGTTGTCCGGCTTCTTGTCTGCTTCTCAAGTCCCTAGGCTGGATTTGGCACAGGAGCCGACAGTCGGACACCCCTGGCCTATTAATACAACAGCCTATTTCTAATTCAGAGATTCCAAGGATTTTGCCTGTGTGATGATCCCTATTTGAGACATAAGAACATAAGAAGTGCCATACTGGGTCAGACCAATGGTCCATCGAGCCCAGCATCTTNAGCTTGCAGCTATGCTGGTGGTTTGATGAAAATTAAAGTAAAAATAAAATATAGAAAACATAAAGAAAAATATAAAACAAAAATTGTCCAGAGGTCGAGGAATGGCCGCTCAACAGGCAAAGAGCATGGAAGGTCCAAAAAGGGAGGGGAAAAGACAGAGAAGCACTTGGAGGAAGCTCTGCCCACCGGGCTGAGCAAAAAAATGGAAAAGAAACAGTCCCAACTGGGACCGATATAGTGCTTCCCTAAAAGAAAAGAAAAGTTTGCAACTAGGGACAAAAAAATGGAGAAAAGTAAGAATTGCCCTTTTCTCAGGCAAAAAGAAAAAAATTCCCAACTGGGAACAAATAAAAATAAAAGGAAAAGTAGGAATTGCCCTTTTCTCGGGCAAGAGAGCAGAAAATCCCAACTGGGAATTATAAATAAAAGGAAAAGTAAGAATTGCCCCTTTCTCAGGCAAAGGAACAGAAAGTCCCAACTGGGAATTTAAAATAGCTTTTAAAAGGGTGCAAAATGAGCGGGAGTGGGGAGTCAACAAAAGAATTAACTTTTGGGGCAAAAAGAGAAATTAAAACAAAAATGTCTTTAAAATGTGAATAAAATGTCTTTGCTGAAGCAAGAGAGAGAGAAGCAAATCCTAACTAGGACTCAATAGCTTTCAAAATGGAAAAGAAAAGACTTAGGAAAAATAAAAAGGGAAAATAACAATAAAAGCTTTGGAACAGAAAAAAATCCCTAATTCCTTTCAGGTCTTCAGCAAGTCGGGATAGCACTTAAGAGCTTCCTTGGAATATGGCTGCCAGGTGTTTCTCCAATCGTAGGCAAGTTGGTCAGGGCTACCACCAATCAGCACGAAGTTTGCCTCTTGCCAAGTGACGTTTTGGGTTTCCATGTCTCCACAGCCATATCTTCTTCATGGTTGTTATGAGTTCACCCCTCCTCACTTCTACGAACCAAAGAACACTTTTAATAAACATCTTTCAGCACAGAAATTGTGGCACTAAAAAATACTTAAAATGACCTGTCTTTTAGCAATTCAAGGGCTGAAATGGGCCTACTTTTCAGGCCCATTGTTCATGACTACACTCCCCTGCATATCATAAATCTCTCCCTCTCTATCGACTCCTTCCACACGCCACTGTCTCCCCCATCCTTAAAAAGTCCACTCTGGATCCCTCTGAACCTTCTAATTACCGTCCTGTCTCCTTCCTCCCTTTTGCTTCCAAATTCTTTGGGCTTGTCTACTCCCATTGTCTCGACCTCCTCTCCTCCAACTCCTCCCTTGACCCCCTCCAATCTGGCTTCCGCCGCCTTCACGCCACTGAAACCGCTCTTGCTAAGATCACCAATGGTCTTCTTGTGGCTAAATCAAACTACCTCTACTCTGTTCTAGTCTCCTTGATCTCTCTCCTACCTTCGACACTGTTGACCACTCACTCCTCCTTGAATCGCTTCACTCCCTGGGATTCCGGGACTCTGTCCTCAACTGTTTCTCCTACCTTTCTGATGACTCCTTCAATGTATCTCTTCCTAACTCCTCTCCCTCCTCCTCCCTGCCTCTCTTGGTCGGGGTTCCCCAAGGCTCTGTCCTTGGCCGTCTCCTCTTCTCTATCTACACCCAGTCTCTAGGCAAACTCATTGCTTCCCACGGTTTCCAATACCACCTATACGCTGATGACACTCAACTTTATCTCTCCACTCCTTCCCTCTCCCCCTCTGTCCAAGCTCGTCTCACCAACTGTCTCTCCGATATCTCCACCTGGATGTCTCAACGCCAACTTAAACTGAACATGGCGAAAACTGAACTCGTTATCTTCCCTCCCAATCTTTCCTCTCCCTCTTCCCTGTCAATTGCCATTGATGGGGTCTCCATCCTCCCTGTCACCCAAGCCCATAGCTCGGGCTTCATTTTCGACTCACACCTCACCTTCAAACCCTACATTGACTCCGTGGCCAAATCCTGCCGCTTCTCTCTCCACAACATTCTTAAGATCCACCCTTTTCTGTCTGTCTCCTCTGCCAAAACTCTCATCCACGCCCTAGTCATCTCACGCCTCGACTATTGTAACCTCCTCCTCATTGCTGGCCTTCCCAGCTCTCACCTTTCTTCCCTCATCTCTGTTCAAAACTCTGCTGCCAGGATCATCCACCTAGCCCATCACTTTGACCATGTGCAGCCTCTCCTCTCCTCCCTCCACTGGCTTCCGCTTCCTGAGCGTATTCTGCACAAGCTCCTCGTCTTCACGTACAAAGCCCTTCACTACCTCACTCCCCCCTACCTCTCTGCTCTGATCTCCCTCTGAACCCCTGTTCGAGCACTCTGCTCCTCCTCCATCCCCTCCCTCACCCTCCCACGCCTCCCCTGCTCCCCCAACCGCCTTCGTCCCTTCTCCCTCGCTGCCCCGCACGCCTGGAACTCCCTCCCTGCCCTCGTCCGCCTGGCTCCCACCCTCCACACCTTCAAGTCCCTCCTCAAAACCCACCTCTTCCACTCCGCCCTTCCTAACTCCTGCTAATCGTCCCCACCCAGGATTATCCCCCACCTGTTATCTGCAAACTCCCAATGTACTGTAACCAAGCCAAGAACGTGTACCTGAGCTCTTGCATCCTCATTAATGTGGCATCCCTTGTCTCCCCCTCTGTTCTCCCTTCTCTGTCTCCCCTCCCCTGTCTTTAGATTGTAAGCTCTTGCACAGGGACAGTGTCTATCTTATTCTCTGTAAAGCGCCAGGTACATTGCTGGCACTATATATAAATGCTAATAATAATAATAATATAATTAATAAGCATTGAAAGACTGAGCTCGGGGTCAGGGAGCAGGGAAGAGGATATGCATGCAAGGACAAGGGACAGATCCATGGCACAGATTAGGGCTGAAACTCAGCATTTGATTTTACTCAGGCATTGTTTGTCGCAGGCAGGAATAAATATGACTTGGGTGGATTTCTGGGTAGGATTGTAGGGGAGTGAGTGAGTTTGATGGGAGGGATGTGTGTTTTTATTGTTGAATTTTACTGTTTTTTTAATTAATTGTGAGCCACCCTGAGCCTTGTGGCAAGGGAGGGCATATATATAAATAAATAAATAAAATAAATAAACAAACAAACACACAAACAAATAAATAATACTCAGTTTCGGTCGAGCATCGCGGTATTCAATTTGGTTTTACCGAGTAACAAGAACCCGAGAAATGAACATGGATTCGGTAACCGGTAGTGTCCTTGTTACCCTGATGCTTACCTCCTACATCCCACAAAGAGAAGGAAAATGGAGGCTCTGCTTTTATACTGTGTGGGGAAGTGGGGAGTGGAAGGGGTGGATGAACGGTGATTGGCTCAGATGTGGTAAACAACCAACGGACAATACTGCGGTATCGATTACCGTTTACCGATTACCGAGTATTCATCACATTACCGAGGAGGTGCCAGAAATTCGAGCCCGATCCTCGACTACTCGGAAATGCTCAAGAATAAATACTATTCCACTAGTTTCTGTCCTAGCACAGATCTATCCTTGGACCCTCTATCTCTTGAGCTTACTCCTTACGTGCCCCAAACCCCAGTTTCTACGCAGCCCTCTGAGCTTGAACAAATTTTGAAAGTGGCCCTTCAGAGAGAAAAGGTTCCCTACCAGTTTAAGATATCAGGAAACTGTCAATATGTCTTTCCCCCTCCATTTTCTCCTTTCTCTTCTTCCCATTTAGCTCACAGTCCCTTATGACCAGAACTCTAATTTCTTTAGCCCAATTTGTCACAAAGCCTCTGTAACTAATTACCTGCTCTTAGAAATTAGCCCGAACGCCACAAGACAAACGCAGCAAGTCATAGGTCACCCAGCTGAGCAGCTTCTTCATAGCGCAGGTTCAAGATGAAAAGGAATTGAGAGATGAGAGCAGTACCGTATCATGGAGGCTTCAACAACGGCTGCCACACCAGGGAGCAGAAACACAAACGAGCTTCAGTCTTCACAGGAAAACTGGGCCATTGTTCTTAAAGTGGCATTTTCAACAGGCCTATCCCTCATCAGCAGAGAGATATTTAGTCTGGATAAGGATAATACACACCACACATGCCCTGAGCTGTTACACCATGGGGCAGAATCTGCCTGGGAAAGGTGGACTCTTGCTTTTATACAGGATAGGGTCAGTGTCTCAAGGGACGTATAAGCATTTGGGGATGAGACTCAGTGCAGCCTGTCGACGTGCCTTTAAGGAGCTTTGATGACGTTCTCAATGTCTGCTTGCAAGTGCACAGAAGAAGTGGCTGTGCCGTTGTTGCCCCTGTCTGACAGTTGGAGGAATGAGACACATTGACATTAAGGGCCTAAGCCAAAGGTCACTGAAGTTGAAATATTTCTACTATCATTTCTATAGCATGGTCCGCTGGCGCTCAACAATCCTTATCTAACTCAACCTCGTAGCAGCCCTGTGATTGCTGTTGGGATCCAATGTCCATTCTGCTGACTGCAAAGTTGTAATGGTGCAGACCCTCATCCATGCCCTGGTCATCTCACGCCTTGACTATTGTAACCTTCTCCTCGCTGGCCTTCCCCGCTCTCACCTTTCTTCCCTTAGCTCTGTTCAACACTCTGCTGTCAGGATCATCCACCTAGCCCGTCACTTTGACCACGTGCAGCCTCTCCTCTCCTCTCTCCACTGGCTCCCCCTTCCTGAGCGTATTCTGCACAAGCTCCTCGTCTACACCTACAAAGCCCTTCACAACCTCGCTCCCCCCTACCTCTCCTCCCTGATCTCCCTACGAACTCCTGCTCGAGCACTCCGCTCCTCCTCCATCCCCTCCCTCACCCTCCCACGCCTCCCCTGCTCCCCCAACCGCCTTCCCTTCTCCCTCGCTGCCCCGCATGCCTGGAACTCCCTCCCGGTCCTCGTCCGCCTGGCCCCCACCCTCCACACCTTCAGGTCCCTCCTCAAAACCCACCTCTTCCGCTCCGCCCTTCCGAACTCCTGCTAATCCTCCCCACCCAGGATTATCCCCCACCTGTTATCTGCAAACTCCCAATTTACTGTAACCAAGCCAAGAACGTGTACCTGAGTTCTCGCAGCCTCGTGAATGTCGCATCCCTTGTCTCTCCCTCTGTCCCCCCTTCCCTGTCTCCCCTCCCCCTGTCTTTAAATTGTAAGTTCTCAGGCAGGGACCGTGTCTATCTTATTCTTTGTAAAGTGCCAAGTACATCGCTGGCACTATATAAATGCTAATAATAATAATAATAATAATAATTAATAATGACTGCCCCCATGGAACTAGTAACCACTGTCTCGCATTCCAGAGCTTCGTCTTCACTGGGGTGGAGCCCATTTATTTTTAGTTTTTGGAAGAATGAAAAACATGAGCTCTCGTGACATGCTGAATTTAGACGTCTGTGACATCGCAAGGGGACCACCAGGGCCCTCGAGAAAGGTTACATCTCATGTGGGGTTTAGCAGGGCCCTGGAAAGTGATAGATAGACAATCAGTAGCAACAAGCACCAGAGGAGAGGCGTCGTGTGTGAACTGTAACATGCCGGAAAAGCAACTCATTGGGAGTCCTGTGCAGGGGTGCAAATAGGGTAGATATTGGGGAGGGGATATGGGGACAGCGGTGCACATTCCCCTTTGGTCCTGCCCTCAGGCTCACCCAGGAACACGTGCTCCCTTCACCTCTTCTCCATCCCGCCAGACAGAGGCATAGCTAGGTTGGAATGGGCAAGTTCTGTTCCCTAGATAGAGCAGCCCACCTGCCTGGCGTTCCCCCTTCCTACCACTAATAATGTGGTGGTGGACCCGACGGTAGCCAGAGACCAGAATTCATGCAAGAAAGCAGGGAAGCTGCCATTTTGGAAGAGGTAGGGATTTTGTGGCTGCACCTATTCTCATGCCCGCCCCTCCCAGCTATATTCCATACCTACTCTAGGAGCCTATCCGGCATTTTGGGAGTTACTGGTCCATTCCACTGGGGCCTCTCAACAATCCAATTAGGTCCAACTGCAGAAGCCTCCTTTGTGCCCCAGACACTGAGACAACACTCCGTGCCATTTCAGACGCACTGCCTCAGGGCCATCTGATGATCCCTTATTACTGACCTACCCCGGATTCAGCCTGAGGGCAGTTGCCGGAAGTCTCCGCATCCCATTACCTGCCCCTGAATAGTAATACACAGGCCTCCCTGTTAGCAGGGTGGACAAGGTAGCCCATTTCCCTGCCTCCGTATAAACACTTAACAAGAGCAGACAGGGAAATAATATTTGTCACAACAAGATTAAGCTGTTGAGGTTTCTCACAGGGAGCCGAGCACGTTGGCTGTCAGGCCTCTGCCACAGAACGACACCTATTGTTTTCGGTAAAGAGTAATTACCTCTGATTGGCTCAGAGTACACTAATTTGTCATGCCAGAGAGGGACAGTGTTCAACAGAACAGCTGATAACTCCCCTGCTTTACCTGTGTACATGTTTGCTGAGGGGAGAGGGAGAAGCGGGTAGGGAGCTGACAGGTGTCACTGTATCAATTTCAACAGCACTTCTTTGTTCCCGGGCATTCCCCATCCACACTACCTGGCTAGCGGCAAAATCTACAGCCCAGTCCTCGGTAGGAGGTAGTCACCTTGCTTCCCTGTCTGAAGAGATCTCAGGAACTCACAGCCAGCCAGACACACAGGGTGGCTCTGAAGACACTAGCATAAACACGGCCAAAGACGGCCTCTCTGAAACCGGGGACCTGCTGCTATGGCAGGAAACTATTTTCAAGCATTGGAAACTTGTCTTCAAAATTTTAAAGCTTTGTCAGAGGCTGCTGCGGCTGCCTTTGGAGGTGGGGGCTTCTACCGCCGTCCCCGGCGAGCCCGCGGCAACATCCGGGACACCACAATGGAGGCGCGCGGAGCAGGGAGTCCAGACCCCACCCATAGCGCACTCGGAAATGTGCAGGCGGGGCCCTAGGACAGTGGGGAGGAGTCCAGAGGGGCGGGGCCATCAGTCGCATTGCGCCGGCGCAAAGCGGGAGGAGGCCCTGACAAAATAAAAGCTGACCGGTAAGGAGAAGCCTTGCCGGTGATCAGCTTGTCTGTGAGGAACTGGCCCTTGCGAGGAGAGAGTGAGAGAAGGAGAGAGCAAGCGTTGTGTGGAATCTGCTGAGAGACTGAATCCTGCGTGAACGGTGAGTGTTTGCTGAGCGATAGTGAGAGTGCCTGAAGGGTGTGGAAGGCTGGAGTGTTTGGTACCTGTTTCCCTGTCTTTTCCGTAGTCCTAGACTCCTCCCTCTCCCCTTCCGGGACCCTGTGGGATACCTTCTTGACCCCCTACCTTGTTGCCCTGGAACCTTCACCCGTGAACCTCACCTTCCCAATCACCCTACAGCTTCCTGGGTGTGTTGTGTGGACATTGCGTGTGGGGTGTGGGATTGTGACGCTGACCAGGTGGGAGTGTCTCATCAGTGGCCCAGTTGGTTGCCTTCTCGATGATGATCTGGCCTGCTCTCATACAAGGGAACTAAAGGCCACACGAGATCCTGAGGGACCCGTATCCCCCTTGGGACTGGGCACCCAAACCCAGGCGTGTGAGTGTTGGGAGTCTGGTGTTCCCCCTTCCTGTCCCTTTCCCTTACAGTATCACTGGCATACAGCCATCCCCTAGTCATGGATCCTGCTAAACCAATAGAAGAGCCACACAAGCCTTAGCTATGGAGGTGAAAGATTTAAAGGACGATGAGAGCAGAGGGCAACCGCAGAGTCCCTTCCTCCTGAGGAAGTGGCACAGTCAGAGGGGGCGGTGGTGTCACCAGTACCCCATGGTGGGGCCACGGCTAGAGAACCCAAGATCCCCAAAATAAGCAACTTTACCGGGGATCGCAGACAATTCCAGGGGTTCTTGCGTTATGTAAGTTGACCTTCCAAATACAACCCCAGACTTATAATACTGACGCTCTGAAGGTGGCATTCATAATAGGGCACCTAGAAGCAAGGGCGTAGCTACCATAGGGACAGGCAGGACATTTGTCCCGGGGCCCACCGTGGCTGGGGGCCCATTCCTATGGCAGCTACGCCTGCTGTGGCGCTGCGGGGCCGCCTGTCCCATTTAAAAAAAAAAAACACAAAACCTCAAAGTTGCAACTTGGCTGCCCCCCCCCCTTGCCGGCTGACGTTCTCCCCACAGCCTGGGAAGCCCCCCCCTACACTTACTGTGCGAAGCCAAAGCCGTTCTTCCGCTGCGCGCTCCCACCCTGACTCCTTGCAGGCTGCTCCGAAGCTTTTTTTTTTAAAAAAAAACAACAACCTGCCGGGCCAGCTGTGCCTCACAGCAGAAGGTTGCTGCCTTGTAAAGAAGGTTCAGCAAGATGGCTCTGAACATTCTCACAAATGGGTTTGTGCTTGCACACCCTTCTCTATCAGCACATAGCAAGCTCACTAGTTTGAAAAATCACCCCGTGACAGTCTCGAGCCACCCCCCAGTAGTTAAAGCACCTCCTTTCCGCTCATAGATACCCAACAGTTCCTTCCAAAGGGTGGGCATTTGTGAGAATGTTTAGAGCCATCTCGAAGAACCTTGTTTACAAGGCAGCAACCTTCTGTTCTCGTGGGCAAGTTCAAGACCAGCTCCCTACAAAAGCAAGCTTTCTGAGTGAGCAGTGATGGAGGGCTAGCCCTGCCATTGCTGACTCTTAAAAGCTTCCTTCCTGATGGGACTGCTGCATCTCTGGGTGCCAGGGTGGCACCACAACCTGTGCAGGCAGAGGGCGAGGCTGGCCAATGGCAGCCTTGGAGGACCGCTGCTTACGAAGGTGCCACCCTTCTGCCCTTGGAGGAGGAGCATAAACAGGATGTGAGTCCAGGTCTTCTACCCTTGCTCTGCCACTGAGGAGACTAGAGGGGCTAGGAGAGGTGAGGAAGTGCTCCTCTCTCTCCACCCCTCAGACTAGTTGCTGAGGTGCCCTGGAGCTGGGGACCAGGGGAGGGGTCCAGTGTTGGAGCCAGCAGGAGGAGGAGTCCGGGGAGATCAGCTGAAGTGGATACCTGGATCAAGTGGATTGCATGCACTGAGGCTGCTTTCCCACGAGCTGCCTTGGTGCCGCGGGAACATGCGCTATTCAAACCTAGCAGAGCTCCTGTCTCGTGGGAAAGAAGGAAGTCCGGCTCTTCCGCCAGCAAGCTCAAGCATCCGCCAGGGTAGGATTTCACTGCCCTGTCTGATGTGCAAGCTTGCCGGTGGGAGAGCCGCACTTCCTCCTTTCCCACGAGATGGGAGCTCTGCTAGGTTTGAACAGCACATGTTCCCGTGGCGCCAAAGACTGCTGGTGGGAAAGCAGCCAAAGTCTGGCCAGCATTGGTCTAATTCTAACAACATGCATTGCAAATACCTCTCCAGTATCCAACACCCATTTAAATGCAAAGCCAAAGCAAACATTGCAGAATGACTTCAATTATTTATGGCATCCAAGCCAGGATTCTGCTCTGGCCAAGCAGAAATTCCTGGCTAGGATAAAGGAAGCATCTAATGCCGTTTCAAGGGAGAATGGCCCTTTTTACACGCGATGGTACCACTCATGCCCACGCAGATCTGCTGTGTGGGCATGAGTGGTACCATCTCGTGTAAATCCCGTGGCCGGTGAGTACACAAGGCTCCCGCGAAACACACATCCCCGCTTGCCCCCCATGCAAGCGGATGCAGCAACCATGGAAAATGGAGGTTGCTCCGTGAGTAGCGATACGTGATGGTATGCACGGGCACCCACGCACCACCTGTGCTGTGGGGGTGTCATGGGATTGGGGGCTCAGTACCCCACTCTGGGCTGTCATGACTCAGTTTCCCTGGCTTGCAGCTCTCACTGGATCATCTCTCTCTCTCTCGAACTGATTCAGCCTGCAACGGGGGAACCTTCTTGCCACCTTTTCCACCACAGAGTTTCCCAGCACAGACTCTTTCTCGCTAGGCTCGTCTGTGTTTGTAAACACAGAATTCACCCCAAACTGTGTCCCACCAATGTTAGGATTGACAGTTCCACTGGACCATATGAAGTTCAGTAAAAAGAAGTTTAATGAATAAATCATGAATGAGCCTGCAGTACAAGATTCTACTCGAGAGCGCAGAAATGAAAATAACGTAACCAATAACGCATTCCTATCTGTACTTGGATTCTCCTGACTTAGGCTTACCCTAATCAAGGTCCAAGGACATTTCAGTTCATGTCACAACCAGCAGTGGGAAGCTTGGCCGGGTACCAGTCTTGGTTTCCAAAAGGCCTTACTTCACAGTTCCTTTGGTGCAGCCCTTCTCTGGCTGGTAAGACATGATGATGCAGATGAAGCTGAACAAGTTGATGTCAACCAACTGAGAGAGATCCTTCTTTGTCTTGTCTCCCCCCCCTTAAGTGCCTTTCCAGGGTCCTTTGTTTGATTTTCCCACCTGGTGACTCTGTGCTTTCAGTCACGTCCACAGGAAGAACTCCATTTGTAACTCAATGGTCCATGTGTCTGCAGAGGTGTTTAGGCTTTCTCTGAATACACACTCGGCATGACTTTGCATTTTTCCATCGTATGAAGTGAGTTTCCAGTTCTCGGTTTTCACATTACATACATGTTTAACCTTTACCTTTACATATTTGTTAGACCTGTAGTCTACATGTAGCCCAGTATCTCCTTATGACAGGTGCACACACCCATCCCCCACAGAGCCGCGGGCCAATGTAGTGGTTTAATTCTGTCTAACGCCGAAGTGCGAGGGTTTAATGGCTCTTCTCAAGTAACAAAACTCAAGCTGGATAACTATGCTGGAGGTCCCGAGTGTCCTGTCTTGGAGCAGGGGGTTGGACTAGATGAGCTCTGAAGTCCCCTTCCAGCTAGGGTTTCCACCTCTGGGAGTCTCAGGGTCAAAATGTGAGCAGTGACAACCCTACTTGTTGCAGCCCTCCTGTCCTATAACTCTTACATGAATAAGTTTGGATGGAATGAAATAAAAGAGAAGCCCAAATCTGACCATCCCTTAACATCACTGATTTAAAAATAAAATGTAGATTGTTTATTTAAAAAAACCAAAGCAATAAACACATTTTTCTTCTGGGCAACTATTCCCAAACTTGAATTATGCATTAAAAATAAAGCCACATCATAACTAAACTGCTCTTTTCTCAACTCCAGGGCTGATTAATGTGTCCGGGTGACAGCAGATTGGGAAGGAGAAGGCTTTGTTTTATTTTATTTAATTGTTAGGTATGAATAAAGGTAGTAAATCAGGGCAGGCATCAACACATGTGGTGCCTCGTCTCCAAAGGGAACAGGATACTTAGCGATATCGATCAGGAACGCATGATAACAGATGCCATTCTCCATTTTTTTAATCATCTCCGCAATCATTCCGGCGATTTCGGTGGCATTATCCTCGGGACGGTATATCACCCAGACAATCTGTTTTTAAAAACCCAGGTAGCACCTTTCAGTTTGCCTTGTTAAGCCAGTTGCTGCTATTCAGCGATGCTAAATCCGGTCTTATCATAAAAAGTTATTTAGTGGCGTCGCGGATGGCAGTTTTTCACTGCATTTGTTACTGCCTGCACGAGTCCTTCTAAATCATCCTCCCGACGGCTCAGGGAAGCTGGCACCTTGACTGCTGGTGCGGCTGATGTAATCAAGACCCAAGCCAGCTTCTTACAAAGTTCCCCCTTGATTAATAGTGACGGGTCCCTTAGATTCTACTTCCGACGGTGCCAGGAGAGGTTCTTGGAATCTGTGGATTATCATCAAGAGGAGAGAACATTATTTTGTTAGCGGAACGGAGCTGGGCGCAGGGCAGCCCATGTTTGTCGCAGAAAATGACAGAAGGAAACAGGACTCTCTGGTCATAGCCACGTCAGTGTGGCCTGCTTTAATCCTGGCACAAGTGTCTGTGTATGCAGCTGGGTGACCATGTGTCATCCATTTTCATAAGGGCTGCTGCAAAGGAAGAACATGCGCATTAAATTCTATCAGGGGTGCAGCTACCCTGGAGCAAGGGGTCTCAGCTGAGCCTGGACTCCAGGGGAACATTTTACAAGTGGCCTGAATACCGGCAGGAAATTGTCAGAGTGAGTGGGGGAGGGAGTTGGGGGCCACATGACTCCGCCGCTGCCCATTCTGAAGGATGTTTTCACCAAGAAGGTTTTCCACCAAGAAGGAGGTTTTCAGAGTGTGGAGGGGTGGAGTACTGACGTGTTTCAGCCCACCCACTCTTATAACTTCCTTCCTGGAAAGGTTTCTGCCACTCCGGGGGTGGGCGAGAGCTTGCTGGGAGCCAGGGCGGTGCCACCACCGTTTTGGGGGCAGGCCAAACCTGGCTGGGAGCCCCTTTGGGAAGGATGCTGATTAAGGAAACTATGCCCCCCTTTCCCTTAGGGGGGGCATATTTTGGACATGAGCCTGGGCCTGCCACCACCTTGCTCTGTCACTGAATTCTCCCAGACTGGCCAGAGGAGATTTAACGTTCACGGACACAGACTCTGTTGTGAGATCCCCTCTCAGGAGCAAATGGATTATTTATTGATTTGATGTATTTATTTGTCATAACTTGTATCCCACCCCTCCCGCCGAAGTAGCTCGGGGCGGCTAACAATCACAAAATAAATGAAATATAAATATAAAATACAACAATAAAATTAAAAAACAGTCCATATTGGGAAAGTAGAACAAAAAAACCAGAAACCTCTCTACCCTAACCGCATCCCCGCCCTTTACCCATCTCCCTTACCAAAGGCCTGGCCAAACAGCAAGGTTTACACTGTCTTCAAACGCAGCGGTCCGGGGCCACCCGAGCCTCTGCTGGAAGGGCGTTTCACAGCCTCAGTGCGGCCACCGAGAACACCCGTCTCCATAGTTGCCCCCCGAGCAACTCGGGGGACTTTGGGAAGGGCGTTCCCGCCAGACCGGAGGGGCCAATCCAGCGTGCAGGAAGTGAGGCGGTCTCACAGGTAGGTAGGGCCCAAACCGTGTAGGGCTTTATAGGTATTCATTCAAACAAACCTACGCTATACAAAGTGAAACCAACGAAACGGATAATAACCGCTATTCGTTTACGCTTCATCGGATACCCGTTTTGGATATTTTCGTTTCTTTGCTATGGCAATGTTGGCGCTATTGCACATGTGCACTATTTATTAATTTAATTCTATTTCTACCCCCCACCCTTCCCATGAAGGCTCAGGGCAGCTCACAAAATATCAAAATATAAAAACATAAAACATACATATGCATCTATAACATTGTAGCTTATGTTCCCAAGTGTATGATCCCTGACAGACTATTGGGTATTGGGCCCTGATCCTGGGCAACATATGGTGGGCAAGTGCCCAGGGATCAGGGCCCAGTACCCAACAGGCTCTCTGGGAATTAACTCTGAATGTCCATTTATTCACATAGACTTCCCCATAAGTCTCTATCGACATGGTGTCCCACACTCAGTGGCTCTCCATCCATACAACCCCCTTGGGCTTGGGATTCGCCCACTCCAGGCTCCCAGCCTGGGATCAGCTTCCCCAGCAGGCTCTAGGGCATGGCACTTTCCCCCAGCTGCTCCCTGCAGCTCTCTCAATCCCCGTGGCAGGTTTCTGTCCTGGATCTCCTCCAATTCCCTGCATCCAGTTCCCTTGGGGCTGTTACCTCTCTAAGCAAGAGAGTCCTGTTTGTCTGATGTCTGACTCCCAAGGCACTGGGCTACTCCCAGACGTAGCTCTCCAGGGTTGGCTGCTGCCACGCCCTTACAAAGCTGCTCCTTTAATTAGGCGCTATCCAGTCTCCCTAGTAGCACCTGCTTCTCTGTCAGCGCAACCCCCATGTCCACACTAACCACCTTAAAGGGCCCATAGTCCACAGTTGCTCTGTCCTGCCACAAACATATAAAAACATTTAAAACCTCTAAACCACCAACCTCAACCCCAACCCCAACCCCACTCCCACTCCCAGCCCACCCTATCCCAGCCCACCAAACTCCTGGCCAAACAAAAAGGTCTTACATCTCTTCTGAAAGGTGAACAGGCTCGGGTTTAGGCAGATCTCCAAGGGGAGAGAACTTCATAATTGTGGAGCAGCCTCCGAGAACGCCTCTCTGCGCACCTGCACTGTACGAACCTCACTGTCAGAGCTCACCTGGGACAGCGTTGGGCTGGGTGGGTGGCCCTGACCCAGTGGCGGGTGCTGTGGGTTCCCGGGCAGCCAGAGTTCCTGCAGCGCCGCGGGGATGGATAAGGAGGGGCGTGGCCTTAGGACACACGACCCCGGGAGCGATGGACCACGCGCTCCTCAGGTTGCCGGGCAACCGGGGGCCCAACCATGATGCAGCGCACGCCTACAGGGGCGTGGTCGCGACAAGCAAGGGGTAAGCCTGGTCGCACTGATAGAGAGGGCATGGTTTCAGGATGGGGAAGCGGTAGCACCTGGGCTGAAGGAACTGGAGGAGGATAAAGCAACGGGCAGGGCTTCTACTCCCTGCCGGTAATCACTTGTGAGAAACTGGCCCCTGGTCTGGATCTGTGTCTGTATCATTGACTCGTGTTCTCTGTGTGTGGGGGTGTGTTATACTTCTGTGAGTGTATCTGTGTGAATGGTAGAGTGAAGCTGGTGTGGGTAACCCTGTATGAGAGTCAGCTTGAGGATGTCTAGACGAACAAGAACAAAAGAATTCTGAATGGAAACAGTTCTGATCAGAATCCCAAGCAATTATTTTTTTAAAAAAACCAAATTGCCATCGCACACGCATAAAATGGCCACCAGGCCACAAACGGCTGCTGCCCGTCCCCAAAATACACAAATGGCTTTTGTTTTCCATTTGTTCCTACCCTGAACAGGGGCAAAGCTAGGTTGCAATGGGCCTTGGGGCTTGGGATTAGCCCACTCCAGGCTCCCACCCTGGGCTCTGCTTCCCCAGCAGTCTCTAGGGCTTGGGATTCGCCCAGGGGCAGAAAATGAAATAGGGGCCACCGACCCCTTGCTCCGCTCCAAGCAGCAACAGATGAGGCTGCTTCGTGGAGTGTGGCCCCTCCGGGTTCATTAACCCGCCTGCTTATTATACTTACGCCCTTGCCCCTCAGCTAGACCTTGATTTTCACACTTGTTTCCAATCAAATCAATGGATTTCTTTCAGGAGAGAAGAGGGGAGAATCAGGGCCACGAGTATTGTCACCATTGTTCCATTTCTGACACCAGTGTCGCCCCTCTTACCAAGTGCTAACAGATCTCTAGGGTCCTGGAAGTCAGTTTCCCCAGGGGAGGAGGAGTCAGTGATGCAGCGTGTCAGTTTTTTCCAAGTACATATCTCCCAACAGTCCCTACTTAGACAGGACAGTCCCCCTTTGGCTGCTGAATCCCACTGTTCCTCTTTCATGGCAGTCAAAGTTAGGACTGAAATGAGATTTTGGCAAAATGGGAATTCCTGTCCAAATCCCAGTTCCTGATACCGTCTCGGTTGAATCGAGAACCTTTCGGTGCTCAGGAATGTCTCGATTGACATTTTGTTTCCTGATTTATTTGCTTGTCGCTTAGTTATTTACTACCTTGCTGTCAATTTCAAATCCCAAGAGTTAATACAGACGCATGCCACATTTCTTCTATCTTCTCTGCACTCCATTTTATCTTGTACTTCCTTGTCACGCATTGGTTGGTATTCAGATTCCTTTACTAATCTGCAATCCAGTTGCAGATTGGTCAAAACAAAGGGAAAAACATTGGAGGTGTTGGAATGGAGGTTAAGGGCCATTGGGCAGAGGTTAAGGGGTGGGCTATTTGCACGGTGATTGGCTCAGAAATATGGAAACAATGAACCCAGAAATAAAATGGTACCCTTGGCAATGTGGTAAGTGGTAAATGAATGATACACGGTAAACAGTAAACAGAAAGTCGGAAAATCGGGATGGACTCTCACAGTATTGTGAGAATCGAGATATCACATTGGGTGATTTCAGACGTTACGGGGCCCTTTGGCCCCGTACCGAAACCACCGGCTTCGTTCCCCGCCGGGGTCACCCCGTAACGCCACAACAGACGTGCCGGGGGGATCCCGGCGGTGAAACTGGGAGGGGCCAGGGCCGCGCGGTGCAACGTGCGGCCGCACGGCCCCGCCCCCTCCACGCACCCCGCCGCCCGCCCTCCGAGGAGACGGACAGACGGACGGGCGGGCGGCGGGGCCAGTGTGGCCACCGCGTCGGGCCAGAAGCGCCGTGGCCCGGGATCCTGCCGGGGATCCCGGGCCGTGGCGCGCGGCCAGACGTTACTTTTCGTTGGTCCCGGCCCGGGGTCCGTTTGACCACGCTTCCCGGGACCTTCCCCCGGCTAGCCCGGGAAGCGTGGTTCAAACAGACCCCATGTGGGGATTCACCGTGGCGAACATCTGGCGCCCCGCAAACAGACGTTCGAGACACGGTGACCACAGGTGGGTATTCACCGTGGTTCACCATGATCTCGTAACGTCTGAAGACACCCATTGATATTGGGAAATGGTTGGTAAACTGATCCCTGTTCCTCAGATGGCAAAAGCTCGACATGAGCAGTAATTTAGCTGCTCATGTCACCCCTAGTAGTCAAAGGAGAGAGAGAGAGACCAAAAAGCCAGAATTCAAGCCTAAAGCGCCTCTTTTCTGGTTGCCTTAGAGGAAAAGCCCTTGAGAGGATGATGGGGAGATGATGGAATGACAAGAAACTAAGAGAAATAAGAAGCAGAATGAACTAAGAGGAATGACAGCCAATCTATCTGTCTCTCTTTATGTGCTTGAAACATTGGGGATGTATGTGTATGCATGCGCGTGGGGGAGGAGCTTATTCACTGAGGGGTGGAGTTTACCAGCCAAGTGAGTGGGGCTTGTCCTTCTTTGGCCACAAAATGTTGGGAAGTATGTAAGTGTAGTTACTAATTTGTTTTATTTACGCATGTAATTCAATCCTGGAGAAAGCAGGCAATGACTTCTTCTTTCAGGAATCTCAGCCCAACACCAGTAACCAGTGCCCAGGGAATACCTCTGCCTCAAGATTTGATGCTACTCCCCTGCTGCTCACACAGCTCCCTCTTGCCAAAATCTTATATAACCCAAACTAACGCCAACCCAGCACTGTCTCTCCAAGTTTCAAATCCTCTCCAATGCTAAGAGAAAGAACTTGGAAGACAATAGGCCCTTTTTACACGAGACGGGCCCACGCATGCACATGCAGGTCCGCGGGTTGGCGGGCAGGCGGGCATGTTCCTGTGACCCACCCATCTCCACCCATCACCCACGCACAGAGAAACTGGCAAAAAGGCAGTTTGCTCTGTGCATGCAGATGGATGGAGATGGGTGTGTGCCCATCTGCACTCTCCCCTAACCCACTGCCCTTGCAGTGACACTCCACCTGCTGCACACCAATCCTCCCCACCCCTGCCCATTTAAAAAGGGCCTATATGTAACAGAAACTCCTGTTAAGCCACCAGGAGTCAATGAAAAGATGATCTCAATACCTGGTCCTTTGTTACTGCCACTACAGCAAAGTTAGAGAAATGTTGTCAGTGATACATCTCAGAAGTTATCTGAAACTCAACCACATTGCTGTTTTGGCACCACAATCCATAAAAACAGCAAACGACTACCTCTGCAACTGAAGGCAAAATACCGACCCAGAAGGAAAAATGACTAATGGGAAATCTGGAGTGAGAGACAGCGTCATTCTTTCACACCACCCAGGTGTAATTATATTTCTCCAAGGTGATGTCATTTTTCCTCCATCACTTTGTCCCCATATAATTAAAAAGGGGGGGTTGAACTTTCAGAAGACTGTAATTGCTAAGGGAAACACCCCGTTGCTTCTCCAATGGGAAATAGCTTTGACATTTTTCTTTTTTTTATTTTATTGATGATCTGGCTAGGCCAGGCTCCAATTCGCAGAAATTAGAGCAGGATTTTCTGGCTTCATGCTCGGACTTCCTGTGGCTTCCTCAAGGGATTCTAAAAAACAGACTTTCCTACTGAGTCGGGGCAGGGGGAGGGCAGGGGAGGAGAAAATCCTATCAGCAAAATGTCCTTAAAGGGACACGGGTTAGACTAGAGCATGAGTTGTGGGAGGCAGCCACAAGGGGGTGCAGTTGCTCCTGCCTGGCTGCTCCCTTCAGAGCCACGCCCCCTTTCCAAGCACAACGGTGTCATGACACTCAGAAAAGAGGTGTGGTCATGTCAGAAAGGGGCGGGGTGAGGCAGCTCTCCCGCACCTGCCCCTCTCCTTCTGAACTTAATTGTCCTGGTGCCCTTGGACCAAAAAAGTTCCCAATTTTTTTGCCTGCGTAACCCTATTTTGAGGCGTTCTTTCTAGGCTATAGTTCTCACCAATGGCAGAGCCCCAGCTCCCTTAAAGGATAAGTCCATAAATGGTTATTAGTCCAGTTGGTCAAAAGGTGAGACCTCCGATTGTTGGAGACAAGGAGTGATCAGCAGGGAATGGATAACTCCATCATGACACTGAAGTGACCAAAGTTGGCCACTGTCAGGGGCAGGATATTGGGCTGAATGGACCATTGATTTGACTCAGTCTGGAACTTCTTATTCTCTTATGATACTTAATTATAATCCCACAACCCCAGACATGCAAAGTATATCAGATTGCAACTGAGATTGCGACCCTAACCACAAGCCAGAATCCACCACTTGGGAACTTCTGGGTTGACCTTCTTAATGTGGGTAGCATGGGAGGGACCCCTCGTGGAAGCTTCCACGGTCCATAATGGAAAAGCTAGTCTTTATTACTCAGAGACAAAGCTTCCCATTTCTTATACAACTTGTAACAATGGGTAAAAACAAACATGATGTCCGTCTCCTGACCCGACTTGGCTCAGGCGGCTACAGAAGACACCGTCTGGCCTGGCTCGGGGTGCAGAACAAACATGCCTTCGGGGTTCCCTGTGAGCGGGGTCACCTTTTGCTGTGGGGCAAGGGCTTTCGGGAGGAGGAGTGTCCCCTCCTTCCTCCCACTTCCCGCCCAAACCCCCTCTCGACACACAGTCTTGGTCCCTCTGCAATGTAGGGGAAGGGCCCTATTCAGCCCTATACAGCCACCATGTCCCCCCAACTCATTACCTCATGGCCCAGGGTTAGGCTCCAGCTGTCTCTGCCTTCGTTGGTCCAGGCTAGGGAAAGGCGCCACAGCTCCTGCCATGCCTCCTCTCGGTGCCGACCCCCTCCTTCTGCCACCACCGGGCACGTCCGGGCTGGGCGGCTACTACTGACGTCAGCCATCAGTGCTCCCAGGGCCACTTGGGCTCTTGGGAGTTGTAGTCTGGTGTTGTCCTAGTCCGCCTTCCATGTGGCCTGCCGCTCTCCGTTCCTGGGGCCCGCAGGCCCTGCCGCTGCCTTCCCTGTCTCGGCTGCTGGGGTCTATGCCACCCCCACTGCAGGCTTCGCCGGGGTCCCCCCCGGCTTTGCCACAGGGAGGCAGGATCAGGCCCTTAGCAGTAACCGCAGCCACAGAGCCAAAGTTCCTGTAAGTCAATATGGGGTGCAGAACCCTTGCTGTGCGAGAGATGACTACAATGGTGAGTCATCAGCACGAAGAGCGTTCCTCAGACAAAGTGAAACCCTGCTGGCAGGTCAGAATAGAAGCCCAGCTTTGACTTACACCAGTCCCTGCTGGAAACCTCTCACCTCCTTTGAAGCACAGGAGTAACTCTCTCATCAATAACACTAGAGAACTGGAACCCTATCATAGAATCACCGAATCTTGGTACTTCTAAAGTCATCTAGTTCAGCCTCCTTGCTCAATGCAGGAAATCAGCAGCTAGCTACAGCATCCCTGATAGATGGTCATCCAGCCTCTGTTTAAAAACCTCCAGCAAAGGAGAGCCCCCCTCTGCCCTATGTCATCTGTTCCACTGTCGAACGGCTCTTACCGTTAGGAATTAATTTCTTCCTAATCTTTAGCCGAAATCTGTTTTCTTGTAATTTGAGCCGAATGGTTCTAGTCTTGTCCTCAGGAGCAACAGATTCTATTCCCTACAAACAGATACTTCGCAGTAGCTAACGCTTTTACTCCTGAATTGTTCACACGTCAGGAGCTCTAAACTAGGGCAGGAAAGAGATCTTGCAAAAGTGAAAAATCTCATTGAAATTCCAGTTCTTGGTTCTTGGAAAACCAGGACTGTTTTGCCAATTTCTCAGTGAGAAAATAATTGCAAAAAATAAAAATAAAAATCATTGTGCACACGCAAAATGGCCACTGGGCTGTTTTGTGCTTGCGCAAAATGGCAGCTGCCCTTAACCAAAATGGGAGCACTAGCATCATTGCCATTTTGGTTAAGGGCAGTGGGTATTTTTCACATGCGCAAAACAGTCCGGTGGCCATTTTGTGCATTCACAATCTGCTGCCCTTGACCAAAATGGTGGTGATGCTATTGCCACCATTTTTATTAAGGGCAGCAGCCATTTTCCACATGCGCAAAACAGTCTGGTGGCCATTCTGCACATGCATAATGATTTTTTTAATTATTATTTTATTTTCTAACCTGAGAACTTGGTCCGGGACTGAGATCTTGTGAGATCTCGGGGCGCTTTTAGACGAGACACTTTTAATGTGGTTTTGTAAATGCGCATTTAAATCATGTGCATTTTTTAAAACTGGTTTTGGCATCCCCCGATCATCAAAGGGGCTCAAAACCAGTTTGGAATCAGACAAAACCACATTCAAAACGGTTTTGGCTTTTACACAATCATGGCAAATGCACATTTAAAACGGTTTAGGTGTTTAAAAGAGCATTAAAACACGTGCATTTTTCACCAATCATGCGCAAAATTTGTCTCGTCTAAAGGCGACCTCGGTCCTGGTTCTCAAAAATGTGAGTTTACTCATAAGAAAAAAAAATTGTTTCTCATTCAGCCCTACTTTAAACCAAAGTTAGTCAGGAGCAGGAAGTGAAGTGTGTATTCCTGAAAAATGAAGATACATAGTCCCCCTTCTCTCTTTCCTTTGAAATGACTGTAGTGTGAACACTTTCCTTCAAAAGGATCACATTGCTTGTCATGACCCCTAGGGAGAGACTGCAGAATAACTGCTCCTGTTTGTAGCGCCACCATCTTTGTGGTAGCAGAAGTCCAAGGTTCATTATCCCCTTGAGAGGGCTGTCGCCTAAGGAAACCACACCCCTTACCCTTGGGGGCCCCGTATTTTGGACATGAACCTGAGCCTGCCACCACCTTGCTTGCTACATCCCTGACCAGTGGAAATTATCCAAAGGGTCAACTGCGTTAGCAGCTATAATCGACTCCAAGTCGTAAACCGTTCAACCCAAGCCAGGATCCCAGGGGAGGATTCCTGAAGACTCCAGAGAATGTCCGCTCTAGTCCAAGGGAGGTTATGAAGCTGGGCTTCTGGTAATTTTATATTTCTGATAGCCCTTTGGTGATCTCATAGATCAGCCAAACAAGGTTCCATCTAGATTAATGGAGTTCGGTTCCTGTATTCATGGTAGGAGCAGGGCTTGTAGATCAAACCACAGTTGATATTACTAACACCGAGTGGGAGCAGTGTGGTATGTACAAATAAAAGCAAAGGTTTATAGTAATCCTTACAGCACAGCCAGCACAACCAGTTTGTGCCAGTCTCACGCAATACAAGGAGCCATTGGTCCTATTAGGGGTCCCACTGAAGGAACTGTTTGAACCAGCTGTTTTGTTTCCATGGAATTGTTCAGCAAAACCAAAGCAGCTGGTGAAATTTCGATCGGTATTCCTATCCAGCCATTCTATGGATGCGCGAAATGGTCACCGCTCTACTACGCGTACGCAAAATGGCAGCCACCACTGGACCAGGAGATAGGGGGTCCCCAGTAGGCGGTCACCATTTTGTTGTACTTCTGCTGACATTTTCTGCATGTGTGTGTAGTATGGGCTGTGGCCATTTTTCTCACGCACAAAATGGTGGCATTTTTTATTTTTTTAATTGTTTTGATCAAAAACCGGAATGGAATTTTGTCTATTCCAGATTTCAACTGGGCTGATCAAAATGCTACATTGTTCCAACGGAATCAGAACCAAGGTGACAATTTCACTTCAGCCGTACGCGTGGTAGCGCCAGTAAAAGGGATGGGCTCTGGCTATCAGAACCGTGGGTGGATCCAGGTATGTGCAAACTGTGTGACCTCACAGTGTATTGGGAGGCTCAACAGGGACCCCTATTAGACAGAGTCCGTGAGTAAATTTGAAATGAGAGCATGATTGTAAGAAGAGTTTGCATAAAATACTGGCTCAAACAGCCTGAGATGTGGGGAGCCCCAACTCGTGGATGCCTGCAGCAATTTGGGAGAAGGACCATACCTCCCAGTCCCAACAGTCCCACCATTCAGGAGGGGCAGGCCCTCTTTGGTGCTGAATCCCAGTGTCCCTCTGTCAGGGATCAAAGTCCCTTTTTCAGAAAGGAGAGATAAAAGACTGAAGGCAGCTCTTCTTCCTGGTGGCCTTCCAGGAAAAGCCCTTGAGAGGGCAATGGAGAGTTGATGGAATGACAAAGAAACTAAGGGGGATGATAAGTAGGAGAGTGTCTGTCCCTTGCAATGGGTGTGTGGGGTGGGGGTGGAGCTTATTCATTGAAGGGCAGAGTTTAGAGGGGGAGATATGGGACCATGCTATCATTTGGCACAAGGTCCTTGGACGCTGCTAAGAACGTAAGTGCCACACTAGGCCAGACTATCCCATAAAGGATCTAGGCGTGTCTCAGTTAGAGGTGAAGCAAATATTCATGGCAAATACCAAATTTGAAGAATCTGAGCACTTCACGTGTGCAAAGAGAATTGGAAGCCTGGATTTGAAGAGATCCATCTTGTGTTCCTTGTTACAAGCTGCTGGCCGGTTGCCACTTTTATGCAGTGAACTGGGCCTTGAACCTGCACACTTGAGAGCAATGTCTCTGGATCTACAGAGCCCCCACTGCACTCCAACCAGGACTCAGGTTTTCCCTGTGGGTGTCTAATACTGGCCACACACACCCTCCGCCCTCCAAGCGATTCAGGCCCAACAATGACTACGGGCCAGGATCTGATCCTCCCTGGCTGCCTACAAGATTTGTGGGTAACTAGGGAGGAGCAATTGGTTTGCAAACATGTAGTGGGTCACAGGCATAATGCCCCACTGCGGGCTTGCTAGCCAAATGAGTTGCATTATATCTCGTAAGTAGACATGAAAAGAGCAGCAGAATCTCTGCTCACGTTTCTCTCCTCCCCCCCCCCCCATTTCTAGCAGATCGTAGTCGACCAGAATGTCATTCGTCAAAACGGCTGAGCAACTGATTTTTTGCAATTTCAGTTTCTTTGGTTTGATTTGATTTGATCGGTTTGGTTTTCCTTCGTCCATTTTCAGTTTCCTGTCCATTTCCACCACAAACAAGGAAAATGAGTGGCGGGAAATGAGCTGTCAAAAACTGGAAACGGCCAAAATGAATGGACCAAACGAAATGGACAAACGGAATAAACCGAACTAGACAAACCAAAATTGCAAAACCAGGTAATCGATCAAAGATCAGACGAGGAATGTTCGTCACTCAGTTCGTTAATTTCATTTCGGGCCATTTGGATTCAATGGGTTTGCTCATTTTGGCAGGCAATGTTTTCCGTTCTGCTGGTAACAGCCTCTGGCCGCGATCCACAAACCACTTACTCCGGAACAGCGCCCGCTGAATCCTCTTGCATGAAACATTTACCCATCCGGTTTCTACAGCAAGAGTGCGCAGGTGATAGGCCCACAATGATGGGTCCTCTAAGCCTGAATCTGCTCATCTTCCAGAGGCGATGAAAGACCAATTTATTTGGCCAGGCATTTCACAGGTGGGGATATTTATTTATTCATTTATTTATTCAATTTTTGCCATACCCTTCCCACAAAGGCTCAGGGTGGGTTACAAAATTTATAAAAAAATATATATATAAACATGAAATATATTAAAAAAACATCTAAAAAGTCATTTAAAAAACCCCACTCTAAACCCCACCCACCAATCTTCTCCCTAACCCCTCCACCCAATCCCACCCAACCCTATCCCAGCATGCCTGGCTGAACAAAAAGTTTTTAAATCTCTTCTGAAAGGCAAGCAGGGTCAGGCTTAGGCGGATTCTCCCAGGGGAGAAAATTCCATAATTGTGGAGAAGCCACCAATAACACTGCTCTTCCCATCCTCGTTGTATGACCCTCATGGGCATAGGGTTTGGGATAAGGGATTTTGAACTGGTTTATTCATGTGGGTTTATTTAATATGTTTTTATGCATTGTAACTCACCTTGAGTCCTTACCGATAGGGCAGGATAACAAATTGAAATAAGTAAATAATAAGTGGTTTCTGGATCCTGGTATTTTTAAGGTCTTGTGTAAAAGACCCCTACCCAGAACACCGCCTGGCACTCAGTGATTATTATTAACTGCAAAGCATCGAAAAAGCCCCCTGTTTCTATAATTGCACAGAAAAAAATATGTTGAGCCCCTTGGGTGCTTTATGCAATAAAAGCAAATTATTTTGTTTGTAAAGAGACTGCCAAATGTTTTAACAACTGTAGCTCCAGATCGTGTTGCTAAAACCTCCTCCCGATGTGAGCAAGGGGATTTTTTACTAGCTCGGAAACAGCTGGTCATGAATATACAAGGCTAGAAAGAATGCAAGACAAAATGGTTAAAAAATGGGGAGTAGCGGGGAGGGGAATGATTGGCATATTTTTCAAGGCTTCATTTATGAGCTTAATAAGTACGTTTCATGGGTATGGAACCCCCAGGCAACCTGTGGGCACTGAAAGTGTTGGGGCGCACCCAAGGGGTCTGAGGGAGTGCTGGGGGGTGGATGGAGGGTAGCGGACAGAACTAAGGGGGTCTGAAGGAGCACTGCAAGGTAATGGGCAGCCTACCTGCCCCCTTTCTTAGCTCTCTCGCAAACCCCCTTAGCTGTGCCCCTTTCTTAGCTCTCTCGCAAAACCCCTTAGCTGTGCCCCTTTCTTAGCTCTCTCGCAAAACCCCTTAGCTGTGCCCCTGTAGCAGTGCCTTGAAAGTTGCTAAGCCGACAATATATCTAAGGGTGAAAACCGACATGACGCTAACCACCCTTGGTGGTCATTTATGCATGTTTCAGGGCTGCATAGGGCACCCATACAGCCCTGCAACATAACCACCAAGGGTGGTTAAAGGGTGGTTGGTTACTAGCGTCGTTTCTGTTTCCACCCTAAGATTCTGTAGATTCAGTCTGCTCCCAGTTCCTCCCAACCGTCAACCCCCTGCTGAAAATCTACCCTTTCTGTTGGGCTTTCCCTGCTCACTCATTCCCCAGGGTCTCTCTCCCCGCCTGCCCCTGGAACTAAGCTAAGCACAGGCACCTGCAACGTCTCCACTTCGTGGACGTATCCCTGTCTCTCGCTCCATTCCACTCTCCTTCCTCTTCCCCTCCTCTGTCTCTCCTTAGGTTGCAAGCCCCTTGGGTCAGGAAGGATTGTACAGCACCAGGCACATTGCTGCTGCTCTATAAATACTTAATAAAAACAACAATAATTATAAGCTTCTGTAAGACAATTGTGCTTCACACAGCTTTATTCAACCCCTTGCAAAAAGAAACCCTTCCGTGCATGCACAAATGGAGGATTTCAACATGCCCGTACACCCACCTTGCAAAACTGCACTCACCTGGGGCAAGCCAGTATATATTATACTCACATAATATAATTTAAATTTCTACATGGTTTGGGGAATTAGGCAAATCAAATGTTATTCGTTTTCCAGTGAAGGTGAGGGGCATGAGCCGATTTTGGTTCTTGGCCAGCAAGTTCTTGTAAGAGTTTCATCCGGTTGATGATGTGCACAGAGCATTACATGGATGCAGGGGATGCTAATTAACAGCAGTGCAGTCTCTTAGCGGAAGCAGGGGAAGGCAGGCCACGTACCAGTTCCACTTTAATAATATTTCTAGCTAAAAGCTAGGTCTCCTTGGCACATTACCTTTATTAAGTAGCAGCACAACAAGTGGCGACACACACCCAGTAGCAGGGCGTTCACACACGCATCTCATCCAATGACAAATGCATGGTGAACAGGTACTCTTGTAACCCCTTCCATCAGGCCTGGGGCTGGCCTTAGGGTGGGGCAGATGAGGCAGCCACCTTGGGCCCCAAACATGCAAGCAATAGGGGTGTGTGGCCACGGTGCGGCTCTGCTGCAGGGTACCCGTGCAGGTGGAGTGTGGGGGGAGGGATTCAAATGGGCAGCTCCAATTGTGGTTACCGTGGCATCTGCATCGCACTCCCCCCTGCCATGGAGCATGTGGGATGAGGTTGGCCTTTGCAAGTGACATGTCCTGGGCGCAAGCACCGGGCATCCTGGGATCTCTAACACTCCCGGCCAGTTCTTGTGACTTGCAATGGCCGCTTCTCCCACGCACGATGCCTGTGAGTGGCAGACCTGTTTGCTGACATGGCTAGCTCCCGCCATTCATATGGGCAGGGGCTCGGCGCGGCCGCCTACGCACTCCGTAGCCACGGAGCTACTTGGCTTGCCCCACACGGCGCACTCCGGATTTCCCACCAGTGCTCCGTGCGTGGCCGTGAGTGGTTGCTCCGAGGCTCATGGGGGCGTGCGTCCGGCCGCTCCACCTTCAGACGGGCAGTCAGCTCCGTGGCTCCTGGGGAGCCATGCGGGGTAGCATTTTAAGGTGGGGTTGATAAACAGAGGTTAGCAACCCACATAAGAGGTTTTGGTTGGGCATAAAATAGGAAGTTTGGGCCAAATAGAGTCTAAAAAATGTAAAACAGGTCCGGGGCAGTTGACCCTGGGGATCTCAGATAACTTTAATTTCTGGAGGGTGAAGATCTCGGACATTTACCGATGTAACATTGACCAGTTGTTTCATGGCTATCTGGTGGCAGAAATCATCACACTGCAAATCTGTTTGTTTCCCCCGCCTCATTTCTTGGTCATCAAACCTTAACAAGCCAAGCGCGTGCACCTGGGACCTCGCATCTTCGTGAATGTTACACTCCTTGTCTCTCCCTCTCTTCCCCTTCCTTCGTCTGAACCTCCTCCCCGCCTCTCAGATTGTAAGCCCTAGGGCAGGGACCGTGTCTATTCCATTACTTTGTAAAGCACCAGGTACATTGCTGGCGCTCTATAAATGCTTGCTATTAATAATAATCAACAATCAATAATTAATAATTAATAATCAATAAATAATAATTAATAAATAATACTTAATAAATATTAACAACACACTTGGTTTTGGCAAGTTACTCCGGAGAAGATATGAATGGCTGAAACACAAATCAGTAACACTGATAAACTTTGGTGGTGACGGACGAAAGTTCTGGAAGTTTGGTCAAGGCCTAACCATCCTCTCCCCTGTTCCCTCACCAAACACAGTGCCTTATGAGCTCAAGATGGAACATGGGAGTTCTGCCAGTTGTTCTATCACTCAGCGGACTAACAAAATGTGTGTGTGTGTGTGCTCTGTCTTCTTCATCCCCCCTCCCGCCAAAACCACCCCCACCCATTTTAAAAACCGTTTTTAAAAGCAAACTCTAAAAATGAGATCAGTCACACACACGTACCCCGACCCCTCACACAGTGGCACAGCAAGACTGTGGTGGGCGGGGCCCCCTCCCTGACTCATATCCTAGTCCCGGGCCCACATAAGGGAAAGGGAGCAGGGTCCTCCAAGCGGTGGCCTTCCCAAGGCTCCCAGCTAGAGTTGCCATCTTGCAATTTGACCCTGAAACTCTCATTTTGGGCCTATGGGAGTCTCAGGGTCAAACCACAAGAGGTGGCAACCCTACTCCCAGAAAGCCTCAGCCTGCCCCCAGCAAAGGTTGTGGGGCTGCCTTGGCTCCTAGTGAGCCCCCCTGGAGTTGCAGCAACCCCACCAGGAAGGACGTTTTAAGAGTCTGCGGGGCCAGCGCTCGCCCCTAGTCACTCCATAAACTTCCTTCCCTGGGTGAGCGAGTGCCACTGGGACATTTTCAGAGTGGGTAGGAGCAGAGCGTTGACCCAGTTCCCTCCCTGGCCCACTTAAGAAAGTTTCTTAGCAGTGCTCAGGGCCACTTGCAAAGGCCCCGTCCTCCCCGCCCCTCGAGTTTAGGGCCTAGGCTCAACTGAGTCTCCTTGCTCCATGGTAGCTAGCTACGCCCCTGTAATCGCCTACACTAAACCTGGACTGTTAGATTTCCTTCTGAAAGCTCTACCACTAGAGCTACTGCTGACTGCAATTTTTAAAAACAAAAAAATATTCACCCACTAGAGACAGACTTTGCATAGTGCCCATTTATGGCAGGGCGGAGTCCACGGGCTGCTGCTCCTTTAAGAGACAGCTAGCGCCAGCAGGGATACTGGTACTGGCGGAGCTGCTGGCACTGCAAGATGAGAGGGACAGCGACGGAGAGAAAACAGCTGTGGGTGGATGTGGTAGGAGCCAGCCCAGGAGGGGAAAGCCTGAGCCAAAGCCCACTGCGGGGAGGCTGTTGAACTGAAAGGACCGAGAGCGAGGATGTGGGGCGGGGATAGAGCTCTGCGTCTAGGACAAGCCTCACCCAGAGGGTGTTTTCAGACAAGCGCCTCCCCACCCATTACCCACTGGTTGCCACGGGGAATCAGTAGGGCTGAAACGAGAACGCTGTATGTTTTTTTTGGGGGGGGGCATTTTAGGCTCTTGAGAATCTTGTCGAGGACGCCACCAAGAACACCAATTCTCATGAGATTCTCAACCTCGAGAATCTTTGCGAGAAGGCCGTTCCCGAAAAGATTCTTGACTAGGGAAAGAACTGATTTCAGCCCTAGGAACCAATGGGCAATGCTGCTGCGTGGGTAATGGGTGGGGAGGTGCTCGTCTGAAAACACCCAGAGGGTGTTGCTTGATCGGAGGGTTCCGCTGAGCCGCAGAAGGAGTGTGCTTGGCCCAGGGAACCACTAGAAATGTAAGTGTAACAGGAGTGTAACCAGAGTGTGTGACCACGCATGGGGCCCTGATCCTGCCAGTACTCACCCCCGGGGAGCCAATTCCTGCCTTGGGTCACCCGCCTATGTGCTGATGGCTTGGTGGCCAACGTTAGGGGTGTCTGCATTCATCACCGCTTTGCGGCAGGAACGGGCTCACCTGGGTTGAGTCCTGGCAGGATCAGGGCACACGATCACGTAAACTGGGGAATCAGCTTCAGCACAGTCTTGAACAGCTCCTTCTTCCGCCATGTACCATAGAATGATGTCATGTCTGCTGTTGGCAGTCCCCTGCATGCCCATGAAAGAGGAGGCAGGATTTCACCCTAGCTCAAAGAGAGGGAGTTGGAGAGAAAACAGAGGTTAATCTAAAAAGTTTATCGCTTAAATAAATAATGATTTCCTAGATCTCGGCAATATTCCAAGCTCTTCAAAAGCTTGGCAGTCATCATTTCTTAGAATGCTCTTCCACTGCCAGGCGGGGTGAGACAGAGAGAATTTTGTATAAACTGCAGAAGAGAGATTTAAAATTCTCCATAAGCCACAGTCCTCCTTGGTGCCTTTCTCCCATCTTCCCTTCTCTTCAGATGAAGAGAGAACACCAAAACACCCAGTTTACAGGTGCTGGGAATCGACTGAGCTGCTCCAACTTCTTCTGATGTCAGAGACGTGGGGCTACTGGACATTGGACAAGGCTTCAGAACTTCCAATCGAGTCAGGCCTCTGCTTCAATGTTTACCTTGTCTCTTCAGCTCAGAATCCCACGGAGAGAGGCTGGAAAGTAAATCAGCAAAACACATTTTGAAACTTAAAACATGGGCCGTTATTACACAGATCCCCCCCCACCCCGTGGCTCGGTGTTGGGGGGGGGGGCGTCCGTGTATATGACTGCCAGTGTGTGGGGGGGGATGGGTGTGCACTGTTCACCCGTGTGAACACAGATCGGGGTGGGTGGGAGTGTGTGCGTGCTCCTGCGCAACACCCAACTCCACCCATCGCACAACCAGCTCCACCCACAGAGCCCTCTGCAAAACCGGAGGAGGCTCCGTGGGTGGAGGTGGTTGGCAATGGGTGGAGGTGGATGGGTGTCCATCTAAATGGACACCCACCCACCTCCACCCACCGTGGCCAAACACCCGTCCCCCCCCCCCACCTCCGTCCATGTAAAAACAGCTATAATTCCATAAGCCCAGACACCAACAAAGACTCGGACGTATATGAAATACCTGTCAGGATTGCAATCCTATTCACAGATGGTATAAGGCCACCTGAGCTCCCGATCTGCAGCTAAGAGAATCTCTGGCTTATGCAATCACTCTGTGTGTGTGTGTGTGTGTGTGTGTATTCATGAGGATTTATTCAACAGGTTATCCACCTCACCCGCTGCTACGGATGGGCGAACAGAACCGAGTTCGGAAATTCGGTTCGGTTTGGTTCGGAAATTTGGTTCGGTTCGGAAGTTTCGTTCAGTCGACCGAGCTATTCGAGTTCGGTCCGAACTCTGAACTTCCGAACAAAGTTCGTAAATTCAAACCCCATTGAACTAAATGGAATATTATCTTTTAGGGATGGGCAAACAGAGCCGAGTTCGGAAATTCGGTTCGGTTCGAAAATTCGGTTCGGTTCAGAAGTTCAGTTCGGTCGACTGAACTGGTCAAGTTCGGTCCGAACTCCGAACTTCAGAACCGCATTCGCGCATCCCTACCCGCTGCTTTGATCATGTTCAACCTCTTCTCTCCTCCCTCCCTTGTCTCCCTTTTGCTGGAGCTCCAGCACAAGCTCCTTGTCTTCACTTTCAAGACCTTTTCATAGTCTCGCTCCCCAGTACCTTTCCACTCTCACGTCCCTTTACATTCCCACCCTGGAACTTCACTTCTCCGTTACTACCACTCTTGTGCATTGCCCCAGAGTCTCCCTAAAGCATCTTTGCCCCTTCTTCCCATGCTGTCTTGCCCCAATGCTTGGAACTCTCTCCCTGGAAACACAGGCTGCTTCCCCACGAGTCTCCTTGCGCAGCCTTTGGCGCACCAGGAGCATGAGCTAGTCAAACGATGCGCAGCTCCCGTCTTGTGGGAAAGGTGGAAGTGCGGCTCTTCCACCGACGTGCTCGCACATCGGACAGGGCAGTGAAATCCTACTCTGTCCAATGCATATGCTTGCCGGCAGGAGAGCCACACTTCTGCCTTTCCCATGGGACAGGAGCTGCGCACCATTTGACTAGGGCATGTTCTCGCGGTACCAAGGAGGTCTCGTGGGAAAGCAGCTTGCCCTAAAAAGGTAATCCTGGGAAAGCGGTCACACACCCTGCTCTCTCTCTCTCTTGCAACCTTCAAAGCCCTCCTAAAAACCTACCTCTTCCATAAATCAATCAACAAATCGTGATGATAATCAATCATTTGTTGTGGAGTTTAGACAGACAATTTTGTATCATGTGATTTTTTATTTATTTATTTATTTAAAACTTGTATCCCACCCCTCCTGGGCGGCGAACAACACAAAAATGTTTAATAATAAAACATTGTTATTGGATGACAATTGGATTTAAGGTCCACTCACGCATCACAAATAGCAAGATGTCAAGGTGGCTAACTTAGGCCGCGTTCTCACTTTACCCAGGGTTGGTTGGGAGTTCTGTGAGGGCAACCGTGGCTCTGTTCTCACAGGAATTAGCGCACGTAGGAATGTGCTGTTTTGCTTTCGTCCGGTGAAAACACCCATGATTCTAAAAGTTACATCAGGGAACCCAATAATGCACAAATGTTCTTGCAGGAGAAAAGCAGAATAGTGCATTCCTAAGTGCACTAATTCCTGTGACAATAGAGCCCCCACCCCCATGCCCCCCACCCTCCCGGTAATGTGAGAAAGCAGGCTGCTGGCCTTACAGGTTCAATTCAATTTCAATTTATTGCGTAGCCGTATGGCCACTGCAGAAACATGTAAAAAGTACAAACCACAAACAAAACATGTAATACACTCCTATAACAATAATAAAAACCTATACATGAAATATAATAAAAAACTCCAGCAAAGGATCAAATTTACGTAAGGCACTGGTCAAATCTGGATAAACTCTAGGCAAATTTCTGACCAGGGGTTTGTGTACCAATTGTAATTAAGATACTTACTTAAATAAACATTTAATTCTTGCGTGACCATAGTGGTCAATAAAAAGAATAAACGAACCAATTCCACTGTTTCACACACCCTGAAATAAACATAATCATACAAATCAATTATGATCCAATCTACCCCCACCACAGGGGGAGTCAAGACAATTTAAAATTAAAATAAATTCATCGTTTTAGCAGGACCAAAAACATATATGCAGAGGGAATCAAACCCTAAAATCAAGTTTACTGGCATAGACGGAGAATAAAAACAATGCCACATTTTTGGTGACTTCCTTCGAACGATCACTAAGTAAAACCTTTATATGAAAATCCTGCGACCGACCAGGGAAGAGGGTGAGTTCAGCACTTATTTGTCTCTACTGTGCAACAGCATATAAAGGGCAGCCCAGAACTATGTGCTGTATTGACTCAATATGATGTAAATTACATTTGCAGTCGCTAAGCCAGCGAAATCCCCTGATACCTGCCCTCAGTCACGGCAGAAGGAAAACAATTCAATCTGGCTAGGAGAAAGAGCCTTCTGTTTAATGGGGAAAGTCCGCAATCCAGGTATGCCTTAGGAGAATCATCAGGGCAGGCAAATAGACTATACAAGCCCAGAGCCCTGCACTCCTTCAGGGCTGCCCATTGTTGCTGGCGTCCAATATCAGAAAGCCTCCAGGCCACCAAGTTCTTTGCAACTTTGTAACCAAGGGGGGCAAGGGCCTCGGGTGAGAAACCTAATCGATTTAGTTTCATTTCCACAGCCGTTAACCAGCTACTGGGCACCTTATCAGTAACCACCAGCTGGGATAAGGGGGCCGCCAGATTGAAGTACAGCCTTAGCCAGTAGTTCAAAGCTCCCTTCCGAATCCTCTCCTGGAGAGGTATCATACCACACTCCATATAAATGGCTACACTACTGCTCCCAGGAGGGGCGATGATCAAGGCCCACAAAAAACCCGACTGCAATTTCTCGAGGCTCTTCAATTTTCCCAAGGCCCAGAAGTGAGCACCATAAAGGATTTGTGGCACACATTTATGCACAAAAACTTTGATTGCCAGAGTTATTAACCTACCACCCCTAGAGCGAAAGAAAGATAAAAGGGCTTTATTTAGTTTCCTAGCCCTTTCCATGGCAGCCAAATGTTGCAAGGCCCAACCCCCAGTGCCTTGAAACAGAAGCCCAAGATATTTGTAGGCCCTAACTTGCTCCATTTCCTCCCCCTCAATAAACCACCTATGACCCAATTTTCTATGTGTAAAAACCTCTACTTTCATTTTGGCATAATAAATCTCTACAGCATCGACCTGGCAGTATTTTCCCAAAAATCCCAAGGATCGCCTCAGGCCTATCTGTGTACGCGAAAGAATCACCGTATCATCGGCGTACAAGAAACAAGAAACACCACAGGAGAACGGCACTTTCCGGGGGGGAAGATCCTTACTCAGATCATTTAAGTACAATTGAAAAGGGTGAGAGCCAGGATACAACCCTGTTTGACCGCCCTTTCGCTCTTGATTTTATTAGACAGGACCCCCTCTCGATTCATTCTAACTTGGATATGTGTGTTGGTATGTAGACCAATTATCAACCGTAACAATCTCCTGTCAATATTAAGGGCCAAAAGCTTGGCCCAGAGGCGCTCCCGAGGAACCAGGTTGAAAAGCAGCTCGAAGGTCCACCAACGCCACATACAGTGCTTTTCCTGTGCTAGCAAATTTCTGTATCAGAAAAGAAAGGCGGATGCAGCGGTCCATTGTGGACCTTCCTTCTCTAAACCCAATTTGTTCGTTTACCATAATGGCCTGGGACTCCAACCAGTTCTTCAATTTAAGGAGAAGAAACTTTGCATAGAGTTTGCCAATAATACTTAGAAGGTTTATGGGTCTAAAGTTGTTAGGGTCGTTGCAGGCACCCTTCTTCAGAATAGGGACCACAACAGCCTCACCCCATTCGGCCGGGATGATCCCCGAAGCATTTATTCCTGTAAACATCTGCCAACGTCAGGGCCCACCAACCTACTCTACTCTTTAAGAATTCGGCTGGGAGAAAGTCAGGTCCGGGGGCCTTACCAGTGTTTATGGATGCAATCAGATCTACAATTTCTCCCGGCATGACTGGGACCTACTGGGAGTCAACATAGACCGCACAACCAACTTCTCTCCCTCCCCACTTGGAGATGCATAGAGGGCGGCAAAATGTGCCTCCCACTCCTCAGATGGAACCTGGGCGTGCCCAAAATTAGAGTCCTTACCTATTCCTCTAATTTCCAGAACCTCTGGGTATTTGGGTCCCTGGAGGCCCTATCGATTTTTTCCCACACCTGCCTGTAATGGAGATCTCTTTTAACCCTAAGAAGATCTCTGTATTTAGTTTATGCCTAATATCCACCAAATTTTCCCTCAGGCTGTTTACATTACTCACTCTATAACATTGGTATAATTGGCGCAACCTAGATCGTAGCTTGCGGCAGTCTTTATCAAACCAAGGAGATACAGTATCTAGGGTACCCTCTCTCTGTGATCTGTCCCTACTGTTAGTAGAAAGCATAGGGCGAAGCCAATCCATCAGCCCCTGGTAGGCGCACAAACAATCTTCCGGGGAGGGGGCCTCCAGTAGTTCTTTTTTGAACTGCTCCCCCTTCTTAGACCGAAGAGCTGTCGACAGGGAGGTACTCAGGTCTTCCTCCTGTTTCCTCCCAACCACCCTGACTCAGGCCAGTTGTTGTATCAGTCTGCAAATGAGACTGGCCGAGATTTAACATGAGACACAAGGGTAGATGGTCACTAACCAGCCACGGGCCCACCTGAAAATTTCCCACTAAAGGGATAATACCTGCTGTAACTGAGATATAATCTATTACGCTACTGTCTCTTCTAGAGATGTAGGTAAATTCACCTGGATAGTCACTCCATCCACGCCCATTTAATAAATAAAGATCCATCTCTGTCAATAATTTGGGAAAAAAGGACTCCATTCCTATTTAGTCCAGAGTCCTTTGAACACCTTGCCAAAAGTGATGACGGGTCAACATCCTGTCAAATTTGCTCATACTTATTTAAATCCTGCACCCGGGCTCCCATGCGAGCATTAAAATCTCCCGCCACTAGCAAGCCGGCCTCAGGGTGCCTTTTCTGAATCATCTCAAGAAATGCAGTCACTTCAGTCCAAATACTTTCCTGATAGCGCAGCGTGATTGACGGAGGGATATACACTGAGACAATCACCAACAAACATTCTGGGAGCTTCGGGAGACAGCCACATGCATAATTAGTTGTGTTCGGAAGGGAAGCTATCTCGATTCCCAAAGTGGAATTCACCAGGCAGGCTATACCCCCACTAGGTCTACCCTTAACAGCAGCCTTAATGGCTACCTGCCAAACGGCCTTCTAGTCTTGCAAGAAGGGCTCATCCAAAGACCAAGTTTCCTGTAGTAGAAGGATATCAAACTTCCTTAATAAATAACAACAATCGGGGTCCTGCACCCTGGCCTTCCACCCGGCCACATTCCAGGAGATAACATTTACAGAGCTAGCCCGATTGTTTTTTGGGAGTCAATCCAACTTAGTTTTTCCCGCAGCTTCCATATCACCTCTGGTGTCCCACACCAGAGGCAAGCAGTTGGAATCAGCACGTACTGCAGGACCTTCAAAAACAGACCCAACACCACTCGCCCTCCCCTCAGTCTCCAAGGACTGAAGGCCCCTAGGATGGGGGAGTGCAGTATCTCGAACGCCAGAGTCTAGGTCCAGGCCAGGGCCTACCACCTCAGGCCCTCCCCTGCATTGCAAAGTGAGGGGCATTGTAGCAGGGACCAGTCCAGGGGGGGCTGCTACCCCTTAAGAAGGGGACTTGAGGGGGTCATCCAGAGGGCTGTACCCACCTAGGGGGTGTGGCAGGGCCAACCCCATAACTGGGAAAGAGCCTGTGGGGTGAACAGGCTCTGAAACCCTGAGGACAGAGTGGACAGGGTAGTGGCCCTTTAAGGCTGTAAAGAGTGGAAGCCTGGCCACGCCCACTCTGCCTATATAAGAGGAGGGCTGAGTGACGGGAACTCAGTCTCTACCAGGGAGGCGAAGAAGCTGGCTACTAGGCACATGCTTCAGCTGTAGGGACATAGAATCAGTTGGGTGTAGGCAATAGAGCTGGCTGGGACTGTGATTATTATTATTATAATTATTATTATAATTATAAACATTTATATAGCGCCAGTCATGAGCTTGGTGCTGTACAGAAACATACAATAGACGCGGTCCCTGCCTGTGGCTTACAATCTAAAAGACAAGGAGGGGGAGACAGGGAGAGGGGACAGTGGGAGAGACAGGGGAGAAGAAAAACAAACATTCAGGCGGCTGCGAAGTCTCAGGTGCGTGTGCTTGGCTTGGTTACAATCAGG
>QEPC01012362.1:3815817-3855199 GCA_003113815.1 Sphenodon punctatus
AACCAAGCCAGGACAGGTGGCTGCTGGGGCTTTGCTACCAGTGGGGGTGGCGGGGGGGTGGAAATTTAAACTGCGGGGTCCGACTCCATCTCCGCGGTGCGGGACTCCTCCCTCGGAGGCTGCTGCGGGGCCATATACCTGGGCACTGGTGGCACAATCCTCGGGCCGGCCCTGTGAACAGGCTCTGATACCCCAAGGACAGAGTGGGCAGGGTAGTAGCCCTTTAAGGCTGTAAAGCGTGGAAGGCTGGCCACACCCACTCTGCCTATATAAGAGGAGGGCTGAGTGACAGAAACTCAGTCTTTACCAGGGAGGTGAAGGAGTCCCATCTCCCTGAGCCAAGCTTTGCTGGTCTATGTCGTCTAAGGTGCTGCAGGACTAGAGAACTAGTGGGACCCAGGTAGAGCAAGGAGGCTGTGCCCAGGAGGGAGCCTCTTGGGCTGGGGAAGGCTTGGCCAGAGCCTGGGGTCTGAGGGCCTGGCTGAAGGGACTTGGGGGGCTGGGTTGTTGTGGTTGTGATGCTTCCTGGTGATTGGAGAGACAAACATGGGCCTGCAGGGTGTTGGCGGATGAGCCCAGGTACAGTGGACAAGTGAGTCCCAATAAAGAACTATAAGGAAAGACCCTCTGGACTGTGCCGACTGTGTCCTAGGAGGGTACCCCCTGCTGGAAGGAGGGGGGTTCTGCCTTGGCTCGAGGCGGACACTGTGTAGCAGTGGGTGAGCTAATTCCTGGAATGGTGCCCCCGTGCAGCCCTGGGGAACGCCCCCCCTCCCTTTACGGGCATCCTTTCCCTAGCCACAATCTTAACTTCCTCCACCTTACAGGTTGAAAAGAGTTTGCCCAAACACCACAAGGAAGCCTCACGAATACAATTGCAGAATTATCTGTTTGTGGACATTAAAAGGGCTAGATGTTCTGAACCCGCTCTTTCAGACAAACACACATTTCTGTGAACGTTAGTGGAAATTTAAACATGAGAACTGGGCACACGAATTTCACCCCAACCTGCTGAATTGTTTCTAGGATGGATAGGGTTGTTCCTCTCTCGGAGAGAGCAAGAAATTGGTAGGGGAACCATACTGATCAATGTAAGTCCATCCGCTCCTAATGTGGAGGATCTTACTTTGTACAAAGGCACAAAGCGTGTGTCTGTACTCTGGGTTAGAGTCGCAAGTGTCAAAGATAAGGACAAAACTTATCAGCTTTCATTTGTTCACAGAAGTCCAAAGATAATTGGCCAAGCAAACCTTGCGATAAGAAATATATCAATCTGAATTATTAGAAAACATGAGCTAGATTCGGAATCAGTGCTCTTGGGCACTGGTGTAAATCCGAAACAATTCCACTGGCTTTAGTGGAGTTACTGCAAACTGCAACTGGAGGAAAATAGGACAAAAGGTGATGGTCTTAAATTGCAGCAAGATGATTTTCAGTTAAATCTTAGGAGAAACTTCCTAACTGTAAGAGCAGTTGGGTGGTGGGATCAGTTGTGGAATCTCCTGCACTAGATCTTTACAAAAACTGGCTGCACAAGCATCTGGCTGTAGATAGAGGGCATCCTGCCTTGGCGCTGGGTTGGACTAGGGGACCCTTGACGTGATCCCATTCAATCCTTTGATTCTAAGCTGTCGCTCTCAAGGAGAATTCCTGTTCTGCTTGGAGGAGAGGCCTCTCTCTGCAGCTTCTTCCCATCCCTTTCTGCAATTAGACCCATGGTTAATATATTGAGTGGAGCCAACCGACGGCTTCTAGGTTCAACTGAGCCCGGTCAGCCTCCATTTTTAGCTGTCTGCTGCCACCCTTTTCTCTTGGGGTGTTATGTTCCCCTTCCTATGTCTCTCCCCCAGCTCCTGTCTCTCAGATTGTAAGCCCTAGGGGCAGGGACCCTGTCTATTTTATTACTTTGTAAAGTGCCAGGTACACTGCTGGCGCTATATAAATGTTTGTTAATAATAATAATAACTCACGAGACGTTATAACTCGCTGCAGTTTGGACTCGGTCCATGCTGCCTCGACTCAGCCCCCACTCACCGATTTCATGTATCCCGCCTGATAAATGGGCAGCCCCCTGCGTGTCTTTCATGTGCTGTCAGGTAGCCCCCACTGGCAGTGCCAGTGAGAGCGGAGAGACAGGAAGGGGTCGCTCCTTGGACGCTCTAGGATTTCTGCCCATGACTCTATGGTGCTGGCGGACCTGTATGTGCAGAGGTGCTGCCTGCAACCTAATTGATGGGACACAGACACGTGGGCACACATTAGCCTGCATTTGCCCGCTTGGCAGGAACCACATCCTCCAAGACCCTGTCATGAGTGGGGGCTGTGGGTCCAGTGGCTGGTGGCCATGTGGTGGGGGAAAACACCTAATAAAGGGGCAGGTAGACAACACCCACCTGGTGCAAGCTACCATCTTGTTTGTTAACATCCTTGGTGATTTGCATAACTCCCAACAGTCCCACCTGGAGCAGGACTGCCCTTGTTTTGCGGGACAATCCCATGGTTCTGCCTGAGGGGGGCAACACCCTGCTTTTGGAGATGGTGGCCACCCTGTGTGTTGCTGGCTGGGCTGCCACTGGAGCTGCCGTGGGACTGTCCTCTGCCTTGACGTGACCGATGTCTCCCCTGCCAGGTATGTGTGAGAGTGTGAGTGAACGTACGTGTGTGTGTGTTCATGGGAGAGGGGCTCCTTGGCCAAGGGGGCAGGGCTTATGCCCCTCTGGCCATTCAAAATGTTGAGGGGTTAGCAAAGTGCTTCGCTGTTGTCTAGAGACTGCAGGTGACAAAGGCTCGCAATAAAGTGCAAAGATATTCAACTTAAAATCAGCATAAAATTATAAACGTGTTCCAGCTTATTAAAAGAGCAAAGCCAGACACAAAAACACACACACCCCAACCCAGCCCACCCTTCCCGTCTCCTTCCCCAAAGGCCTGGCGGAATAACCAGGTCTTGCACTGTCTTCGGAAAGACGGGAGATCCAGAGCTAAGCAGGCCTCCATTGGGAGGGAGTTCCACAGCCTAGAAGCGGTCACCGGGAACGCCCTCCCCATCGTTGCCACCGGGGGGACTTTGAGTCGGGCATCCCCGGCTGACCGCGGTCTGAGGTGTGAGGCAGTCCTGCAGGTGTTAGATGGGAGCTCCGTGCAAGTGGAGCACATGCCAACCGCTTGGGAGAGCATCCCGGTAGAGCAGTGTGATGCATGTCATAGGTCCTGCCCACAGGAGCAGTGCTGGAGCCAATGGATTCCCTCCTTCCAAGGGCAGCCTATTTGAGTTCCCCCACTCAACCTCCCCACAAAGAGATCGAGCTCCTGGCGTGGAGTGGGTTGCCACGTCTGAGTGGGCTCCTGCTGCTATAGGTGCTCGAGGGCGTCCACTGGAGCAGGACCCACCCAGAGAAGCAGCAGTCCTGCCCTGGAGCTCCTTCCCACTCTGAGGGTTGGACACTTATGGGGTCCTGATATGTTGGGTCACCAGCCCCTGCATGTTCCCACCCCCCTTAGTGTCAGGGGGCGGAGCGTCTGCTTCCCCAGCAAAGGGAAGCACACACCGCTGCCTATGATGGTGTAGATACCACCTGCTCTCTGTGTTTTACCTTCACCTGGTCAACCATCCCTCTCGCTCAGTCCAGCTCCTAGGGAGAGAGGAGGCTGTGGAATCGGGGATAAATCAGGAGCATGGTTTTCAGGTTTCCATTGGAATAAACTGGCCATGAACCTCTGATTATATTGCATCAGAAAATGTTGGTTTTGGAGCCTTTACAAAGAAAGAAAATGGCTGTGTTGATTTAAACTTCATTTATTAACTCTCTTACAGTCTTGAAAGCTCAGCTTCCAAGCCTCTTATGCGCTCGGCCGCTGGAGGAAAAATAAAATGTTATGTAAGTTTATTTAAAAGTTTCTTTGTTTGTTTAAAAAAAAGAACTGATTGGCACTGAGCCGGCCAGAAAGAGACGCTGCAGGGCACTAGAGAAGTGCTTTCCCCTTCTGTGGTGATGCAGTGGCTGCGTAGGTAAATATGGCAGCTGCTGTGCCTTGAGTGACAGCCCACATGTAATGACAGATGTAAGAAACTATCGAGAGAAGGCAGACCGGTCTGGAAAGTTTGATTAAGCAAACGAGATTGGCCACTGACGGAGACAGGATACTGGGCTAGATGGACCATTGGTCTGACACAGTCTGGCATTACTTACATTCTTGTGTTCTAATTAGCATGCATGGTGGCTATATGTCCCGATTTCTTGTGGAGATGTAAAGGAGAAAACCCTTTTCAATAAAGAACAGATTTGGGGATAGGTAGCTGGTGCGCGGAATGATTGATACATCAATGGGATGGGTAATGAGCCTCTTTCATTGACTTTCTTTGGGTCTTTCCAGTTGTCCCAACCTTGCACCCAAACACGAGCCCACACAATAAGCAGCAAAAGAAAGCCTACTCAAGTCCCCTATCAACTAGCTTGGCCATAATACTTTGCACTTACATAGTGCATTTTTGGTGGGGTTTTTTTTTTAGGGGTTTGTGGTTAGGTTGGGGAGTGGTGAGGGGAAAGGTCAGGAGTTGTGTGTTTTATGCTGTTTTATATGTAGTTTTATTTGTTTTTGTAAGCCACCCTGAGCCATCTGGGAAGGGCGGGGTGGAAATTTAAATAAATAACAATAATAATTTATTTTCATAGCGGCCCCCGCCCCCTACATGGCACTCGGAGTGCTTTACTTTAAAGGAGGTATGCTTTACATTTCACATAAAAGCACAATAGAAACCATTTAAAACACATAATTAAAAGAATATTAAAAAAACTGTAAGCTAGGGGAAGGAAAAAGGGAGGAGAAAATGCATTAAGGGGACCAGCAGTGGATCCTAAAAGCAGCTAGAAAACAAATAAGTTTTCAGGTGATTTTTAAAGGTGTGGAGGCAGGAACCAAGATGAACATCCATGGAGAGCAAGATCCACCCCAAGGGGCCCACCCACAGCATTTATAAATAAATAATAAAATTATTTATGAATTTAAAAATAAGTAAAGTTCCTCTGAGGACTCCCACGCACTCAGCAAACACCGGATCAGCCCTTCAACCCCTAGGTTCCAAAGGGTTGGTTTTGATTCTTTTTAATGTTTTTTTTTTTTTTTTTTTAATTCACCGTGCTTCCGAAAAATGGCCGCTAGGCTGTTCTGCTCATGTGCAGCCCTTTTCCAAACCAGCGCCGATACTGCGCATGCACTTGCAGAATAGTCTGGTGGCCATTTCGTGCATGCGCGGGGTTTTTTCTTTCTATTTTTAAATGAAACCAGAGGAAAGCAAATAATAATCATTTGCTTATTTGTCCATTTAAAATTTTTAAAACACGAATTACAAACACAAATAGGTCTCCATTTTTTTCCCCATAAGTAATATAAAATGTTACGGGCGCACGCCTCTATTAACCAGTGGATATAGGCTGGGATAGCTGATCTATTCTATAGGCTTTATTATTTACCATTTCAATAGCACTTTTGGTATGCAGAGTGTTTTTATAATCCTTCTCTAGTTCACCCTGTGAGGAAGGTTATTCTTATTCCCATTGTACAGATGACGTACCAAGACAGAGAGAGAGTGACTTGCCCAAAGTCACCCAGGGAGTTCATGACTATGGTAAGATTTGAACTCGTGTCCCAATTGAGCACCTTATTCACTAAACTACACAGGGGGGGGAAGAATGTTTCCCATTTCTCTCTCAGCGCACCACCCCCTACATTAATATCTCTCATTAGTGCCCATATTTAAATTCTCCATTTCCATCTGGTGGAAGGCGTTATTTCTGAGCACGCTCTGCAGTAATTAAAGAAAGATACCTCCTTTAAAGTAAATTAATATATTTTTAATTTAAAGCACTTAATTTACCAACTGTAGGTACTTTGAAAATAAACTTTGCAGCTTTTACTGAACATAATACAATCTATCTCTGGCCAGCAGCACTTCAACAATTAAGCCTCTAACCCAAAGGATGCCCAGCAGTGGAATTCCATCCTCAGATAGGGTCATAATCATGATTGGTATTTGACAGACTTTGTGTGTCTTGATTGCTGTCTAGGGGCACAGGATTATAAGCTGAAAACACACAAGACAGGAGCCCACAAGTCCCCCACGCGTTAGTTCAGGGGCGCTGCCAGATGTCCCAAACCCACCTCAGGGCAGGCAGCCGGCTGCTATGGTACACGCCGGTCAGAGGTAGCTGGCAACCCAGCCACCCTTCCATCTGTTAAGCCGTGCCCTGTCCTGCTCTGGAGGAGTGTGCTGCTCACCCACCAGCTGCCAAACAGTACTTCGGCTAATGATTTCTCTAGCGCTACTAGGCAGATACAGCACTTTACAGTCACAGATTTGCCAAGGTAGGTCCCTGCCCAGTGGGCTTACAATCTAAGATGGACACAGGTGAGGGGAACACACAGGGAGAGACAGACAGACTCGCACATTCCCATTTTACAGATGGGGGAACTGAGGCTGAAAGGTTGCGACTTGCCCAAGGCCACCCAGTGAGCTCATGGCTAGGGTGAGATTTGAACGCTGGCTTCCCATATCCAAGTCCACCACCTTATCCACTGCACCACACTGGCTCTGCCAGCTGATTGGGGGGCCTGGAGGAGCACCCCCCGATCAGCTGTTTGGCGTGCACACCCCAGCTGGGTGCGAGTGTGCCTCTGCCCTGCCCCCCCCCATCAGCTGTTTGGCAGCAGGTCTTCCCAGGGGCCCAATCGGTCCAGGCATCCTGTCCCATATGGACAGCTCCTCGGCCAACCCGTGACGTGGGGGAACCTGTGACAGTAGCCCTCACACCCAGATTACTGCTCATGTGAACAGCCCTCCCTGCCAACCCAAGGAGTGGCAGCTGCAGTGGCCTTCCCCAGGGTGGTCTGGAGAGCGGCCTCGCCCCCACCTCATTTGTTTTCACCCACGGTTGGCTCTGAAAATAGGGTTGCACCATCAAAATTTGGGGATCCATCGCTGTAAAGGCTCCTATAATGACATTCACCTCCTCCTTAATTATGTCAAAGAGAGAGAAGCCCTTTGCTTTGTGCTGAATGGAATTTTACGTGCACTGGGATAGAGCACAAATGGTGTCATCATGTGGCCATCTGTTTACTTTTCATCCCAAAGCAAAGCTCGCCGAGACTGCAGGGTGATGTACGAGTAGGTAAAACAAACACACCCTGGAGAACATTTCCAGGAGCTGTCCACAGAGTAAGTCACGTTTCAGCTGTTTGCGACAATTGGTGCGGAAGAACATCTCGGTTTTTCACACTAGATCAACCCCCTCAAAATGGCGCACAAACGATACAACCCTTCTGCCCCCCCAATGCACATTTTCAATATAACATAAGAACATAGGCAGTGCCGCACTGGGTCAGACCAATGGTCCAACAAGCCTAGCATCTGTCTCTGACGGTGGCCAAGCTCGGTCACTTGGAAGACGTACCCAACAGGTCACAATGGGCCGATCCATTCCCTGTTGTTTACTGCCAGCTCCCGACACTAAGAGGTTACATTCCCCAAATCTACCTGGCTAACAGCTGCTAATGGACCGATCCTCCAGAAACTTGTCCAACCCTGTTTTAAACCCAGGTATAGTGCTGGCCTTGACCACCTCTTCTGGCAATAAATTCCACAACTTAATTGTGCATTGAGTGAAAAAAAACCAACACTTTATTTTATTGATTTTAAATCCGCTACTTGCTAGTTTCATGGAGTGTCCTAGTTCTAGTACTATTTGAGAGGGTAAATAACCATGCCCTAGTTACATGTTCCACACCACTCTGATGTTATCAACTTCTATCCTATCCCCTCTCAGGCTGCTTTTAGACGATCGCGGCGGCGCCCGCGCTTGTTTTTAAAAACTACCGGGAGGCGGGTTTACGTGTGCCACCGCCGCTGATTCTGCGCACGTGTGGGCGACGCACATCCATTTCCGGCCGCGTATGTCCACCCTCGATCGGCGACCCGGTCAGCTCGTGGCCGGAAATGGATGTGCGTCGCCCACACATGCGCAGAATCAGCGGCGGTGGCACACGTAAACCCGCCTCCAGGTAGTTTTTAAAAACAAGCACGGGCGCCGCCGCGATCGTCGAAAAGCTGCCTGAGCCATCTCTCCTCCAAGCTGAAGGACCCCAACATGTCTAGGGTCTCTTCATAGGGGAGCCATTCCATACCCTTTATCATTTTTGTTGCCCTTCTCTGGACCTTCTCTATTTCAACTATATCTTTTTGGAGATGGGGCAACCGGAACTGCACACCATACTCAAGGTGCGGTCGCACCATAGATTTATATGGTGAGTGGTGACCATATAAATCTATGGTGTGACCATACCTTGAGTATGGTGATCATTTCAGTTGTGTTCTCTATCCCTTTACAAATAACTCTTAACGTTCTGTTTGCTTTTTGAACTGTGGCCGCGCACTGAGCTGAGGATTTCAGTGTATTGTCCACAATGACCCCAAGGTCCTGAGTGGTAACTTCTCATTTAGAGCCCAACATTGGGTACATTTAATTTGGATTATTATTATTCCCTACGTGCATCACTTTGCACTTGTCCACATTAAATTTCGACTGCCATTTAGATGTCCAGTCTCATAAGAGCTTCTTGCAATTCCTCACAATCTACTCAGGTTTTAACTACCTTGAATAACTTTGTGTCATTTGATCGCTTCACCCTTTACTCCCATTTCCAGCTGGCTCACACTCATTGCATGTCTCACACCCAGGATGAGAAGAGGCTCCAGTACACCCAGTGGCTAAAACAAATAGAAGTGGGAGAGAAGCTGACTGTATCCGCCAAAGATATTGGGAAGAACAGCTCCCACAGCCAGGGCAAAAAGGAGACTGGGGCACAGTGAGCTTCCTAGCACCCCATGCTCCCACAGTCTGAGCCCTTACTAGGAAAACTCTGACAGACTGTACGTTGCCCCCTCCCCAACGTGATCTCTGGCTGTGTGTGCAGAAGGGGGAGCAGTTTGCACTGACTTCACTTGGGAAAGCAGAGGCTTCGGAAAGAAGAAAAAAAGAAAAAGGCAGAAGTCCTAAATAGCAGAGCAGTTTGCGAGGCTGCACTGAAGACAGTTAAATAAATAGAAAAGCAAAAAGCCTACAGCACCTGGTATTTCCAGACGGTCGCCCATCCAAGTACTAACCAGGCCTGACCCTGCTTAACTTCCGAGATCAGACGAGATCGGGTGCATTCAGGGTAGTGTGGCCATAGGCAGGAACTGCTCTCATTCTTCCCTTTTTCAGTGTGATGCTGGTTCTTGCTGGCTGCTCACAAAACATGCAGTGTGGTACGGCATCTGCTACACATACGCACAGGCAGGACGGAGAACACACAGAAGGGCATTAATGTAATGTATATCTGTAATGTGTAACCCTGTTGCATGCTTCATTTGTCAAATAAAGAACATCTATTAGGGGGGAGGAGGGAACACATTAGAAACTTCACTTTTCAGAAGTTTGTGTGGCCAACTGGGTTGGTTGAGGGAAGAGAGATGGAGCACAGCTTGGAAAAGAGAGGGATTTGGGAGTCTAGAAGCTGAAACAGAGAGACGCAAAGGATTAACCAGGACAGGGAGGTGGAAGGATGGAGGCAGCCCGGAATGATTGCAAGGCACTAGGGCTTTGTCAAATAAGCCATTCCAGTTCTTCAAAAAAAAAATTGTGTGAAACTGCAATGGCAAACAAAATTTTGATCAGAATTCTGATCAAACAAAATGATTTGTGCATGCGCAGAATGGTGACTGCTGTGCCGCGCATGCGCAGAATGGTGACTGCTGTGCCGCGCATGCGCAGAATGGTGACTGCTGTACCACAAAATGGCGGCAGCCATACTACGGCTGCTGCCATTTTGTTGTGCAGCAGCCGCCGTTTGCTTATGCGCAGTACGGTGAAAGTCATTGTGCACATGTGCAAATCAGACCAAAATATTTTTTGTGATCAATTCCAGCAAAATGGAATTGGAACATTAGTGTGCTCCATGTTTTGCTGGAATGGACTGAACACCCAGATTCCGTAAAGAAAATAAAATTTTACCTCTAGGAGCTTACTAGGGGTTGCAATTTGAATTGTTTTAATGAATTACAAAAAAGAATGGGGCCTCATTTGTTTTCATAACTAAGGTAATGAAAACGAACGACGAAGCAAATGACATTTGTTTGATTTCATTCATTTTCGTTTGTTTTTGTTTTTTATTAAAAAATAATTTGAATATTAATAAATAATAATAATAAAAAAGAAATCACTCCACATGTTCAAAATGGCCACAGGGACCACTCTGCGCATGTGCACCCTTTTCCAAAATGGCGCCGGCTAGGTCAGTGCCATTTTGGAAAAGGGCTGCGCCATGCACAGAACAGCCTTGGCGGCCATTTTGCACACTTGAAGTGATTTATTTATTTTTTAAACTCAATTTTTAATAAAATAAAACAAAAAGATAAACAAAAACAGTACAGTCCTTTACGACCTCCCACCTCCAAAAAATGAAGTTTGGGGTTTTTTTTGTAAATGAAATCAAAAGCAAATTATGTGCCTTTGTCACCACCCCTCCTAGGTACCTGGGTCAGGTCACAGTCAGAGTTGGCTGCTGAAGGCCTAGGGCGCTTTTAGATGAGGCGGAAATGGCAGCTGAGCCCTTTATCAGCCGCCATTGTTGCCGCTCATCTAAACCCCTGGCGCGCTGTAACGCCGGATCTCTGTTGCGTGAAGCCGGCCCGGCGATCCTGCCCCCCTTCAAGGCGGATCGCCGCTGTGCCGGCTTCACGCCGCACTTCCGGGTTCTTTGCCCGAGTGTGCACGCGCAGAAGAGGCGCATGCGCACAAACACTCTACGCCATGTCTGATGCTCTTCTGAACATCAGACGCGGCATAGAGAGGAAGGCGGGTGCCCAATGGCGGAACTGAACGATCCCACTTGTGAGCGGGATCATTTAAAAGCGCCCCTAGTCAGAGCCAGGAGATGGAACCAGGGAGCAAGCAGGATTATGCGTAGGACTGAATAGAAAGCCCTTTCCCTTCCTCGAGATATCTCGTGACATTTTGTGCCAGGGACCATGATCTCACTGAAATCTTGGCCCCAGTGCAAAATCTCATGAAATCTCTCATTTTTTAAAAAGAAATGACTGTGTTTGTGCAAAATGGACATTGAGCCATCTGCGCATGCACAGTCCTTTTCCATAATGGCAGTGACAGTGTTGCTGCCATTTTGGAAAAGGGCAGCCAGTCTGTGCATGCTCAAAATGGCCACCACGCATGTGGAGAACTTCTGCCCTTTTCCAAAGTGGAAAGTTATTTTCGCAATCATTTGTGGGGAGGAAGTTCCTCACATTTCTCGGAGAGAATTCAGCCGAGACGCTGTTGGGTCTCAGCTCGTTCTTGGTTGCCAGAACGAGCGGAGAATCACGAGTCTTGCAGAGAACATGAGTGAGTGTCAGAAGCCAGAACAAGGGTCAGAACTACAGAATCATTCTGAATAAGTTAGGAGGTGGAGCCAGGGGAAGTTCAGAGGCAGAGCAAAGACAGGAGTGCAACTGAAACTTAGGAGTCAGGGGCCCAAGGCATGAGTGTGACACAAAGCTGGGCCTAGGACAAAACACAGATACAAGCAGCCATCGTGCTGGTCAGACACTTCCTGTGTGACCTTTATATAGCCCCAGGCAGCCAATGAGGAAGCAGGCTGTTCTGGCCAATCAGGCCCTGGGGATGTGGTACACGCAATGCTACTGCAGTGATCAGTTTCTGTTGGCAACATAATCAAGGCACATATGCTGGGATTTCATTGCTCCATGTTCAAGGTCAGCAGGGGGGAGCAAAGGAAAGAGTTATAGCAACTAGCAGCCATGTACTATAGGAATGAGGAACTTCAGACCCAGGTAGAGTGGCCAGACTTCCCCTATCAAAGAGGACACTTATGAAAAATGCATGGTGCAGGGCAGCACTGGAGCCAATGCACCCCTGCAACATGTATTTTTCACAAGTGTCCTCTTTTAAAGAGGAGGTACGGTCACCCTGGGCCCAGGGGTCCAAAGAGTCCCATGGCTAGTTTTTTTTTATCTGGTCCCTGGATCCAGTTCCTACCCCCCCAAGCAATGAATGACTAAGCTCAAAGTAAGAGAGCAGAGAGGAGGGCATGCACACGAGGAGAGGGGACAGACCCCTGTTCTTTCTGAGCACAACCCTTAAGCACTCCCACCCGCAACTTCTCTGTGGCCCCTGGAACTTGTACTCATTTTCAAAGTGGCCCATTGGAGAGAAAAGGTTCCCTATCGCTGTTGTATTAAATGATTCTGCTAGCAAGGCAAATACATGAATGGAATATCACATACAACCAACACCCCACACACCCATGTCAGAACCTCACTCGTGTCTCTCTTCCCCCTGCCGTTCCCTGGGGATTTGTAACATGCATTGCGGACAGACCCTCGGGGCTTTATGGGCAGTTATCATGAAGTCACCTGGAACGTCCGATTGAGTGAACGCGTTTGCCCCAGTGATCTGCCATGCCCGTTAAAATGATGCGGTTAATCCTCGTATTAGCATGTCCACATCCGATAAGCTGCTAGGCCCACTTATCTTCACTCTGTCCCCCCTCTCCTGAAATGGAAAAAGTACGGCTTAGCTATCGGCCACCCAAATGGAGATCCAAGGGGGGGCGGGCGAACTCAGACTGAACGGAACAATGAGGGGCTTGGGGGGGCACAAGGTTAGTATCTGGAGGGACATAAGGCAGGTGCTTGTCTTCTCCAAAAGGTGCTTCATTTCAGGATTAGCGCAGCAGTTAGACCATGGAAACAGCTGGCATTTTGATCCCACACAGCAGCTGATGCTTCTCATTCCCCCATGTCATATATTCGGGTGGGATTTAGGCTCTGTAATTCCTTAGACGTTGATACCTCTCTTCACATTTTATTTTATTGCCCCAAACGTTTGGGACTGAGGTGAAGGTTCTTTGGGGGTATTATGTCCAAAATCGGTTGCTCTAACCCTAGGTTACTTCTGTCTAAATTTGTGGCTAAATTTTGCATTTTAGTTGAGCAGCAGCGGCTTGTATTTCTGATGAACACCTACATTGTGTATGGCTGAAGTTTAAATCTAATTGAATGTATAATGGCTATGAAACAACAAACATTCTTCAAACATTCGGGTGGGATCTTGCAATGAACTCTCTTGTAGAACTAGGATTGCCAGATTTTCATAAGTGTCCTGGAAAAAATTGCATATTTGGCAACCCTATGGACAACCAGAGCCCCAGGATCAGAGCCTTGTTTACTTCAGGAAAAAAAATATATATAGACCAATAAATCCTCACTTTGAGTGACAAAGGACTCGTTCACACAATACTCTGTCAGAAGGGGGGGGGGGCGGGTAGTGGCACAAACGCACATTCTGAGTGTTGCGTGAAACACTCACTTCTTGTGTGCCTTGATGGTCCTGGATATGGGCAGGGGGCCACTGAAGCGCTTGGAATGCCATGTAAGGCAGGGGGGTGCTATATAAAAATTATTATTACTGTTATTAAAATGCAGCATCAGTAGTTGTGTGAACGCATTGCTACTGGAAAAATCAGACACAGATTAAGGAGCAAGTGGTGAGTTTTCCAGGTGCTGTGTGAAAGAGTCCTAATTGTTTTCTACATGGAAGAGAGTGCCTGCTGTAAGTGTTTGCAGGACCACGCTCCTACCTTCTTCTACAAGGACTCTAGGACAGAGAGTGTCTCCCCCCAATCTCTTTTACTGAAGTGCAGACAGCCACCATCAAATGTATATACAATCCCAAGTTTTGACCCCTTCTCTGAAGTCTCCCAGCGTCTCCCTTCCAAGGGAAGCCCATTCCTGGGTTTGCAGTCTCAGTCTAGCATCTCTTTCGTCCCTGCAGCATTTTGGGCTCGTCTCTCTAGCGGATCCTGGAACTCACTTTGTTTAAAGACTCTGAGTCCTGCCCCCACCCTGCTCAATTAAGTTCAGAATCAGATGTATTCAGGGGTACCGACTTGCTAAGAGTCTAGTCCTGCAGGAACTTACACAAGCACTCGACTATGCCACCATAACTGCATTTTCAGGCCATTGCTTATTGCAGGGGTGGGAAATCTTTTCCTTCCCAGGAGCCACTTTGAAAATTAGTGCAAGCTCCAAGAGACACCTCAAGTTTGGGGCAGGGGTATTTAAGAGGTGCCCTCAGGAATAAGGGGGTCCAGATCATGGATCTGTGCCATGGATCCATCCCCTATCATTGTGTGCATGCCCTCATCTCTGCTCCCTTCCTCGGAGTACAGTCTTTCAGTACTTGGAGGTAAGAACTGGATGCAGGGACTGGAAAGGGACCGCATAAAAAACAGCTGCAGGCCTCATTTGGCCCCAGGTTCCACGCTCCCAACTTATAGTAATTGAGCTAAATGCATAGCGCATGAAATGTTCTTCCATGATCTGATTGCTTTATTTCCATCTCTCTATACTAAGTGTTAGGGTCTTTCTATAGGTAATTTTGGCACCCATGATCCACCTGCTGCTTGGAGATTGCTCTAATCCTGGATCACTGAGGCAGAGCGATGCAGGTTGGGAGAGCCATGAAGGATAACAGGTCTGCTCAGAAGCACAATCTGAAATGGACATGGGGCGCAGGTGGGAGAGAAGGACATAAGGAATGAATCTTCCTATTAATGGACTACAGCAAAAGATCCCGCCTTACAGCTGAAAGGAATGTTGTATCTCGGGGTCAGTGCAGTGTCTAATGAGCTCCCATCATCTGTCTGTCATCATCTGTGTTATTGGAAATGGCTGTTAATGCCATGAGATATTTAAGACACTAACCCCCTTGGATGTCTGAAAGGTCAAGTCTTGGACAAACTATAGTCAGAATTAGATCGGAAACACGTACCCGCAAAAACCAGGAAACCCATTGGAATTGTGATACATGACTGAACAAAGTTGAGTACTAAATGGGACTCAATTAGTGCCCAACTGGCTACCCAATGTACTGAAATACTAGTTTTGTCCTGATTTTCCAACTTCCAGTATCGATTTTTGACATACTGTACCGATTATTTTACTGATTGGTAGATTGGTATATTGGTAACTCAGGAATGGTAAGAATGAGGTAATTGGGATGCTCGATCAGAACTTGAAATGGCGGGTATTACCCACGAGTAGAAAATGAGCTACCGATTTCAACGCTCATCAAAATGGATGTGATGGACTTCATCACAGTGACGCTGGGATAAGTATCTTCTGAGTGACCATCGGCTTCTATCTTTCTGAGGGGATGTGGAAATCCTAGGATAGCGAATTCCCACCCAGACAGGGATTGCCTTTGGCTAGGGAAGAGGGAACAAGCTTGGTTGTCCTGGTTTCTCTTATACTTATTTGGATGTTTGTCTTATTTGGATTAATAACCTGTTTTTACATCTTATTCCATTTTATTTATGTGTGTAATTATGTTTGATATGGCCTGACGGCTTGATCAACAAATGTGATGATGATGGTTTCTTTTATAGAGGGTATGGCACACACTTCTGTGGGGTGACGTTGTATCTCTCTGAATTCATTCATCTATTTATGTGAAGCATCATTTCCAGTAGCCAGCTCTGCCTTCCCTAGTCTAGATTATAAGGAATACAACAGCAAATGCCCAGAGATGGACACTGACCATATCTGAGGCCCTCAGGAACAGTGCCAAATGCAGGGGAGATTTAAACACGTTGGCTTCCATGAAGATATTTATGTTACGGCATTGTGTTTGTATCACCTAGGTTGTTTGAAACGTCTATTATATTGCCTATTTACACAGTCATCATTATTTCCTAATTACACTGTTACAAATGGTTTTAGATATTCTGTACGAATAAAGACCATGCTTTTATACGCCCTTGGTAATATTAGCATCTACAACTGTCTTGGTTTTTGTGATATAATAAAATGAAAACCTGAAGGTGCTGAGTTTGGGTTTTTTGGTGAAAGCATTGGTGAGCTACAGAATGATACCAAACAGGGTAACTAATTTGGTACTAGGGGGTAATATTCACATTTTGGGGTACTGTTTTGGGTATCGAAATCGGTACCAGAATACCCATTCAAATACCCCAAAAAACGAGATGTCAGTTTCTGGCTTTCAAGTGCCTGAAATTACCTGAAAACCTGAAAGAATACTCCTCAAAATTCCCGACATCTGGGATGGAAAGTTAAAAACCGAAATCAAAAAAGCATGATGAAAATTGTATTCCAGTTGTTGGTATTTCAGTATTTTGAGTACCCAATCGGCGGACATTATTTCAGGTACTAAAAAGTACCCAAATTGTCAAGACAAATTGGGTTCCATGAATTAGATGGGTATGCCTTTTTTTTGCAGGTATGTGTTTCATCTGTATATCTAGGCTATGATAAGTGATACCAAATACACAAATATTGCTACAAGCACAGCAGAAGCGAGTACCTGAAAAAAACAGGATACCCTACCCAAACCAAAACTGGCAGTTTGGGTAATAACTGGAGCTGAAACAAAAATCTGCAATATCCAATCCAGTATCTGGTTGGATACCAAACAGTATCCGGTTTAGCATGCACCAGCTATTCAGTTTACCATGCACTGAATTGCCATTTCACTTTGTTTACTTCCTCCCTCCATCCAGAATGGTTTGATTATATGCAGTAATATCCAGCATTTCAGTTTGATGGTTAACCTACGTGGTTACCAGATCATTACTGAGTAACCACCAAGCAACCCAGAATACCGGATGTTCACCGTGGATCTGTTTTCTTTTGTTTTGCTATCCATTCCATTTCTAGTAATAACCAATATCCGTTTATGCTCTGTCGGGTATCTGTTACGATGATTCCGTTTTGGTTAATCCCTTTTTTTCCAGTTTGGTTATTTTGGTTGTTTGATCATTTTGGTTACATTGTTTTGGTAATACCAGTACTAATTGCACATACGCCGCATACCGAATTGCTAAAAACAGTTTGAACAAAATTCTGAAATAACTGAACAACCGAAAAGAAATGGAAAAGATCCCTGAAAAATGAGATATACAAATAACCATTTTGGCCACAGATATTATTAACTAGGACTACCCCAAAAATGTGAATCATACTCACAAATGATAAACCTACGCCCTGTTCTGGCTAATGAAAGACTTTGTCCCAGTCTCCTATATCTTGGTCTGTGTGCACTGGAATGCAAGTTCAGTCTTAAGTACCAGCTGTAACTCTCAGTTACAACCGTAAGTAAAGTCAATGGCATGGTAATAAAAACACTTGGTGTAGACGTTGCTCCTTTCATTTTCGGGAGCTCAGAGGGGCTTTAAAAATCTTAACCAAGCTTCACATTTCTCTGTGGGAGAAGAAAAATAGCTGCCCTATTTCTACAGTTGGGGAAGCCAAGTCTGTCAATGGTTTGCTCCCAGCCCACCCCTCCTGCAGGGAATGCCCAAGTTTGGGTCTCATCCCTCCCCTTCTCCCAAAAAAGAAAAAGGCAACAAACTCAGTTTTCACAGGTCATTGGTGTAACTCCAAGGCTTAATTTGTGGGTGGAAGGAGGCAGTCCCAGCAATTAAATTCAGTGGGGCTCAGCCCTGGGAAATGTTCCCAGCAGGAGTGCACACCACCCCAAAATAAGGCCAGGAAAAGGCTGATATTGGCCATTTCAGGTTTGGAAAGGAAAGCCAGAAAACCGCTAGTGGGTTTATTTGGTTTTCATTACTTACTTTCCTGCCGCACCCCCTGCGCTGGTCATTGTATAGAGCACCTGGTTTATACTCAGCTATAGAGAGGCAGGCTAGTCCAGTGGCTGGGTTGCTAGCTGGAGAATAGGTACATTTCCCTGCTCTGTCAAGCTCTGGGCTGGGAGGTGTGGCTTCTAGGGCAGACTTGGGCCCCGACAATTTGGTTTTTTTTATAAATTAAGAACTGCGTAATTATCACACAGCCCCTGTATCATAGGTGAGACTATGTCCACCAATCTGAGTTGGTTGTACAGAGCAACAAATTATTCTGTCAACCATTAGCTCTCCTTCCACTGGGGTCATCGGTGTAATTACAATGCCCCCCCCAAATTTCTTTTCTTTTTCTTCTGGGACCAGGAACCATGGCATGCGTCTCTGCCACTTCAGGTCCCCATCCTTCACAGCAGCAGAAGCTCTCATGAACCACTCAGATGTCGAAGAGGCCTGGCCGTGGGCTGCCCCTCAGCTTAGATGGGCCTCGGAGTATTTCTGGAGCTGCCCCCCGCCCCAGTTCTGGTGGAGTGGAGCACAGGCGACTGGTAACTGTCGATTGGGGGGGGGGGGGTGGAGGCACAGGAGTTCTATAGGGCTTCCGAAAATCTAAGGGGGCATGTGCCCCCCTTTTTCCCTCCCCCCATGAGTCACCTATGGTTGGAACAGTAATGAATGCAGAGCCAGCCCCATGCTAATGCTGCACACGCCACAGATGTGGTATGTCAGGGGAGGCTTATCTCCACGCACGCTGGTCCCCCAGCACACACAAATGGTTCAGGAAGGGCTTCTCTTTGGAGTCTTCCTCCCTGCCAAAAGCTCCAGGGTCATGGGAGTGCGGCTTATGTGGGGCAAGGATTATGTGGGTCAGCAGTGCCCGCACAGTTTAGTCCAAAGTTATGCCGCTGATTGTGGCAAATACATAGAACAAAGGCTTGTCTGGGGTGGTTATTGGGGTCAGCTGAGCTGCTCACTGACTGAACCCCTCCCCTGCTCCCCACACCTTTCCTAGAAGTTGTCTCCTAAAGGAAATAGCTTCTTAAAGGTGACTTTCAAAAGGCAGACTGCGCACCCCGTGCCTCGACCCTCCTGGACTCAAATATTTTTTGCTCGTCAGCAAGCCGGCAGTCCTGCGTGCATGTTTGCGCTCAAAGTTTGTTTTATTAAGTTTGGTTCATGACTGTACAGAGGGGACGGCACGAGCTGCATTCTGTACAGTAGGAGAGGGAGTTGAAACTCCCCTGTAGGGGCCACCTCAAGGACTGGGTCTTAGGATTCGACACAGCTTGGGAGAGCTGGAGATCGAGAGGAGTGATAAAAAGCTGCACGGAGCTGATTGCAAACCAGTACTTGTTATTACTGACTGTTGTCTGCAGGGCTTAGGGTGTTCTCAGATGGACACTCATCCCGGGATAAGAGCATTATCACCGGGATAGTTGGTCCGTCTAAACGCTGTCAACAGTGATTAATTTTATCCTGGGATAACAAAAAGATCAGGGTGTTATAAAACCCCAATCACTCAGGTTTATAACAACCAGTTGTTAAACTATCCCGAGATAATGTCCGTCGGAACGATACATCCTGGGATTGCCAACTATCCAGGTGATTAGCGCCAGCGAGTCTAACGGCAGGGTATGTAAAGGACATGACGTTGCGGAGAAAAGACGTGACGCCCGAGTCCCAGAAAACATCACGCTGAACTCGGCAGGTGCCACTTTGTTATGGCAGGATGATAAATAATCACACGAGGTTATTCTAATTATCCCGGGAGAGTTTGTCCCGTCTGAAAACGCCCTTAGTCCGTGCTGGGGCTCAGCTCAAGCCTCTCACTCAGCGGTCCCTCTGCAAGATCTCACCCACAGCTAAATGCAGCAGCCACGGCCGCAGCCCCCGTCTCTCTCCCAGAATGGGGTCGGGGCGGAGAGCCGATTGGCGACAGCAGCCTCAGCCCCAAGTCCCAGCCGCCATCAAGCTTAGCCCAGCCCTGAGTAAGGGCTGGCAAGGGAGCAGCAGGAAGAGGGGCTGCTGGAGATGGAGATGGGCATAGCGGGGCAGCTCCACCAGCTGCTCTGAATACCCCTCACCCCCAATGTTTTCTGGGTGAAGGGATGGGGCTTCCAGGGCAAGACTCAGCCCCAAGGCTTTTTTGTTGTTGTTGCAAATAAAGCCCTGGGTTATGTTGCTGCAGAATCCGCCAGCTCCTTCTCAGGACAACTGGCTTTGCTCTCCTTTTCTCAGCTGCCACCTTTCTCTCTCTCTCTTGGCCAGGCACTTGGACCTTCTGCTACAGAGGTGGCCAGTGAGGGCACTGGCAGAATTGCATTAAGGGCGGAGCAGGGGGGCAGGAGAGCCTGCTTTGTCCCGCCTCTTTCCAATGTGGCCACACCCATTTCCCGAGCACCATGATTGTCACAGGACACTCAGAAATAGGGCTACCAGACCTCCGCGTTTAAAAGGGGACATTATGAAAAACACAAGTTGCAGGGCTTCATTGGTCCCAGTGCAGCCCTGCAAGCTGTATTTTTCATAAGCAATCCCCTTTTAAAGGGGACATACAGTAGCCCTACTCAGAAGGGAGCAGAGCCAGGTGGGAGCCACTGCACGCCATTGTACCCTCTTCCCTCTGATCAGGAGTTTCCCTTTAATGGGAACAACTCTGCCAATCCTTCCCACCCCACTCAGCTGGTTAGCAAGTTCCCCCTTAGTGCCCCGACGTTGAACTCTTAGTGGTGTCTGTTGGCTTCTCGGAGTACGGGCTTTATGCCTATTCTCATTGACACCAGAGTCAATTCACTGAAGCGAGCAAGCCATTCCGTGACCCTCCTGCTTCCGCTGAAGTCAATAGCAAAACTCATGCCGAAATTGAAGTGCTACTGGGTTTGGCACATTGGGCCGGACTCTGATCTCAATTAGCGAATCATTAGAACTGTAGAATTAGAGAAGACCTCAAGGTCCGTCTAGTCCAAGCCCCAGTTTATACTGGTATAATTCCACTGATTTCACTGGGATTATGAGATTAGGCTTGGATCCCAGTGTTTCCATGCCAGACATTGGCCTTCAACTCTACATCCTAACTGAAGGGCAGGGGATGCTGCTGCTCTCCTCTTGCATCCTCTGCTGTATTTTCTCTGCCACCCGAGTTCCAAAACCAGCCATCCATTTTTGCTGATGCCTTCTCCTTTTTTAGCAGACTTTGCAATGTCCTCGGTGATAAAAAATTTACTTTGGCTGGTATTAATCAGGCAGTTGGATGTCCCAACATATTTACTTTTCTCTTTTCTTGTTTGCAGTCACTTCTTGGAACTGGGACAAATATCTCGGCCCCATGACTTATGCAAATTCTTGTTGTCGAATATGATATAAATGAGACCCCCCACTCTGGCTTCTTCCATCCTTCCATTCAAACGTTGCTCCCGGATCTCTTGCCCTGGAAGAGATCTCTTCTCCTCAGTGAACCATGAAGGCATTAATAGCTCTTGCATTGTTTTCCCAGCTCCTGAGCTGCAAAGCTGTTCCTCATGGTCCTTTCCCTCCCTTGGTTTATAGGGTTCTCGACTGTGATGACCCAGAAACTGAAGAAGCAGCCGCAGAAGCAGTGAACTACATAAACACTCACCATCAAAAAGGATACAAGTATGCCTTGAACAGAATCGAGAAGGTCCGCGTGTTACCCAGGGTAAGTGCAGCATGAAAAACAGTCACAAAGAGACCACATGGGAAGCTGGATGTATCAAAGTGCTTAATAGCCAGACAGACACAGCGCGGATGCTAAATGGTGTCGCTCTGTTGGCTTCAATGGGTGTAAACAGATGGACAGCAGCTCCGGGGGTGGCTGCAACAGCCCGCTTCAATCCCGGGCTGGCCGGTCCATTATTATTATTAGTAGTAGTAGTAGTATAAGCATTTATATAGCGCCAGCGATGTACCTGGCGCTTTACAAAGAATAAGATAGACACGGTCCCTGTCCGAGAGCTTACAATCTAAAGACAGGGGGAGGGGAGACAAGGAAGGGGGAACAGAGTGAGAGACAAGGGACGCGACGTTCATGAGGATGCGGGAACTCAGGTACACGTTCTTGGCTTAGTTTCAGTAAGTTGGGAGTTTACAGATAACAGGTGGGGATAATCCTGGGTGGGGATGGTTAGCAGGAGTTAGGAAGGGCGGAGCGGAAGAGGTGAAGTGGAGCAGGAAGCTCCGCTGGTGGGGCTCCGGAACATTCTGGAGCGCCGCCAGTGGGGCGGGTCAGTCAAACCCAGGGCACTGGCCCAGCGTAAAGCTCCGGCCTGTCTGCTCGGCGGACCCATGCTGCAGCTCCACTCCCGGCCGGCCGTTGCCCCAGCAACACCACAGGGTTGTGAGTGCCGGCCTAGCACGTCAGGCGATTATCTGCAAATATAGTGGAGTGGGGTGGGGGGGTGCCATGCAGGTGGACCACGGCCAGGGGAACCCAGCGGGTCCGTCTAAAGCAAACCCGGGCTGGGGTGCTCCCCTAGAGCAGCTCTGGGGGCAGACTGCCTCCATTGCCGTCTAAAAATACCCATTGGCGCTCTACAGGCTCTGGGTCCCACCCATAATCTTTAGCAAGAAAAAATGCCTCTTAAACAGAGATTTGTCGGCACTATTAGTAACTCAGTACATCCGACTTAAGTTCTTACTAAGCTGGCCAGTTGCCACAGGGGTGCTCTGGCTCTGCCTTAGGGCTTCTCTGCATTAGGATAAAACTGAGTGTTTTATTTGAAGGTTTTTCTAACCTGAGGTAAAGTTCTGCCAAAGACAAGAGACGTTTTAAACTTAGGATAGCAAATCCAGGTCAACCTCCGGTAGATCATGTATTATTATCGTTGTTTCCAAAGGGCTTGTCAACCCTTATCTAGATCACTCTCATAACTATCCTGTGAGGTACGTTGTTATCATTATTATTATTATTTTACAGATGGGGACCTGAGAAATAGCAACTTGCACTAAGCCGTAGCGTGAGCTTATGGCTGAGATGGAATTTGAACCTCAGTCCCTGAGGCATAAGCGGAACACCTTCCCCACTAGGTTACACACTATCTCAAGACAAGCAGTGCTATCCTCAGGCTATTGCACACCGGTTCTTGCTTTTAGCACCAGCCTGAATCCTATTCACTTCAGTGGGACTCCTGCCTGCTTTAAGTGCCTCCAGGATTGCACTCTCTTCCCAGCAATTTTTACCTCAAGGTGTAGTTAACCTTGAGGAAAACCGACGCCTTTCCCCCTAATATGGAAAAGCCCTAGCACACGCAGAATGTTCATTTACGTACCTCATAGCTGTGGGGATCACCCTTGTGAAATAGGCAAGAGCTCTTTCGTTAAAAGGGCTCTAGTGCCACGCCACTGTCATTAATGGTGTTACACCAGATATACCCGCTATCCCCATTTTACAGATGGGAAAAACAGGGCTAGAGATTCAATGGGGCTCAAAATCTAGCCCTGACATTGGGGAGGGGAGGGAGGGGAAGCCTTTCTACGTGGCTGATGATGCTTTTAGCTCCACACCTGCGTGCAGAGCTCGGCATAAGTTTCCCGGCTGGGAGATTCCCCGCCGGGAGAATTGCCAGTCGCTGTAATGTGGGCAAGTGGCTACCGACTCAGTGTGACAGGGCGATCCGCCAGAGCCCGTGGGCGCTGACTGGTCAGTGGGGAATCAGCTTTTGACCCCCCTGCACACTCTGGGTACACACCACTCCACTGGTCCGGTGTCCAAATCAGGACCTAATCCTGGGGTAAGTATTTGTGTCCCGAGTCTCCAAATTCACAGGATGAGTTTGGTCCTGGCCTTCAGCCACCCCTACAGCCAGGCCTACGCCACCAGTAGTGCAAAGTTCATCAGTTATGGGTACAAAGCCCCTTTGAGTTCTAGGGCCTTCTAGAGCCCAGAGTCAATACAAGTAATTCAGGACAGGTCCTGCCTGGAAGCAGGCACTTGCACATCACCGGGAGTTGCTCCTGCTCACTGCTGGACACCTCCATTGATCTGCTCTGATCCTGGGTGTCTTTCTGGGGAAGAGCTCTTCACAGGCTGCAGAGATCCTTCTCCTGCGGCCGCAGCCGGCCAACTGAGCTGCAAGCTTATGTAAGGCCTGCACATGCTCGCTGAAGCCCGGTTCAACTGAGCATGTCTATGGTCTTAGTTTCCGAAGCCTAGTAGTGAGCATGCTCGGGGACCAGGGCTCCCATCAGGTCAGATCCCTTGTACTCTGCCACACTCAGGAGTACAAATAAGAACTTATTAAGGAGAGCCATACTGGGTTGCCAGGGTTGGACTAATGGTCCATCTCTGTTACAGCAGAAAAAGTGTAACCAATACAGTAAGCTTGGCTCTGCAAACCTTGGGCAAACATGAGTGTAAGGACCTCCTGTATGGGGCATGGGCAAACTCAGGGACTAGAAGGGAAAGGTCAGGATCGGGGCACAGGGTTCAAGACAGATGGGATCAGAGCATACTGTAGTTAGGGATGAGGTAGAGACAGGAAGGGGCCAGATGTTTCACCCCACATCCGACTGCTGCTACCAGCAGTATCCTGGCTGGTAGCCAACCAGGAAGCTATGAGGTCATGGACAAGGGCTGGGGTCTAGGCCTATCAGAAGGCTAGGGGGATGTGACCTGACCAGAGCCCCAGGGCATGGTCCGAGTGCATCAGTGGTGCTGCGGAGTGCTGGTTCAAGAACATAAGAAGTGCCATACTGGGTTAGACCAATGATTCATCAAGCCCAGCGTCCTGTCTCCGACAGTGGCCACTTTTAGGCCGTTTTTAGACGACCGCGGCGGCACCCGCGCTTGTTTTTTGAAACTACCGGGAGGCGGGTTTACACGTGACACCGCCGCCGATTATGCGCACGCGTGGGCGCCGCGCATCCATTTCCGGCTGCGAGCTGACCAGGTCGCCGATCGAGGGTGGACATACGTGGCCGGAAATGGACGCGCGTCTCGCGGGGAGACAAGCTCCCTCTGGCTGGTAGGAATCTAGTCCCTACAAGAAAACCATGGAATGACTCCGCTGCAGTTACACTGCCAGGAAAACGGGCTGTTTTTACAGCACTGTCAACCAGTCAATAAAATACTGAGGAAAACGAAGGGTGGGTTTGGGTAAAGGTTGGGTTGGAGCTCTTCAAATTCATTCTTCAAATTCAGAATGAGCATTTTCAAATACTTCAGAGCAGCCCTTTAAGCAAGTATAAATCTGTCCATTTACATCCACTGGAAATCCATTGACACCCCCTGCTGAGAATCCAACCCTTCTTCCTAACTTGAATAATGATTGAGTTAAACAATCATTACCTGGACCTGAGCGTGGCTGCTCATGTACAAAAGCAGAGCCTGTGACTGAGATCCCATTCTCATCCCGCAAGAGAAATGGGATGATGCTTTGAGAAATATATCATCATAACCCTTTCCCGCCTCCTTTTCCAGAGACCCTTTGGGGAAATTTTTGTCCTCGAACTCGACCTGTTGGAGACAACGTGCCACGTGGTAAACCCACTGCCCCTTGAAAATTGTACAGTGAGGGCATTTACAGACCACGTGAGTATCTGAAGATATGACTAGCTTTGTGCATAGCCTGATTGCACGGCCCCTTGTACGGGTCAATTACAGTGAGTTGGAATGAGCTAGCACCGTTATTTTCCTTTACCATTTCTTTCCTCTTCTAAAGCAAAAGTCTCCTCCAAGACCAATCCAGGAGAGTCCAGACCCAACAGTTTATTTAATTAATTTTATTTATTTATTTCTGCCTAGACTGGGAAATTTGGGATGTGCAAATCAAGTTCCAGGAACTGCTCCTGAAATAGAGGCTGGCATATGTAAATGTTTCCTTCCCAGAAGCCTTTGCAATGTCAGCGAGCAGTTTTTTGTTTGTTTTTTTCATTTTGCAGGGAATCAAGCAGCAGAATAAGGGGTTAGAGGAAGCAAAATTCTAGTTAAACATGAACATTTTGCTTGTTCTATGCCCGTACCGTGCTGGAGACAGAGCAGTAAATTTGGGGGTTGCCATGGCTTCATTTGGTGCCAACAGGAGTAACCATGTTCAAACTGGTTTGTTTTGGAGCTGAAATGAAATCTCACCAAAATGAGAAATCTGATGAACCAAGAACTGCAGGATGCCTGATATCCTGTGAAATTCTTGGTGAGGTATTTATTTATTTATTTATTTAAAGTTGACAGTTGGCATAGCAAATGATTGTTGCTCTTAACCAAAATAGCAACAATGCTATTGCCACCGTTTTGGTTAAGGCCAGCTGAGTGTGTAGGCACAAAACAGCCCAGTGGTTATTTAGAACATTTATAGTTCTTTTTTATTTATTTCTTGCTGAAAATTTGTCACAGGCTTCGGCAACTACTGGGAAATTGATGCTGGTGCCTTAACCTGTGAGAATTCTCAGACGAAAACTAAAATAGTACTCATTCTTCATCCCTAGTTTGGTTTTCTAGCCAACTGATGAATCAGAAGAAACACGACTTACGTGCTTGTTGTAATATATAACGAACTCTTGTTTTGAATGGGGTTTCATTCTGCCGCTTTGCCAACACCACATCTGAAAAGAAACGCTTTTTTCTTTTTTACTTTTCATTCTAGAGCCTAACAATAGATGAATGCTGTGAAATAAATACTAAAGAATTTCTGAACTGAGAAATATGCACATTTCATTTTTGCCCCTGAGGGTTTATTTGGATATCTGGTATTTAGAGATCTGGTAAGCTCTCTGACAGTGTGCTTAACCAGAAAATGAAAAGAGCAGCCCTCTTCTATCCCTGGTTCTTTCTGGAGGGGCTTTGCTTTGTTCTGGACAAAGTAACCCTTTGCTTTTGAATCTCTAGGCTGTTGAAGGGGATTGCGATGTCAAATTGGTCAAAGTGGATGGAATCTTTTCTGTGTCGTCTGCTCGCTGTCACTCATCTCCAGGTAAGGACTCCCCCTCTGAGGAAAGAAGGGTTTTCAATGGCTTCAGCATAGGGTATTTATGGGTCAGTAGGTCTGATACTAACATGGGGCAAAATTACATTACAAGATAGGAAGACGTGCAGGTTCCCCTTAATGTTAGTCTGTCCTCGCTCTTGACCTTCCCCTTTAAAATTGTTTTTGAAATTGATTTTGTTATTAATATTTTTATGATTGTAAAGCACTCAGTGCCATTTAAAGGCAGGGGACTGCTATAAAAATAACATTTATTAATTATAATTATTTTGATTTTTATTTAGCACCCACCTGCTATGGCACTTGGAGTGCTTTACACATAACACAACTTTTAATCCTCACAACAACCCTGTGAGGTAGGTTAGGCTGAGAGAACATTGTGACTGGCCAAGGTCACCCAGTAAGTTTCCGGCTAACACGAGACCTGAACCGGAGTCGTCCCCCCTCCCCCTCCCCCCATCTACCTCCCGGTCCAAGTACTGTGTACTTAGCCATTACACTACACATCATCATCATCATTAATAATAATATTAATTGGTTTTCCAGGATGGCCAAGCTTAGAGATCCATTTTTGAACTCAGCCTGGGTTTCTGTCTTGCTCCCTCTTTTCCCTCATGCTCACCTACAAGCTGAGATTTGCTTGTAGCATCTAATGTAAACAGTCCTCAGGTTTGAAGTTGAGTAGGCTGGAAGTAAAGCAGTCTCTCTCAGCAGAACTGGCTTCCCCCCTGTCGGGATTTGCCGAACCACAGCTCACCCACTAAGTTCAAGAGTCAGGAGGGGCAACTGGACAAGTGGAAAAAGCTTCCATTTTTGGAGTGTCCCAAATTGATGCCTTGTGTCTAATTCTCAGACGAGAGGGGCCCCACAGCTTCTATTGGCAGATGTGCGAGGAGGCGACTGTTGCTGTTTTGGGGAGGCGAGGGGGTGTGTGTGAGCTGATTGAGGCAGTTCTCACTGTTGCCCCTTCTCTAGGTCGATACACTGTCCAGCTTTGCGATAGCGCTACCCACAAGAACTCCTTAAAGTGCCACGTCTCTTGCACTAGATGTGAGCCCATTGGGGGACGGGGGAAGAGAAAGGTTTTTAGTTTTGCCATTTCCCTAGTCAGTGGGGGGTGATCCCCCTGCTGCTCTCTTGCGTCCCATTCTCAGGTAGCAATCCATCCTCTGAGCAGCAGTGTCCTATTATCCTAGATAGCATCACTGAACGCAACCTAGTAGGAGGGGCGCCATTTTGGAAAAAAACCCAAGACAAAGCACCTTCTGATCCTCCTCTGCTGGCAAGTTTCACAAGTTGTGCCCTCCATTCAGAGAGAGAGAGAGAACCACGCTAAAACACAATTTCCATAATTATTAAGTGCCTGCAATTTCTTTTTAAAGCCAGTATTAGTAGCTACATCCTAGAGTCCTCTTACTATTTTTTAATTTTTTAAAAACTTTATTCACTTCTTAACTTCCCTGGGGTTTGTTTGCTAGGTTGATGACTAGAGAGGTTTTGAATACAGAACAAGGAATGTTGACATTTCAAATCTGAAATTTTAATTTTGACCCAAATCTAATGAAGACCCTTCTCCCCTCCCCAGAAGCTGAAATATATCCCAAGTTTGAATAAAAAATGTTAGGGTCTGGCATACCCATTTCCGAAATGCAGCCACCTCTGGGGTGGAGGGCTATAGTAACTCTACAAGTGTTGGGGACCGGAAGGGAAGAAAATGACAGTCTCTTACTGAATAAATCTCCGATGCTTTGAGCAGAGCGATAGCCTCTTGTGCTGTGCCTTGTTTTTTCAATAGACTCGGCGGAGGATATTGTTCGTGTTTGCCCGGACTGCCCACTCTTGGCACCTCTGAATGACACTCGGGTGGCACATGCCGTTGCTCTTGCTCTTGCCCAGTTTAACAGCGATGGCCCTGGTCCTTACATAAAACTCCTCGAGATTGCAAGAGCTCAAAGACAGGTAAATGCCGATGCTACCGCCGTCATCACTACTCTATAAAGTAGAAAGCGCCCAGCAGCAGAGCAGTCATTGGCAGTAAGTCTTTGTAGGGTCACTTCCTAAATTCCCCAGTTGGAGTGGCCCAGTAATTGCAGTTCCCAGGCTCAAGTCCTTCACCACTTGGATTCAGCCGTCTAGTTCCCAGTGTCAGTCGATATATACAATTTAGGGTTGGTTTGAGTATGCCATTTTTAGCTAAGGAGCTAATCCCAGCGGTGACACAAAGCCTGTTACCTGTCTCCAGTGGCCATTTTGAAAGAGAGACTTAATTGTTCATGTTTACAAATCAATTTGATCTGCATTAAAATATGGCGGCAACCTGTCAGAAGCCTGGTGATATTGTTGCCATATGATTTCCCTTGACTTCAACAACTAAAACTCACATGGACTTCTTAGGCCTCATCTAGACACCATTTCATGTGGGTCACGACAAGACACTATTCCATTCTTCATGAATTAACTACTCTTGTAGTTCATCTAGGTGTGGGCAAGATCTCTAAGGAATGGGCACATGGTGAGTGGGGGAGAAATCATGTGGGGTGGGAAATTTTCCAGAAGATTTTCCAGTTCTAAAAATGCATAGCTTCATAAAGTGAATTAGTAATATAATTATAACATAACTTTTTTTTCCTAATTAAATATTTCAATTCAACTACTTTTGGCTATTGTAAAACATTTTGAGATATTTATCCAGCACATAAAATTAATAGTGTACTTTCTGAGTTCTATTTACTAAGTACAAGTCAAATAAACATCCTAAATCAAATCCCAATCAATTTATGGGCCCAGAAAAAATTTCAGAAAGTTTGCATAGGAAAATTTTCCGATTCAGAATTTTCCAGAAAACGCACATCACTGGAGAAATCCAACCCACCATTTAATGGGAACAAGTTGTCAGCACCACAAGACGTTTGTCCGCACGTGACCGTACTACATGAGCGAGGACGGGTGGGCTTGGCAGGACCGGTAGCTAATGAATGTTGTGGTGAGGGGAGTGGCAGCTCCCCACCTAGTAGAATGAGGTGTGCATGGGGCCTTGGTAAATATACTGCTTATCTTCTCCTGGTAGAGACACAGAGATGGCTAATTAATTTTCATGTTTCATCAGCACCTTCCAGACAGTGTCAGCGTAGAGTTTGCAGTCGCGGCCACCAACTGCTCAGCCCAAGATGCTAAAAACCATCTGGAAGACTGTGAGACGCTGACTGGGGAACAGACTGTGAGTGTGTACTGGCCATTGCTTATTCCAGTTAAAAGTAAGAAATAACCCAGGGCCAGCCTGGATGTGACCCTAGGCAGGAATCTGCCTTAATAGATATGAGGTACAAAGCCGGTGTCTCCTGGCTCCGACATCGTTCTAGGACTGTGATACATAGAACCACAGAATTGGAAAGTTGGAAGGAACCTCATCTAATCCAACTAATAGGGGGCCCTATATGAGCTCAGAGGAAGACCGCAGGGATGGGGGCATCACTTAAGGTATAAATCAGGGCTGGGGAACCTTTGAAAATGAGTACAAGCTCTGAGGGCCACTTAGGAGTTGACAGCAGGGATGCTCAAGGGGTTCGTTCAGGAAGAGGAGGTTCCAGATCATGGATCCGTTGTGCCGTGAACCTGTCCCCCATCTTTGTGTGCATGCTCTTGTCTCTGCTCCCTCCCCCTGAGCTCAGTTTTTGTCAGTGCTTGGGGGTGAGAACTGGATCCAGGGGCCCGATCTAGGCACTGGAAAGGGGCCACATAGAAACTAGACGTAGGTCACATTTGCCCCCACGTCTGAGGTTCTCCGCCCTTGATATAAATCCATGATCCAGACCCTCGCCTTCCTTCTCTCATCCTGAGCACATTGGTTAAGAGCCTGCGCTTCCAACTCCGGTCTGGGCCACAGAGATTAGACTCATTGTCAACATGGCCCATGGGAGGGAAGAGGTTTCCTCCCTTTCTGCCCCCACTCCCAATCTAAACTCTCCATAACCTCAGGTTCAAATCTCAGTCAGCTCAACCTTCCGCCTTGTTGAGTCACTCTGAAAGGAGGTCAATGTGGCTTTCCTGTGGGGAGGGGTCATTAAGATGGCTGCCCGTGCCTCCTTCCTCAGCCCAACCAGCATACCTACAGTAGAGTACCACCGAAGAAGGGTTCTGGGATGGAATGTCCACGTTCCAGGGCAGGCCCTTGGTTTTTTCATACCTTGGCCCTCCTTCTTAACAAGTATGTGGCCCAAGCCGGTTCGTCGTTTCCCTTTTCCGCAGCCAGTTTATTTACAAAGCACTAATTGTTTGTCCGGGTTAACACAACCCTGTGTCTTTCCAGGCCTGTATTTCTGGGTATAGAAGGAAACTGGTTTCAGCTTCCTGCCCTAGGAGCCAATCCCAACCCTATACTGAGCCACTCCCTACAGAGGGTGAAAACAGACATGACACTAACCACCCTTGGTGGTTATTTATGCATGTTGCAGGGCTGTATTGGTGCCCTATGAAGCCCTAAAACATGCATAAATGACCACCCAGGGTGGTTAGCGTCATGTCTGTTTTCACCCCGAGTGACCAACTCCAGCCCCTCTCCTGGCAGCTCCTGCCCCATCTCCTTTTAACAGCATCTTCCGGAGGCCCTTGCCCAGCTGCCCCCCCAATCATGGCTCTCAGCTGTGCCAGCCAGCAGCTAGGAATTAACCCTTCCATGCCTGCAATGGTCTGATCTGCAACACTGCCACCGTTTTCCAGTAGGGAGCTTCATGTCCCTGGGGTGCCAACCTGTCCTCTTTCAACTGTCTTGGCTCCCATGGACATCAACGGCCAAGGATTGCACCCTTGGATGTGCAATCCTCGAACCACTGGAGTCAAAGGCAAAACTCCTGTTGACTTGCATGGGTGAGGAGCACAGCCTGAATGAGATTTAAATAATACGGACACCTCTGGGTCTCTACCATTTTCTCCTTTTCAACAGCAATTTGGCTTCTGCCAGGCAACAGTTATCAACCAACGTGGCGTCGAGGATCTCAAAGCGAACTGCAGCATCTACGAGCATCAGGTACCCGCTCTCACAGCAATGGTGGCTCTCTTTTCAGGTTACTGACACAAAGCTAGAACAATGCCAGGCACCACTGCTACTCATTTCTATAGCACTACAAGGCATACGCAGCGCTTTACAGTCACAGATTTTGGAGACTTACAATCTAAAATGATGAACAAGGGTAAGACAAGGACAGACAGACATTCCCATTTTACAGATGGGGAACCGAGACTGAGAGATTGTGACTTGCCCAAAGCCACTCAGTGAGTTCATGATGAAGGCACTGGCAGGAGTTGAACGCTGGCTTCTCAAGTCCTTAGCCAGCACCTTATCCGCTATGCCACACTGGCTCTCCAGGTCGTCAAACATGCCAGCTTTTTAGCTGTTTGCTTTGATCTGTCCGCCGTAACTTCCAAGCAGGATTAGGGCTGTGCTTCTACTAGCCCATATGAAACTACAAGACCTCCCTCCCCCTCCACTGTGGGCAGGTGTGGGCTCAGTGGTACCTCTCTAACCACCGTTACCATAGGGTCTAACATGGGGTTGGGAAAACCTCTGGCCCAAAGCCCATTTCTGGCTTGCGGCTTCTATGGACCAACTGGCGGCTGGTGGGTTCTGAGGCTGGTGGGGCAGCGAGTAGAGTCAGCAGTGGGCAGGGCCAGGCCAATGGTGGGCAGGGTCAATGGTGGGCGGGGCCAGGCCAACAGTGTATATATATTATTGACACACAGCATCTGGGAAGAACAGGAGCCAGGGTGTGTTGGGACCTTCTGGCCATCCTCCTGGCTGGGGTTACTACAATTCCAGGGGGACCCACTGGAAGCCCCCCAGGGCAGGGGGGAAGCCAACCGGGAGTCTTGGGAGGGTTGCCATTTAGGGAGACCCCCCCACCCCTTTGTCCTTAACGGGTGGGGGGGCATAACTGGGACGTCATGAACCTGGGCCTGGCACAGTCGTCTTACTCCACGGAGTGGCAGGGGAGTGAAACCTTGTTCTGATTTCTGCCGCTGTGGCTGCAGGACGTCATGCCGGGAATGACGTCATTCTGGAGCGGACATTTTATTTAAAAAGCCCTGGTATTTAATGAAGTTGGATTCTAAAGCTACAGGCCAATGGTGGAACCCCTACCCTGGTCCAGATCCGATCCCCCAGGCTGACAGCTGGACAGCCCAGTACTGGCGCATCATTCCCCCTTACACACTAGGTCTCAGAGCACACAAATGGAACATGTGGCTTTCTCTTCCAGCCTGGACTCTTCCATCCCTACCTGGTTCGGGATCCTGTAGGTGGAGGTTTGACCCCGATTGCAGAGGGTTTCAGTTTCCATAACCTCAGGTACTCCCACCACAGCCGAGACCCCAGTTTATCCGAGTCCAACTCTCAAGAAGGTGACGCCGCTCCTGCAAGCCCGGCGAAACCAGCAAGTCATGCGGTCAGAAGACACGTTGGGGCTGTCAAACCAGCCAGTGAAGGTGTTCCGCCCCCCGCGGGCCCTCCGCTGCTTCGTCCTCTGCCGATCTGTCCCGGGAAGATACGACATTTCCGTGTGTAGAGTCAGTTCCAGGTGTGTTTCATCAGGGGATTGAAGGGTTAACCGATGCCGTGCCCCATACAACAGCACAGTAAACGTGTTAAGTATTGTGCCATGGTTGATGCCTGAATCCTCCGGCCCCACTCGGCTGTACCCCCTTGTTATGGGACAGCAAGGATTAAACCCCTGCAACAATTTGCTGTCAAGATACAGTTGACAATAAAACCATAACAGTCGAGCTCTCTGCCTCCATAGGTGACCTCGTTGAATGTCGAGAAATACTGTTTCATTGGTACTCCTGTAAAACCTGGATCCTCCCAATAAGAAAGGTGTTTCACAAATAAAACTTTGAACAGGAACGCCTCCTTGCCTTCCTTCCTTCCCTCTCGGTTGTTCACATTTAAGTCAATGCCAAATGAGCAGAATCCTAGACCTCAGTGGCCCACCTAGTCCAACCCTCTGCTCCGAGGCAGGAGAAATTAGAGCTAAAATGAGTAGGAGTACCCACAAAAATGGGTATACCCATTGAATTCCGGTACCCGAATCGACTTGAAAATTTCGGATATGAATTGGTACCTGGTTTTGACTCAATTTGGGTACCCGATGATATCCCAGAATATCAACTTCCTGTCAATAAATCTGTTTGGTTTTTTTCAGTTTTCCATCCCAATTTTTCAATCAGTAACTGGAAAATTGGTAAATTGGTACTTGAAATTACCAGTTTTGGGGGTGTATTTGGGTTCCCGGTCATCAAACCCCCAAACAGTACTAAAAAATGTGGGTATTGTCCGCGAGTCCCAAATTAGGTATGCATTTCAGCTCTACAGGAGACCCTAAACTTCCAGCATGGTTGGGGAACTTCCCGCTCATGAACCAAATCCAGTTTGCCCCTGTTTTTTAGTTGGACCCTATCCAATTCCTGGATCTGGCTCCGGGGTTTGGTTCCTACCCGTCAAGCACTAGAAGACTGAGCTCAGGGAAGGAGAGTGGAGGTGAGGGTCATGCAGTGCATACAAGGAGAGGGGATGGATCCATGGCATAGATTTATGATCTGAAACTTCCTTTTTCTTCCCCCATGCCGAGAACACCCCGTGAGCACCCTGCCCGGCAATTCATGTCTGGCCTGCGGAGCTGTGCTAATTTTCAAAGTGACCCACAGAAATAAGAAGGTTCTCCCCCACACCCTGCCCAGCCAACCTACAGACAGATTTTGAAAATATCCAATGAAAGGGATTCCAGAGCAATTTCCCTATGCAACCCATTCCACTGCCCAATTGTACTTATAGTGAGGCTAATTTTTCTAATATATAAACCCAAATCTCCCTTGAAACCATTTCAGCCTGTTCCCTGTTGCCCTCTCCATTGTGGCAGGAGGAACAACTGTTCTCCATCTTTGAGGGGGGGGCAACCTTTTGGGGAGTGGGCCGTGGCTCAGGTGGTAGAGCACACTCTTTGCCTGTATAAGATCCCAAGTTCAATTCTTGGCATCTCCAATTCAGGATCTCTGGTAGCACGCCTGGGTGCGGCCTCTACTAGGAATCCTGGAGGATCTCAGGCAGCACACCTGGGTGGGACCTCTGCTGGAGACCCTGGAGAGCTGGATTTGAAGCCCTGCTGCCCTGTCAGGTTGTGACAATATGGGCTAAGACAGACCGTTGGTCTGACTCAGGCAGCTCCTTATATCCCCTAAGGGGGTGGGGGTTATGATGAGTCAATATGCTCCTCAAAACAAAACAAAACAAAACAAATTTTCATCAAAACATGTGCCTTTTCTTTCTCTCCCATCTGTTGCTCCTTCAGCTCCCTGGCAGAGACTCACTCCTCTCTGCCTTGTCTCTCCTTTTATACAGGCAGAGTGGGCGTGGCCAGGCTTCCACTACTCAGCCTTAAAGGGCCACTAACCTGCCCACTCTGTCCCAGGGGTTTCTCAACCTGTGCTCCCCTCAGGCTGATCCCCAGCTCTGGGGCTGACTCTGCCACACCCCTGTGGGCACTCAGCACTCTGGATGGCCCCCACAGCTCCCTTCTTAAAGGGGCAGCAGCCCCACAGGACTGCTCCCTGCTACACCCCTCCCCCTTCAGGGAGACAGGTTTTTCCCAGAGAAGACTGGCTTCTAACTCTAGCAGGGTGCAGCCTTTTACCACGGGGTCTAGCACCCCAAACCACAGGCTCCAGCACCCCAAACAGGCTTTGACACCCTCCCAACCTCCACATCTCCCCTTATAGTTGGGCCCTTTCCACCGGGTCTAGCAGTTGGGGAGCCACCGCCACCCAACCTGCTACAGGGAATTTACGTCTTCCTGTTGGGGAGCCTTCCTCCACCCAACTTACAGGTTCCTAGGGGATTTCTACAGCCCCTTACATTTCTCCACCAACCTTTTCAGGATTTTGATACTCATGAGACCCCTTCTGGGGTGGGAAGCCGGCCCACCCATTCCTTCCAGACCTCCCAGCCCTGGGACCCTCAAAGCCAACTGTTGTGGCCATGTACTACCAAGTACACTACAGCCCCTCCCAGGGCTCTCGTGCAACTCTGGTGGTCGGCTCCATCGCCTACCCTACCACCCATAGTCACCATAGTGTCAGTTGACCCCAGCTGGCTCAATCGCCTACAACCTGCTCAGTTCACCTTTGGATCACAGTCCCAGCCAGCTCAATCGCCTACACCCTGCTGGGTTCTCTTGCCCCTAAGACAGAGGTTCATGCCTGGTGGCCGGCTCAATCGCCTACACCCGGCCCCCCTTAGGCACATGAAAGTACCGGCTCAATCGCCCCTCTATACTTCTTTCCTCTCTGTATTCTTAGGTGCATTAGGGTAATGGATCAATCGCTCCCCCTGTACCCAATCACTCTTAAGCCCACTAGGTGCCGTTCAGGTCCTCCGGCCTCTTGTTCCCCCTTTCTTGGGGTTGGGATAGTGGCCCATCCTTCCATTCCGACTATCCCACCCTTGGACCCTTTGCAGCAGGACTACTCCTGCAGGTTGCAGCTACCTTCCGGCAAGCACCTTTTAACTTCTTTTCCCAGGGCTTAACTCCGAGGTGGGTGCATCCTCCCCAGCCTCGTCTCCTGATTCACAGCTCTCCCCTAGAACAACCTTTAGCTCCTCCACCTCCTTATGGAGAGCTAGGTTCTCATCGACTAGGGCGAGTCTATGAGCCAGCATCCTCTCTATTGTTGCCCCTGAGACCTGAGTCGTCATGCCCGTCTCTTGACTCTTGGGCCTCAGGGCGGCTCTGCCTACTTTCCCAGCCTCTAGCTCTTTCAAGAGGAAGACATTGTGTCATGGGGACATGGGGGCAACACACCCATTTGGGGGGAGATAACACACTCATTTGGGGGAAGATGACACACATTTCGGGGATACGTGTAATGTAATATAAAGGATTAACAGATTGTAAGCTCAGTTGGAGCGATATATTGGAACCAGTTGCCAGACTGGGGAGAGAGATTCCCTTTGATATAACAAGTGGGCAGTTTATTGCCAAGCAACGGGCAGGTCAGCCCTGCCACCTGATTACAAGGACAACAGCAGCAGGGAACAGGAAGTCACAGAAGCCCCTGCGAAGGGGAGAAGAAGAGAGAGGTTCTCTAGAGACTTTAAGGACACTTCCATTTTGGACTTGAAGGAGAGAACAGCTCAGCAGAAGAGCTGCTACAAACATGAACTAAAAACGTTCATATTCTTTAGGATACTTGGACCCGGCTTGGACATCAAAGCCGTGAAATACGCTGATGAACTTGAACTGAACCATAGGGTAAGGGGACAGTTAGGGAATCTCAGTATATCTTAGAATGCGTGGACTTTATGTTTGATTTATTGACTTGCACTATCTGATCAACAGCCTTGTACTTGTATGTACTCAATATATGTTTTATAACCAAGCCTAGCTTGCTTGTGTGCTTATTCGGTCTTGGGGGGTTCATTTGACTCTATCTAGGTGAGAGCCTAGGCGAACCTTTTTCATATAAGACAACCCCGCTGCAAAGTCTTCCAAGCTACAGGTGGCCAGAGAACGCTCTCTGCGTTACGGCTGGGCTGGGAGATCAAGGGGAGGCGTTTCTAGGGGGCGCGGATCTCTGAAAGCTCCCTGATTGCAGTTAAGGTTTTCTGATCACGTGGGGATCCACGCGGGCACAGGCAACTGGGTTGCGGCTGGCCTGGTGGGCAAATGGGGGGACAGCCTCTGAAGGGAGCGAGGGCCCCAACCCCGGTGACACATTGTCAGTCAGCACCTGCTTGACTGCCCTTTCAAGGCAGTCCCTTGGGGAAGGTCATGAGGGGGTTCGGGGTCACCAATATGCTGATGATACTCAGCTGTACCTCTCCTTTTCAACTGACCCAGACCCTGCTGTCTCGTTGCTATCCCAGTGTTTGGAGGCCGTGGCGGAATGGATGCGGCAGAGAAGACTGAAGCTCAACCTCAATAAGACGGAGGTGATGTTGGTGGGGAGAGCGAGGGAGGTAGTGGCCCCCCAGATTGGGGGAATTCGCCCTCCTATAGCTCAGCAGGTCCGGAGTCTGGGGGTGATATTGGACGCAGACCTGCGCCTGGAGCGGCAGGTGGAGGCAGTCACTAAGGCTGCCTTCCGCCAGTTGTATCTGGTGCGTAGGCTGCGTCCGTTCATCTCCGGCCCGGACCTGGCCTCCCTCATCCATGCCTTCATCACCTCGAGGCTGGACTACTGCAACGCGCTCTACATGGGGCTTCCCTTGTTCCTGATTCGGAGGCTGCAGCTAGTGCAGAATGCGGCGGCTCGTCTCCTCATGGGGACGGGCCGTCGGGAGCATATTACACCTGGGCTCCGGACTCTGCACTGGCTGCCAATAGCGTGTCGAGCCAGGTTCAAGGTGTTGGTGTTGATTTACAAAGCCCTTTACGGTCTGGGCCCCTCGTATCTCAGGGACCGCCTCATCCTCCGTGCCCCAGAGCGGCTCCTGCGGTCAGCCGGGGGTGCCTTCTTGGAGGTGCCCCACGTAAAGCGGGGGGCCACAATGGAGAGGGCATTCTCGGTGGCCGGGCCGCGCCTTTGGAACGCCCTTCCGGAGGAAGCTCACCTGGCCCCGAGCCTATTGTCATTCCGGCGGTGTTGTAAAACCTGGTTGTTCGCCCAGGCCTTTGGGGGTGGGTTAGGGGTTACGGTTTTTCGCCCCCACCCTGTTTTAAACTTCCGTTGCCTGTTTAAATATTGTTGATTGTTTTAAAATTGTTTTTATAGTGTTTTTATGTATTATTATATATTATTATGAATTGTTGGAAGTCGCCCTGAGCTGGTTACAGGAGGGTGCGGGGTATAAATCACAAAAATAAATAAAATAAATAAATAAATAAATAAATAAGGGTGTCTATGTCTTTTACGCTGCCTGCTACCAGACTAACCCATCTACCTAGGTGCCCATAGACTTCCTTCCTCTTTCCTTCCCTTTAGGACAACTTTTCCTTCTAGCAGCCCTCTGACCCTCCCTGTGACATTCCCTCTTCACATGTCCCAGGGCTTGGCAAGCCCAACACCTCCTCGGAGGTCTCTGCTCCCATTTCTTTTCCCGTTCCTGGGTGGGGGTGGACCCTGCTACCAGACTAACTCTTTCTTCTGGTTTAAGCCTTGTATCCCTTGTCCCTCTGTAGGGACACAGCCTTCGCACATGTCCCGTCACCCCACAAGTCCAGCAACCCTTTTCCTTCCCCTGGTTCTGACATCCCAGAGTCCAGGTACTCAGGAGGCTTTGCCATCTCTCCCAGCAGGCCCTCCAATAATGTCCCAGCCAGCCACAATTATGACACCGCCGCACAGTACCTCCCCCCTTGGGTCCCCAGTACTTGCGTGTCACAATCCTTCTTCCTGGCCGCTGGTCACGCCCCCTCGGCTCCGGCTCTATAAAGTTCCATAAGCTGAGTGCAGTCGGGGTACGCCTCCAGCATGCACGTCCGGACGCCATGGCCTAGCTCCCGGCCCGTCCTGGCCAAGCTACTCCAAGCGCACTCCTCTGGTTCAGTACAGGCACAAAGCTTCACGACTCTCTCCCAGTGTCTGGTCCCAAACTCTCTTACTGACTGGGCACCATCCCTTCAGTCACTTCTGCTTCCAGCACCTGGGCTCACCTTCCACCAGGGAGCTCACAGAGGTGCAGCTCCAAAAGGCAACCTCCAATTCCACACACAAATCAAGGTTGGGTGCACTTCTGGTCTGCACCAGTG
>QEPC01012362.1:3862238-3882607 GCA_003113815.1 Sphenodon punctatus
TATAATTGGATTGTGGAATCTACTGCCAGAGGCTGTGGTAAGGGCCAGTACTAGAGCTGAGTTTAAAAGAGGTTTGGACAAGTTTCTGGAAGATAGGTCCATTAGCAGCTATTATCCAGACAGGATCAGGGAACATGACGGGAGCTGGGGAAAAACAACAGGGAATGGATCCCCCATTGTGACCTGTTGGGTGCTTCTCCCAAGCCACCGTGATTGGTCACTGTCAGAGACAGGATGCTGGGCTAGATGAGCCATTGGTCTGACCCAGTCTGGCACTTCTTATGTTCTTATGTAGGATCAAATCGGATCAAATCGGCAAAGGGGAAATTTGGGGGTTTCTCTTGCCTATTTAGCAATGAGATGCGCTGCCTGCTCATGAGTTATGCTGATTTACACCAACAGAGGATGTGTGTGGCCACCTAGGGTTGCCACCTGTGGTGGTTTTTTACCTGACACTCCCATGGGCCAAAATGGAAGTGTCAAATAAAAAAATGACCGAAGGTGGCAGTCCTATGTGGCCCTCACGTGTCTCAGTCTTCGGATAGGGTCCAAGATGGCTGCATCAGCAACCCCTGACCTTTGGGAATAGATCTGACCTCTGCGATTTTCTGTTCCTTCCGGCATGGTGCTGACGGTGACACAGAGGCCTAACCCTCTCTTTCTCGTGGTTAGGCACGCACTGGCTCCGTCTACTATCTCATCTTGGACGTGCTGGAGACCGAGTGCCATGTCCTGAGCAGAAAGCTGTGGAAGGATTGTAAGAACAGGTTTTCCCATGAAACGGTGAGCATTTAACCTTCCTACTTAAATGCATGCAGAAAGGGGTACTGTTTGTGTAGCTTTGCTGCTATTATTGCCTGGGCTAGAGAGACCCTCCATGCCTTTCAACGGGCGTTCAAATCCAGTGGTTTCTTTGCAATATACAGCGGCTGTTTTTACACATTCATTAATCCGGAGTAAACGCCTCTAAATCTGGATTTAAGTGTGTGTGTAAACATAGTTCCCAGTATGAGTAACTCTGGTTTCTGTTTTGAATCCAGAGTTATACGTCCTCATTTGCGAGGACTTATTTACTCCGGATTTAAATAAGTCAGGAACAGTGAACATATAAACGCTTATCCAGAACCGGAGTCTCGCCCCACACCCCACCGCCAAGGAGAACTGCTTAGTGCTTATTCCAGATCAGTGCTTGGAATCCGGAATATTAACGATTGTGTAAACAGTTATCCCTGAATGACAACTCTGGAATGAAAAACCCGGACTTACAGCTACTTCGGAATAATTGTGCATGTGTAAAAAAAAAACCAGCCACTGTGGTGAGGAAAGGGGTAACCCCCTGAACCAGCACATGGGTCAGCTGGACATAAGATTCATTCATGGTCCCCAGGAGAGGGGAAGTGGACAAAGGAAGGCCGGGGGGGGGCGGATAGTATTTCTGGACAACTCCAGCACTACTAAAATCCCAAGCTCCCACAACAGCCCTTTGAGGCCACTGGTATCTGATGCCATTTACAGCAGCTGTGCTGGGGACTGGGTTGCAAAGATATCCCAGGACTGGGAAGCCCAGACAGCACCTTTCTATTCACTCTCCTCCTCTGTTCCCAGTGGTCGGTCAGTTGGGAAACTAGACATGGGGTGGGGAAACAATGTGACCTGTGACTAGTCTTCATTCGAACCCTTTCCAAGTTCCTAGATCTGTATCTTGGATCCGGTTCCTGCCCCCCGAGGGAAAAGGTTCCCCACCCCTGATTTAAATCTATTGACCAGATTGTTAACTGGTGAAATTCCTCATGGGTCCCTCAAAGTGAATGACGCCACATTCATTAAAACCAGCTGGGCCTCTGGCCCGATACCGTATTTGCAACAAGGCAAAGCTCGCCTGATTCTTGGATGAGCCTTACTGTCCAGCTGTTCCTTGCAACAATTCAGAGGATGGATGGGTGCAGCAGGATGGATACGGGGGTAGACAAATTTAAATAAATCAATAAATTGCACGAGGGCAACTGGATTTAGCGTCAAAATTGATTTCTCCTGCAGTCACATGACACATTTCTCTTTCTTTAGGTTTATGGGCAGTGCAAGGCAACCCTTTACATTAACAAGCCGAGAAGAATCGTCCACCTGTATAACTATGAGTGCACTTTGCGGCATGGTATGTTCAGATTTAATTTGCTTGCTTTAAAATGGGGTGGAAAAGAATCGGCACAGTTCGTTTTTTGCACTGAAAAGTGCCAGTAAAAGTGGTGTTGCTGCACTCTGTGTTTATGTTCTCCCAGTCATTTGCAGCCCCTGTTACTTTTTCAAGTCGGAAACATACAAGTTTGGGATTTTGAAGGCAGGGGGGGAAGGTGTTTTCAAAGGAGCAAGGGTTGGGGGAGGGGTCCGTGGTCGCTGAGCAGCCACTCGACTGGAGNGGTGAGGAAAGGGGTAACCCCCTGAACCAGCACATGGGTCAGCTGGACATAAGATTCATTCATGGTCCCCAGGAGAGGGGAAGTGGACAAAGGAAGGCCGGGGGGGGGCGGATAGTATTTCTGGACAACTCCAGCACTACTAAAATCCCAAGCTCCCACAACAGCCCTTTGAGGCCACTGGTATCTGATGCCATTTACAGCAGCTGTGCTGGGGACTGGGTTGCAAAGATATCCCAGGACTGGGAAGCCCAGACAGCACCTTTCTATTCACTCTCCTCCTCTGTGCCCAGTGGTCGGTCAGTTGGGAAACTAGACATGGGGTGGGGAAACAATGTGACCTGTGACTAGTCTTCATTCGAACCCTTTCCAAGTTCCTAGATCTGTATCTTGGATCCGGTTCCTGCCCCCAGAGGGAAAAGGTTCCCCACCACTGATTTAAATCTATTGACCAGATTGTTAACTGGTGAAATTCCTCATGGGTCCCTCAAAGTGAATGACGCCACATTAATTAAAACCAGCTGGGCCTCTGGCCCGATACCGTATTTGCAACAAGGCAAAGCTCGCCTGATTCTCGGATGAGCCTTACTGTCCAGCTGTTCCTTGCAACAATTCAGAGGATGGATGGGTGCAGCAGGATGGATACGGGAGTAGACAAATTTAAATAAATCAATAAATTGCACGAGGGCAACTGGATTTAGCGTCAAAATTGATTTCTCCTGCAGTCACATGACACATTTCTCTTTCTTTAGGTTTATGGGCAGTGCAAGGCAACCCTTTACATTAACAAGCCGAGAAGAATCGTCCACCTGTATAACTATGAGTGCACTTTGCGGCATGGTATGTTCAGATTTAATTTGCTTGCTTTAAAATGGGGTGGAAAAGAATCGGCACAGTTCGTTTTTTGCACTGAAAAGTGCCAGTAAAAGTGGTGTTGCTGCACTCTGTGTTTATGTTCTCCCAGTCATTTGCAGCCCCTGTTACTTTTTCAAGTCGGAAACATACAAGTTTGGGATTTTGAAGGCAGGGGGGGAAGGTGTTTTCAAAGGAGCAAGGGTTGGGGGAGGGGTCCGTGGTCGCTGAGCAGCCACTCGACTGGAGTGCACGGGGAGAGATTCTAACAGGCCGGTTCCCAGCATGGCTACCCCGGCAGCCGCCTTGTACTCCCCGTACCCTGGACCATGGGGGAGAGGGAAGCACGCTGGCCTTTGAAATTGACACGTCCCCAACATGAGCGCTGGGCCAGTGCTCATGCTGGGGACATGTCAATTTCAAAGGCCGCTGGGGAACTCTGCTGTGGAAGCTTCTAGGGTTTAACCCCACAAGGGCTGGGCCAAGCAAGGGCTTGGCTACCCTGCCATGCCATGAAATTCAGCAATCCTGTTTCTGCTGAATTGGCTGCAGTGGCTCTAACATTTGTGTTCAGTTCAGTACTAATGCTTTCAAAGTGTTTGAAATACCAAGCGTTGGGATTTGAAGTAGAAACCCCCAAAGAAAAAATTGAGCACTAAATTAAATGCACAAGTACCAGATCCAGATCGGACTTCTTATCTCAAGCCACTGCAATCTTCAGGAGTTGGCCAGAACTGCTCTGGTTGGAGGCGAACCCACTGCTGCCTACGAGGAGATGGGGATGAGACAGCGTTTCATTGTGCAGGTGTGTTGCTTTGAATCCTGTCTTAACAGTCTGCATTCTTTCCTTTCTGGACAGTCCCGGCAAGCACCATTGTACGCATGTGCCCAGACTGCCCGACCCCTGGATGTCCGACTGAGCCCAAGTATCTGGAAACAGCCAGTGTGAGCCTGGCCAAATTCAACCGGGAGAGCCAACAAGCTCACTATTTCTCTGTCCTCAGTGTGACCAAGGCGAGCATGCAGGTGAGGCGGGGATTGGAAGTGGACGTGTTGCAGGCTGAGGGGAGGCTTTGAAGAGCTAAGGGTTGCTCTCCAGAAAGAGAGCCGGCCAGGATTCCAAACGCCGTGAAGCTTGGGGAGCTGTTCTGAGCCGCGGCTTTGGTTCGGATTAGTCTAGAGAGAAAAACCACGGTCAAAATTCAAATCCAGATCGGACTTCTTTTCTCAAGCCTCTGCAATGTGCAGGAGTTGGCCAGAGCTGCTCTGGTCTGAGGCAAACCCACCGCTAATGAGGAGACGGGGTGAGACAGCATTTCATTTAGTTCAGGATAGTGTGATATAGAGGTCCCGTTCTGGTCACATCCACAGCTCACAAAAATCAAGGCAGAGTGTGTTCTCACGGTCAACTCATTTCCCCTGTCCAACTCTTCTGGATTAAGAACCCTAGAAGAATCACCGAATACACGTTCTCACAATCAGGGTGGCGGAGGGATTTGTACCAGTCACCAGAAGCATGTTTCAAGGGTGTTAACAACTCCTGAATTCATTACTAACTAACACTGATTTGAGAAGCTCATGAGTACGTCTCCTTAGAAATGATTTCCCAATCCCGTGTCTAGTAGCGGGCGGGAAATGGGAGGAGTGTCCTGTGTCCTGGCTGCCTTGCGTTTGGGGATGGTGGCAGTGAGATTCTGCTTCCCTCTGGTGCCTCTGGAGCTTCAAACCAATGTGAAAAAACTCATCTCCTCACCCTGGACTGTTGTCCCGTGTTGCTGTTGCACTCTTTCAGCGTTCCCATTCTCTACTCAAGAGATGGCTGCATTTCAAGAGCAGGTCGAGTGTAACTTGCCAAGTCTGTTGAGCATTTTAACCTTGTGACATCAAGTGTTTCCTATTCCAGTGAGCGTTGCTAGATGCAGGAAAGATACGAATCAGGCAGAGAGCCAACATTCAGAGAAGTGGCAGGGTGGGAGGGAACATGCTGTCCGGCACGACAGCTCATGGAAGAGGGGATCCCTCCTTCTCCATTTGATATTGAATGGAGACTTTTGTCACTGAGTCCAAGTGGAGCAGTAGGGCGTGTCTGTGTCTGCTTTCTTTGAGTTGACACTTCCGAAAGGTAAAGGCTTGTCCTTGCAAGCAGAGTTAGTTACTCCAGAGAAGTTACCCTGGAATAACTACTTCCTTCCACTTCTCTTCCCACTAGCAGGGCAAACCAGGGGTTAAATTAAATAGCTCTTCCCTTCCCCTGATCTCCCTGCAGGGATCTGCCAACAGGAAGAGCTGACCATCCGTCAGTGAGACAGAGGGTGTCTTTAAACTGACCACCCCCTGGACCTGCTCTGGGGGTGGCCAGCCCTGCATCCCCTGCACGCAGCCCTGACAGCGCTGGGTTTAAATGGACCCGGCACTGCCACAGGCTGCAGGCTGCCTACACGACACCCCCTTCCCCTGCACCATAGAGCTGCGGGCGAATTGGCCACCACTCACAACTCTATGGCATTGCCGGGGCAACTCCCAGCCTGAAAGAGAGCTGCAGCAGCCTGTCTCCCGAATAAACAGGCCGTTGCTCTCCCCAGCTGGTGCTTTGGGTTTGGGTGGCCCGTTCTGCTTGCAGTGTTCCGGAACTTCACGGAGCATCACCAGCAGAGCTGCCCCAGAGCACAGACAGCCTGGCCTGCCTCTGCTCCGGCTCGCCCCCAGAGCAAGAGCCTCCCTTCCCTGTTTCTTTGCAAAGGTAAGTACCTCAGCCTTTAACCCTCCCGCACCCCGCTCATGGGAACAAAGGAGAGGTGAAAGTGAGGTAGGGGGTAGTTATCTGCAGCAAAAACACCTGTAGGAACAAACTCTCACAATAATGCCAACTGTTCTCTCTTTGTCCCTTATTTCACATCACGTTTGACAGTGGGTTGTTGGTCCTTCGCACTTTGTGGAATTTACAATTCAGGAGACGTCCTGTTCCAAAACCGAGTCCGATACCAATGTCTCCAAATGCAGCCCTCTCTCTCCGGAACTGGCAGTAAGTAATCCTACTTGTAGAACCAGTCCCCTTTCTGCTTTTGCCCCCAGCATTTTCCTTAGCCTACCTCCTGCATTCCCCGGGGCTCACTCCTGCATTCCCCGGGACTCACTCCTGCATTCCCCGGGGCTCACTCCTGCATTCCCCGAGGCTCACTCCTGCATTCCCCGGGGCTCACTCCTGCATTCCCCGGGACTCACTCTGTCTGACCCTGCTGACAGAGGATTAGACTCCCCCAAGTCTTGCAGCCTTTTGAAGCAAGGTTCTTCCCTAGCTCCGGTCTTCGCCCTGTCAGTCATTGGCTCCACCTTACTTACTTTGGGCCCCAACAAGACGCCCACTGTCTCCAACTGGACCCAATTCACTATCCTCAGGGTGTCTGACAGCTTTTCTACAAATGGTGGCAGCTCACTTACGGTGCTCCTGTTACACCTTACAATGCATCTTCCGGACAAGAGAAGCAATCCTCCACCCACTGAAGTCAATGGCAAAACTCCACGGGTGGAGGTTTGCACCCAAAGTGTTGAAAGTGAGCGCACACTGGGTAAAAACGGACATGGGGCCAGCGTGGCGGAAAACTGCAGACAACACAGCCTGTGCTAAAGTTTTTTTCACACTAACCTATGCCACTCATTGGCATGAGATGTTACAAAAGCCAACAGTATAATTGGGTTAAAAAAGGATGGGCAAACTTCACCAAGCATGGGTCCATCTGTGGCTATTAGCCAACTTTGTTGGAGATGCAACCTTTTGCTTATAAACATTGGGAGCGCACAACAGGATGGATCACTTCATCATGTTTATATGCTTGCCTTGAAGCAACCAGTTCATCTCTGCTGGATATAGGATGCTGGACTTGATGGATCATTGGTTTGATCCAATGTGGAAGTTCTCAAACTCTTAGGGCGGATTCCGACGTGCATTTAAATCGCACAGAAGCCTTGGCGGCATAGTGCGATTTAAAAAACCCCGCACTTCCGGGCTGGTGTGAATGCGCTGAGCGCGCGCATTTCCACTTAGCCCGAATGTTTGGAGTGCGGAATGAAAAGTTGCTCCGAGCAGCTTTTCAAACCGCGATTTAAACGCACGTCGGAATCCGCCCTTAGGTCAGGTTGCACAAGGTGGTTTGCCAGTATAGTGTAGTGGACCCGGGAAGCCAGGCTTTAAATCCTGTTCTAGCCATGAACTCACTGGGTGACCTTGAGCAAATCACCTGTCAGCCTCAGTTCCCCATCTGTAAAATGGGAATGTGTGTGTGTGTGGGTGTGTGTGTGTCTGACTGTCTCTCCCTGTGTTGCCCTCATCCTTGTCCATCTTAGATTGTAAGCCCACTGGGCAGGGACCTCTGTCTGGAAACATGTGACTGTAAAGCGCTGCGTCTGCCTAGTTGCACTATAGAAATTATAAGTAGTAGTAGTAATTTGCTAATTTCACCATTGCTAATTCATTATTTCTTTCCCCCAGCACACTGGTTTCTGCAAAGGCTCTGTCGTGAATAGCCAAATTGAGCACCGTCAATTTGTCACCGTCTCCTGCGAAATCTATGAGCCACAGGTATTTCTCAGTTTAACGAATGGGTTCGCAACAAGGATTGTGACAGACTGGGATAGAATTTGTCGCTGTCAGATTGATCTGTGTTATTGCCGCTTTTGTTGTGTTTGTGAGAAAAGCAGGAGAGACGGCTCAGAATGAAAACTCGCTGTGATCAAAGAAAGGTTCATTCTTGCGCCCTTTCATACACGCTGTATCCCAGCCATTTTGTGAGGCAATTTGAAATAGTATAATTACTGGGTAAAATCATGAATAATGATCATAACAGTAGCAGAAACAGAGGGAAATTGAGATCTGACTTAATTATCCACTCTCAGGAACAAGGGCCGCAGCCACTTGGGCTGTTTTTAAGCGAGCACAGCTGGGGTGTGTGTGTCCGTGTGGAACTGCCACAGAACACCCACTCAGGTGGAGTGTCTGGGGAACGATTCTAATGGACGGTTCCCTGGGTGGGTACCGTGGCAGCCCCCACACACTCCCCCTGCCACAGCTCACGGGGGAGCGGAAAGCAGGCAGAGCCGGCCTTTGAAATTAACATGTCCCGGCCGAGTGCTCGGGAACCCAGACTCTCCAGCACTCTCGGCCAGTTCCTGTGCCTTGCAAAGGCTGTTTACCTGCCCATAGCGCCTCTGAATGGCAAACCACTCAGCTGACACGGCTGGCTGCTGCCGTTCGTACGGGCTGGGGATACGTGGGCATCGGCTCCCAGGTACTTTTTTGGCTGCCCCTACACGGCCCACTCCGGCTTTTTTGCCAGTGCTCCATTGAGTGGTCGCTGTGTGGGTCACAGCAGCACTCACCCACCCACACCACGTTCACACAGGCGTTCGGGTGGGTGATTGATGGGTGGACATGGGTGGTTGTGGATCTTGTTTTAAAATGGCCTCAGATTCTCTGTCCCTGAGCCTCCCTAAGCCCTGACTTCTGTTCTTGGTGCCTCCCTAGCCCGCAGGATACTTACAGTGGGAGTCCTTTGTGCTACTACAAGGGATGAGGGGAATCCATCGAGGCTGGGGAGACTCTTCTATTGACACGTGGGGGGGGGGGGCAGTTTGCAGCATCTGTTGTGATGACCCTCAATTTATGGTGACACCCAGTCACCAGAGCCCATGGGAGTGGGCAGGATATACATTTAATCTTTAATAATAAATAATCATCTTTATTTTATATAGCCCCACCCCCTCTGCCATGGCACTCGGAGTGCTTTACATATAACTAAAAAACACCACTTTTAATCCTCACAACAACCCTGTGAGGTAGGTTAGGCTGAGAGAATATTGTGACTGGCCAAGGGCACCCTGTGAGTTTCTGGGTAAGTTGAGACTTGAACCAGGGCTCCCCCTATTGCCTGATCCAAATACTGCACACTTAGTGATTACACTGCACTGGCTCGCTATTACATTATTAATTATTATTATTATTTAAATATATTTGAGGGGGGAGATTCCCCATTCAGGAAATTGAGAGGGGGAGGTCTCCTTTCTGTCTCAAGGAGGTCTCCTTCCTTTTCATCCCCGCTCTTCACCCCAATGCCCAGTATCACGTAAGGATCCACTGGTGGAAGTGGCTGCTTTCCTTGTCAGCTTGGAGAAGAGACGGCTGAGAGGAGATATGAGAGAAGTTCATACAATCCTGAGTTGTGTGGAATGAGTAAATACTTAGGGAGTTGTTGTTTACCCTCTCAAATAGTACTAAAACTAGGGGGGGCCACTCCATGAAACTAGCTGGCAGGAGATTTAAAACAAATAAAAGAAAGTTGTTGTTTTTTTCACTCAACACACCATTAAGTTGTAGACCTTGTTGCCAGAGGATGTGCTCGCGGCCAGTAGTGTAGCTGGGTTTAAAAAAGGATTGGATACGTTATTGGAAAATAGGTGCCTTCATTGCTATTATTAGCTAGGTTGGAGGACGTACGCTCTGAATGTCGGGCGCTGGGGGTGAACAGCAGGGAATGAATGGGTACTTCTCTGAAGCGACCAAAAACAGCCATTGTCAGAGACAGGATGTTGGGCTCAACTGGGATATACATTTTATATAAATAAATAAATAAATTAAATTAATAAAAATTGACCATTGGTCTGACCCAGTCTGGCATGTCTGATGTTCTTACTTTGGGGTTAGGGATAAGGTTATCTAGTCTGCCTTTGCTGGCTGACCACAGATTGCTGGAATTGGACATTGGAGCACTTCTGCGGGGCAAAGCAAACGCTTTCTTTATGCCAACTTCAAAGTAACGTTTCCTTCAAGCAGCTCGAATATTTCTCTGCATTTGTCTCCGGTGCTACTAGGCTCCTGCTGCTGAAGGGAAGAACCAGCATCCGGGCTCGAAACCTAAAAGGCCACATCACCATGGCAACGAAAGCTCTGAAGAGGACCAGCAGGATCATCGCCATGGGAAGAAGGGAGGCCATCATCACCATGGGAAGAAGGGAGGCCATCATCATCATCATCATCATCACCATCGCAATGGACAATCACACGAACAAGATCAGCAACCACAGGCTTCTCCTTCTGAACAACCCAAACAGGACTTGCCGCCTCTGGAGAAAACTGTGGGTTGGGTGAAAATCCTCCCAGCTACCGAGACTCATGTTTCGCTCCACACCCTTCCGGAAGGCCACGCTGAACCCATAGATGGGCAGCCTGTTCCCCCCAAGACAGCAGAGTCATCCCCTGCCCTTCCTGATCTACACGGGGCTTCTGAGGGCGGGGCACCTCCCCAACCAAGCAGGCCAGGAGGGGACCCAGGGTTGATCAGACCAGCGAGAGGCCCAGTCGTTCTCCCTTTCCCTACTTGGTTTTCTGAGTCAGATACATGCCCCGGAGAGCCCAAGGTTAGTCTTCCCATCATTCTGCCTCTCTTGCCCGCCAAGCCTGTAAAAGTCACCCCAGCAGTGGTGTCCAAAGAGTAAGCTGTGTGTGTCTAACTGAGGGGCCATGGCCAGAGGGATGGGAGCATCACACCTTTCAATAAATAAAATACTCTCTCCATCTACGCTTCCTGCTGCTGTGTTGCCTTCCAGTCATCACGGTAGCCAACTAGCACAAGGAATTTCATCAGGGGCATTTTCCAGTGAGACCGTTTTTGGCCCATAGCCCCGTTCTTCCTGTTGGGAGGAGTCTGGCAGAGAACCGAAACCGTTAACCCAGCAGTATCTGGTCACTGTCCGATCTGCGGTAACTAATTCACACCAGCAACGATCGTTTCCAAGTGGTATCCATTTATTATCCAGCCGTTTAACGGATTGATCCATTTACGGCATTGCAGCAAGCCCCACCCTGCTGGCCCCTGGATTTCCCTGCCCCATCTGCTTGCCGCTCTGGGACCAGTCTCTGTCCAACCGACTTCCAGGCCTCTCCCTCTCTTCCCATCCTGGGCTGGCTGTGGGATCAAGTTCATGTCCTCACCCAGTCTCCATCTCACCTCCATTGCCAGGGATGGGACAAGGGCTTCCTCCCCTAGTTGGAGCTCCAACCCAGCCTGTCTGAGCCTCCCAGGTCTGCAGATCCCTTCTTCTTAGGCTTCCCCGTCGTCACTTGCTCCCCACCCCAACTTGACTCCAGCTGCCCCGGCTCTGCTGGTTGTCTGCTGGCTCCAGCCGGCCCTGAGCCTGCCATCTCCCCCTCAGGTACTGCCTCTCACACACAGAACACCCCCGTATCCGATGTTACCTGGGTCACCTCTAATTCCCTCAGGCGACCATTCTTAAAGTGGCCACGCTGAATTACAGCCTTCTCTTCGGACGGGTTCTTGCTTCTTACAGGGTTGTCCCCAGCCATCCTTCCGGTACCGTGTACCATATTGCCATTTCCCCATCCATTCCATGGTTAGCAGCCAGTTCTGTTTGCCCACAATTCCTTTCCTGTTTACCCCCTGGACCCTAGTTTCAAGGCTAACTCAGTTTCCCATTGGATGCCTGGTTCAAATTTGCTGGATGCAGCTTTGCTATTGGTCCAGAAGTAAACAGGAAATGATGGAATGCAGAACTTGGTAAATCGGTTATGCAGTAACGGTAATGTGGTATTAAGCGGTATTTTGGTTAACCGGTTAACTGCTGTGGTGTGCAGTTATCAGTCGGTTAACCAGTTAGCTATCCGGAACTTCATTTATGAATTAACCGTGGTTACAGAATTCACTATCCGTTCCAGCTCCAGTCCAGCGGTGCTTTTAGGGCTCATGCTTTAGAGGCTATAACAGCTGTGGAAACTTAGGACCATTTTATTGGGCCTCAGTTCCTGGATCTGGCCCATGGATTTGGTCCTTACACTCAGGGTATTTTCAGACGTTACGAGATCACAGTGAACCCCCGTCAATACCCATATGGGCTCAAAGTGCCCTGAACGTCTGTTTGGCGGCCGCCAGATGTTCGCCACGGTCAATTCCCACATGGGGTCAGTTTCAACCCCGCTTCTGGGTCTCCCCGCCGGACAATCCCTGAAAGCATGGTCAAAGAGATCCCCGGCGGGAACCAACAAAAAGTCACGTCTGACCAGTGACCAAGGCCCGGAATCCCCGGCAGGATTCCGGGCCGTGGTCAAATCAGGCGGGCGCTGTGGCTGCATTGGCTGCGGCGCCCGCCCATCTCCCCAGAGGGTGGGCGGCGGGGAGCGTGGGGGGGGGCGTGCTGCCGCACGTTGCGCCACGCAGCCCCTCCCCCTCCCTGATTCCCTGCCGGGATCAGGCGGCACGTCTCTTGGATGTGCTGAAGTGATCCCGGAGGGTAATCATGTGGGTGATTCCGGGATGGGGCGAATGCCGCCCCGTCTCATCTGAAATCACCCACAGTCACTTGCTCAGGGGCCAAAGGAGCAGAGATGAGGGCATGCACTAGAGGATGGGGGATGGGTCCATGGCAGAGAGCCATGATCTTTACCCTCCATTTCTTTCCTCCCTCCATCCTGAGTCCACCCCTTAAGCACCACCGCCCCCAGCTCCTAGAGCGTTTGCAGAGGCTGGACTAACTTTCAAAGTGGCCCTTGGCAGGGAAAAGTTTCCCTGCCCCTACTAAAAAATTTCCAGGGAACAGGGTTACCATGGTGTGTCCGTGTGCGTTCGGTGGGTGGGGGAGGCTTTAGGCGGTGGCAGATGGGTGTGCACTCGGTGTGCACCCCCATCCACCCATGTCCCTGGTTTGCTCTGTGCGAGGAGATGGGTGGAGGTAGGTGGGTGGGAGTGTGTGGGTCATGGGAGGCGGGAACGCACATCCACCCCCCCACACTTTTACACAGGCGCTACCACATGTGTCCACCGGGCGAACCTGCATGGTAGCATCTCATCACGTGTAAAAATGCCCCATGTGGCAGTGGTACAACAGCTGAGATGTCACAAGCAAGTGACATTAGAGGCAATGAGGGAAAATTCAGTGAGCGTGGATCCCTGGCCTGGGGCTTGCTCATTGCATGCATTGCTGGCCAAAGCTGCCCAAGGCAGATTACTCCAGACCCAACCAGACCCATTCTCCCAGGGAATGATCATAAACACACGGAACCAATTCTTATGCACGGTGGGCAGTGTTAGTTGGCGTCTAGCAAACGTTGTAGGCTCACGAAGGAAACAGAAGAGAGGGAAGACGAGAAAAAGAAAGGCCAGAGAGAGAAACAATTCACATTTACTATCAGGTACAAGGTGGACGTTTAAACCCGCTAGAAGATCTGGACAAGGTCATGCCATCTTTCTGAATTATTAGATTTTCCTTTGCCCAAGTTTAGGAGCCATATACTCCCCATCATCCCACAGCTTCAATATTAGATAGTTAACATAAAGATTAAAAAGCAGGGGCGCCAAAAGGCACCCTTGCCTAACGCCTCTCGCGGCACTGATCTTATTTGAGAGATGTCCCAAATTATTGAGACAAACCCTCATGCCTGTGTCAGAGTACAGAGACGTGCCGGCTGATCCTGGCCGGGAATCGGGGAGGGGGAAGAGCCGCGCGGCGCAACGTGCGGTCGCATGGCCCCACCCCCCCCAACGCTCCCCCACCGCCCACCCTCTGGGGAGACAGACGGGCGCCGCGGCCAATATGGGCGCCGCGGCCAATCCGGCCGCAGCGCCCAGCTGCTTTGACCACGGCCCGGAATCCCGCCGGAGATTCCGGGCCGCGATCGCCGGCCAGACGTTACTTTTTATTGCTTCCTGCTGGGAATCACTTTGACCATGCTTTCAGAGCTCATCCCGCGGGGAGCCCGGGAAGCGTGGTTGAAATTGACCCCATGTGGGAATCGGCCGTGGTGAACATCTGGCGGACGCCAAACAGACGTTCAGAGTGCTTTGGCCCCGCAGCGAAATTGACCGTAGTTTACTGTGGTTGACTGTGATCTCGTAACGTCTGAAAATACCCTAAGTCTGAGTTCCTTTGATCTGAGGACTCAGTACCTGTTGTCAAACAGGACTCCATCAGCTCCTGAATGGAGCTCTCCAACTTTGCAGAGAGAGAGGAGATGGTAATCTTACGGCAGCCAGTGAAGTTGGGGTTGGTGGTTTACAAAAGTCATTTTGTATCACTTTGCTTTTGCTGTTTTTATTATTAATTATCATTATTATAAGCATTGGTATAGCGCCAGCTGTGTATCTGACGCTTTACAGAACAATGAGATAGACGCGGTCCCTGCCTACGGCTCACAATCTAATAGACAGGGAGGGGGGAGACAAGGAGAGGGGACATAGGGAGAGACAAGGGATAAAAACATTCAAGTGGATGCGAAGTCTCAGGGGCACGTGCTTGGCTTGGTTGCAGTTAGGCAGGAGTCTGCGGGGAGGACAGACAATAAGTATTTTTATAACATTCAGGAAGCTTTTCTTCAACTGAAAAGTTTCCTGAATGCTCTTCAAGTCCTTCTTCAATTCCAAGGACCTGAGCCACAAACTTTAAACTCTTTGCAAGCTTGTTAAGTCCCACTGGCTTCATTGTGGTTTACAAGCTTCTAGGTCAGGGATGGGGAACCTCAGGCCCCGGGGGCCAAGTGCAGCCTACAGCTAGGTTTTATTTGGCCCCTTTTCAGTTTCTGAATCTGAGTTCCTACCCCCGAAAGCTTAAAGACTGAGCTCAGGGTAAGGGAGCAGAGATGTGGTGGGCATGCATGCAAAGAGAGGAGACTAATCCATAGCACAGATTTATGATTTGGACCCTTTTCTTCCTGTGTTCACTCCTCACACATCCCAGCCCCAAATTTTTACACGGCCCTCGGAGCTTGTACTAATTTTGAAAGTGGCCCCTGGGAGGGAAAAAGCTCCTCCACCATTTGGGGCTACAGCCCAAATGACAATCTCATATACACTCTCTTCTACCACTGTGACCCAGCGCCAACAGCTGCCAGTTACCAACTCCACCCAGGTGCACATCAGATGGACCGGCGGTGCCACTGGGCTGCAGTCCACCCTCATGGCCCCAACCCCTGCATCACAGAGTTGTGGGTGATCACCTGATGCTCTGTGCCGGCACCATGGTGCTGAACGGGGCAACGGATGGATGGATGGATGCGGAGCTGAATGGGGGGTCCCCCCAACAGATGGGCAGCAGTGCCGTGTTTAACCGTTGATCTGGGTTTGGTCGGCATGCTCCAGGATCCTGTGGAGTACGCCATGCTAGGCTGCCCCAGGGTGGCCCCAGCCGGCTCCATGGTGCACATCTGGTGGGTGCCCTTCAGATGGACCAGTAAACCCAGGGGTGACAGGGGCATCCATGGGCACCCCCCTGCTCCAACCACATTACAGACAGATGCTTGTCTAGGCACTTTTTGAGAACGTCAGAGGGAGATTCCACAGCCTCTCTGGGCAATGTGGAAGAGCCGGATTTGGACCCGAATTTGAAACCCCTGCTGCCATGTCAGGTTGTGACAATACTGGGCTAAGACGGACCATTGGTCTGACTCAATTAGGCAGTTTAGTAGTTTAGTTTAATGTATTCAATGCCTCCCTGTGAACTGCTCGACAGTTCTTGCAGTTAGGAAGTTTCCCCTAATACTTAATCAAAATCTCCCTTGCAACAATTTAAGTCCATTATCTCTTGTTTCATCTTTTGGGACAGTGAAGAACAAATGTTCACCATCTTTTTTGTGGCCTCCTTTTAGATACTTGCATCCTGCTGCCCTGTTGTTAGTTTCGCCTCGTTGACAAAGCTGAATAATCGGCAAAGTCAGGGAAGGGAGAGGCCTAGGACACCACCCAGTTCATCTTTCTGAGAGCGCTGGGTTCTTCTCTTTTGACACAAGACATTTTCTAGTGGTTTCTCCACATATAAATAGCCAAAGCAATGGAGGACACTCACCACGGCTCACAGTTGTGTTTAAAATGCCTTTGATTAATGGCTCATTAGTGACTATGAGCCAAGCAGGTTGAGGGAAGCATCTGTCGGGAGCCGGGAGCAAACAGGGAATAGATCACTCCATTACGACCTGTTGGGTACGTCTCCAAAGTTACCAAGAATGGCCGCTATCGGAAACAGGATACTGGTCTCGAGGGACTGCTGGTCTGACCCAGTCTGGCGCTTTGTATGTTCTTATGATTTTTAAGTTTCTTAGGTGGGATCCAAGCAAAACTCTAGATTCAGCCACACATGAAATTTGGATCCAAGCTTTCTAATTGACTTGTTCACCGTGCCTAGGGATCCTTGTTCATTGTGTTTCTTCCGTTGGTGGTAATTGGGAAAATGCAATCAGCACAGGTCCCTGGCCATGCCATATAATGGGCCATGTAAGAACGCCAGACCACCTGAATGCCATTGGACTGATCCTAAATATGTATTCTGTAAAGACATGCAACTCTTGCATGGTCAATGTCACTCCAGCACAACAAGCCAAAGGCTGATGAACTCCAGTGCACGGGCAGACAGTATCATGTATTTATCTCTAAGTTCACTGCCATCAGGAGTGCGAGCGATCACCAGGTGAGTGGGCAGTCCAAGTTTTGTTTCACTGACCACACAGACTGAACTTTGCAGTGACATGGCAGCACTACTGGTATACTGAGCCATGCAAGAAAAGGCCATTTATTCCTTTAGATTCCTTGGTTACATCATCATGCTCTTGTGGTCCATTTCAACAGCTTATAAACATGGCGTGCGATCCAGCTCCCGTTGATGTCAAAGGCTAAATTCCCATTGACTTGTATGGAGCTGGAATCGCGCTCATGGACTTGAAGCAAAATCAGCAAACTGAACCATAGAAAAACAGATTCCCCTATAAACCTCTCCTAAATCTTTGCCATAACATCATCTTCCATGGCCCAAATTAACCCCTCTCCCTCCAAAAAGATTAGGGAAACATGATGCAGTTGTTAAAAAAAAAGTAGAATCTTATTTCGGGCTGCATCAGCAAAAACCTCATATCCAAGATATGGGAAATAATAGCACTGCTCTAAAAAAAAACCAACATTAAAAAAATTAGATAAGCTCACTGAGGATAGGTCCATAAAGCGGTATTATTAGCCAAGATACTCAGGAAATGAGACCTCTGATCAGCGGGGACCTAAGAGTGAACAGCTGGGAATGGATCTATTTGTGCTAGATGGAGACAAAGTAGTTCGGATTATCTCTTCAATCAGACCAACTACAGTCGGTGAAGGTATGCAAGCTTTTGGACCTCACAGGACTCTTCCTCGGGCCATGAATAAGTTGTGCTACCTTCTCAAGCAAGTTGGCCAAACCAATGCCAAGCTGAACATAAGAAATGTCATCCTGGGTCAGGCCAATGGTCCAGCTAGCTCAGTATTCCACCTCTGACAGTGTCCAACAATGGTTGCCCTCAGCTGAAGTAATGTGGCCAGTCTCGGGTCTTTTCAGAAAGACAAGCTGGAGAAAATCCAGACAAGCACAGCAAAGACGATAAAGGATTTAAAATGTCAGACATATGAGAAAAGTAGGAAAGATATGGGTGTGCTTAGCCTGGTAGGAAAGATGATTAAGTATGTGGGGAGGAGGGGGGCATGGTAGAAGTTTCCAAATATTTAAAAGCCTGGATAACAATTGTCCCCTGTTGCCATGGAGAGCAGGGCAAGAGACGATGGGTTTAGGATGAAGGAAAGTAGACTTAGGTTAAATATTAGGAAAAAACATTCTACCTGCAAGACGAGCTGAGCAATGGAACAAGTTGCCTAGGGAGGCTGTGGAATAAATTTCATCAAAGGTTTTCAAGAGAATAATAAAAAAAAACATCTCCCAGGGATCATTTCAGGGTTGTTTTTTTATAAGTTTATTGTTTAGCCGAAGCCATAACAAATGCAACAAATAAAACAAATAATATACAGCACATGGCACTTATTTACAAAAAGAGAAAATGTTCGTGCATAACCAGCAGTCCGCTACTAGGCGGACCCTTCAAACATCTCGAGCCCCAATCCCTCCACTTACACCACTCTCTGGATTAACCAGAGTTTGGGGGAAGTGCCAAAACCGAGCGCCTAATCCGAGTAGCTGCCCGGCAAAAATTTGCCACTGCCCTAGACAGTTCAGAATTAGTAGGATTAAGTAAACTCTGGAGAACACTCCCAGAGATCCCATTGCTCATATAATATCCCCCCAAGTACTTCTATCTGGGGCCATCAAATGCGGAACAGCACATAATTATGTGCTCAGGGGTGTCTGCCTCCCCTAGTTGGCACAAGGGGCACCCCCGCTGGGTCCGCGATTTCAGTATAATAGATCCTTGTTCAGTGCAGGGGACTGGACTAGATGACCTTTGAAGTCCCTTCTAGTCATCTTGCAACAAGTCCCCCCCCCCCAGTCTCTCAGATTATAAGCCCTAGGGCAGGGACTGTGTCTATTCCATTACTTTGTAAAGCACCAGGTAAATTGCTGGCACTATATAAATGCTTGAGAATAAAATAATATTAATAATTAATAAAAGCCCTGCCTTCAAGGCTCTTCACGGCCTTGCTCCCCACCATCACTCTGCACTTGTTTCCCGCCACATTCCTGCCCGGGAGCTTCGCTCCTCCTCTGCCACCCTCCTCGCCTGCTCACAACTCCCTTCCTCTTCAAAATATATTCAAAATTCAAACAACAACCAGCAACAGCCATCTGGTTGCTCAAACCCAATAGCAGTCCTTCAGCCCAGGAAACTATATACAGGGCCTGAACCAATCGGAAGAGGAGTCATAGCCAACCAATCAGGGATAGGCTCCAAATTTGAGCCCCTGGTATCGGCATGAGCTGATTGGGCCGTAATTCCCTCTCCAGTAGGCAGTATGGGCCCGGGGCTGCGGCAATATAGTTCCAGCTACATTCCCACAGATGCCAGTTCATCTGCTAGTTGGTGATGGCAGATGGGTCATAAATCAATGACAATAGTTAGGGTGCAACAGACTTGCACAACTTCTCTGTATTAATCGCAGAGGAGGGGAGATAACACACACGAACAAGTGGGTTACAGCCACGTGCCATGGAAGTGGAAGTTATTCAGGTCCTGATTGAACCATTTGTGGAACAGGAAGCTCCTCCAAGATAACCCTGTGGATTATTCTATTGCAGGATTTGGGGGGATTTTTCCCATCTGTCAAGACCTATGCTAGAGATGTCTGTGCAAAGGCCATGTTCTACTAAACCACCGGTGGGCAAACTGTGCCTCAGTCACGAGCCACGGGCGGCTCTTGGGCAGTTCAAGTGCAGAGCTTGATCAGGGCCGGCCCTGGGCCCCATGCTACTAGTAGTCCTACATCTCCACTGCACCTGAGTCTCAGCAGCAGAATCCCAGCTACTCCTCAGATTCTCAGCAGCCAGGACTATGCCAGCCAATCACAAAACAGGAGAGGTTTATATGTCCATGCATGGTCCATGGCCATATGAAGATTTTGGTACATGGCTTTTTGAGACCTGTACCCACCTCTGGTCCTTCTCACTGTCTACCTGGTAATGTGCCTTTAGAACAGTGGCGAGGAACCTCGAGCCTGGGGGACCAAATGTGACCCACAGTTAATGTTTATGTGGTCCCTTCCCAGTTCCTGGATCTGGCCCCTGAATTCAGTTCCTAACCCCAAGTACTGAGCTCTAGAGGTGGGACCCCGGGCCCATTACCGGCTACCGGATTTACCGGTTACCGGTTCTCTGAAAACCGGATTCCCGGATTAAATCCGGTATACTGGTACCGGATTTATTTCATTGATTTCAATGGGGCGCTGTGTCCCCATTGAAATCAATGAAATAAATTAATTCCCTCCCCCTCCCCCTCCCAGGCTGCGTGGGTGGAAGGGGGGACACCCCCCACCCACCCTGCCCAGCCTGGATTTTTGTTTAAAAAAAGACTGAGAGGCGAGCCCACCCCCCAGCACCAGAAGCCGCGGCATCCCCGCAGCCACCGGTAAGTATGACCCGATCCCTGGGGGGGGTGTTTAACACCCCCCCACCCCCCCAGGGATCACCCCTACTAAAGTTCAGTGCGCTTACCTTGCAGAGCTCCGGCGGCGGCGGCGGCGGGCGGTCCGGCGGCCTCAGCGCAGGCTGTGGCTGCCGGCATCAGAGACGCTCTAGGCCTTCCGGGGAAACCCGGAAGTTCCCCGGAAGGCCTAGAGCGTCTCTGACGCCGGCAGCCACAGCCGGCGCTGA
>QEPC01012362.1:3885408-3897499 GCA_003113815.1 Sphenodon punctatus
GTTTTTTACATTGCAGCCATTTTTAAATGGCTGCAATGTAAAAAAATCCGGTACCCGGAATCCGGTACCCGGACCGGATTACCGGGTCGAATCCGATAATGCCGGTACGCCCGGTACCGGCATTATCGAATACCGGATTTACCGGTTTTCCCGCCCCTACTGAGCTCAGACTAAAGGAGCAGGGATGAGGGCATGCACACAAGGACAGGGGACAGATCCATGGCACACACAGATCCTCTCAGCCTCAGTTCCCCAAGTGCACAGTGGGAATATGTGCGTGTCTTTCTTTCCCTGTGTGTGTTCATCTTAGATTGCAAGCACACTGGGCAGGACCTGTCTCTGAGTGAAAATCACAGCGACTGTAAAGCACTGTGTGTGTCTAGCGCTGTAAAAATGATTTGTCGTTGTTGTTGTAGATCCATGATCTGGACCCTCCTCTTCCTGAGTGCGCCCCTTAAATATCCCCACCCCTCACTTCTACATAGCCCTCGGAGCTTGCACTAATTTTCAACGCAGCTCCTAGGAGGGAAATGATTCCCCACCCATGCTTCAGAGGCTCAACGGAATCAGCCTCTTATTCTACAATCTCCTACAGCACCAAGATCATGGTATAAACTAAAGATAACCATGCCATCAATATCCACTTAGGTGGAGAATTCCTGTGGGTTTGATAGGGGGGGAATGCACAAAGTCTGCAACCCCTGATCCCTGTCCTCATATAAATCCCCACCCCACAGAAAGGTTTTGTAGGACTCCAAAAAAGTGGGGAATGGAGCGGACAATTTATTATTGACTGATTGAACATTCTCTCTCTGTGTCTAGTGCCTGGTGCTTTCTGTTCATACGGATCATGACATCTGGTTCCTCCGCAAGGTAAAATCATTCTAAAGTGTTTGGGTAACACCCTTAATACTTATCACATTACTCTTAATTCCTTGTTCCAGTCGGGTACTCTGTACAACATCAGCCCCGACCAGAGGGACGGGGTGGGGGGTGTAGCCATTATTTTTAAGGATACTTGGTCTGTGAGGAGATATCCAGTGCAGCCCATCTCTGGTATAGAGGGCATCCATCTTGTGACTGATTTGGCAGGAGACAGATTAGGGCTGTTGCTGGTATACCGTGCACCTACCTGTACAGCAGCATCCCTACATGTGTTAGCTGAATTGGTGTCGAAGGTGGTCTTGCAATCTCCAAGGACTTTGGTCCTTGGGGATTTCAACATCCGCACTGACACCAATCTTGGGGGAGCGGAGCATGTATTCATGGCCGCCATGGCAACCATGGAACTGTCTCAGAAGGTTGTGGGCCCAACACATGATGGAGGACACACTCTCGATTTGATGTTCTGCACTGGCCTTGAGGCGGGGGATCCGGTGGTGAGGTGTGTGTTAACAGTACCCTTGTCATGGTCGGATCATTATCTCCTCCAGGCCAGTCTCCTGGTACATGTCTGTCCCCGGAGGGGTGCGGAACCAGTTCAGTAGGTTCATCCCCGGAGACTTATGGAACCGGATTGGTTCCAGAGTGCTCTAGGGGAATTACCTCCCAATCTCGATGACTATTTGCTCAATGATCTCGTCGCTTTTTGGAACTTCTTGCTGACTACGGCCATTGACTGAACAGCTCCCAAGCATCTGCTTCCTGGATACCGACAATGCGGATCCCCTTGGTTCACAGAGGATCTGTGGTGAATAAAGCAGGAGGGGCGGCGGTTGGAGTTACGGTGGCGCCGTACTTGTACTGAAGCTGACCGATTGCAGCATAAAGCTAGTTTAAAAGGCTATGCTGTTGCTGTGCGAGCAGCAAAGAAGGCGTTCTTTGATACCCTCATAGCATCTACGAAGTCACGTCCAGCTGAGCTTTTCCGGGTGATGCAGAGGCTGGTCAGTCCGGCCTCGCTCCGCCTTTGCCACACTTGTAGCAGGGAGTGAGCTTGAGGTTATGGAAACCCCGCCTGGTCTGATTTTGTGGAATCAATTTCAGTGGGTGTCGCCCACTGATGCGGCGGAGGTCCTTGGGGCAGTTAGAGCCACCTGTTGTGAATTAGATCCCTGCCCATCCTGGCTAGTTAAGGCTTGCCGGGAGACCTTAGGCCCATTGCTGGCCGGGGCTGTCGATACCTTCTTTAGGGAGGGCAGAGTGCTGGACCGCCTCAAAGAGGCAGTGGTGTGGCCTCTGCTCAAGAAACCATCTCTTGACATTGACTACCCTGCCAGATATCAGCCAGTCTCTAACATTCACTTTTTAGGGAAGGTTGTTGAACGAGTGGTGGCTCAGCAGCTTCAGAGGCATCTGGATTGGGTTGGTTTTCTGGATCCCTCACAGTCCAGCTTTTGCCCTGGGTTTGGCACTGAGACTGCGCTTGTGGCCTTGGTCGATGACCTGCACCGTGAATTATATCAGGGCAGATCATCTCTTTTGATCTTACTAGATCTGTCGGCTGCTTTTGATACCATTGACCACGAGATGTTGGTGGCTTGTTTGTGGGACCAGGTTGGGGTGGGAGGAGCTGCTCTTGAATGGTTCAGCTCATTCCTAGCTGGGAGAACTCAGCAGGTGGTCCTAGGGGAGTGTTCATCATCTCCCCGGGACCTTACGTGTGGAGTCCTGCAGGGTTCTATTCTGTCCCCTCTCCTGTTCAACGTGTATATGCAGCCATGAGGTGAGGTTGTGAGAAGGTTCGGCGTACGTTGTCATCAGTATGCCGATGATACACAGCTTTACTTCTCCTTTTCTTCAGACCCAGACCTGGCAGTCTCGGTGCTTACCTGGTGTCTGGCGGCGGTGGGGGATTGGATGAGGGTGAGCCATCTGAAGTTGAATCCCGACAAGATGGAGGTGATGCTGGTGGGGAAGGGGGTGAGTATAAGGTCCCGTCTGGGGCAGGCCCGGTGGGGGCTTCAGGGGAGACGGAGACGCCAGAGGAGATCCCTCCAGCGTGGAGGCAAGAGGGGAAACCCCGCAGAGAGGGGCAGGGCAGAGCGGCATCACGTCACAAGCATAAGGGATTCCCCAATAGAGCAGCAGCACAGAGAGGCAGGGCACTTGGACCCTGTGCGACGTTCAGCACGTCTCCAGGCACTCAGGGGGGTGGAGCTAGAAGTATAAAAGAAGGAAGCAGTCATCACAGCAGCGCCGGTGATCAGCGCAGCTGTGAGACTGGCCCCTTGCGAGGAACTTGTGGATTGAATACGGTGGTGATTGCGTGGAGTGCGAGGAGTGTGAAGCCTGGGAAGTGTGAGCAGAGTGTGGGGAGCAGAGTGAATGGTGTAAGTGTAGGGGCGTGGTGGCTGTGAGTGGGGTAGTGTGAGAGTGGGTGAGTGAGTGATTACTGAGTGTTTGCAGCCTGTCCCTTCCTTCCCTTCCTGTTACCCCGGTCCCCTTTTCCCTGTGCGGAGGCTCCATTTTCCCTATCCCCAACTCCCCTGGTTCTTGGCTTCCCCGGTCTCCCTCACTGCCACCAACACCCCCCTGTCTTTCCCCCACAACAATATCTTAGGCAACGTGTGTGGTGTGGGGCAAAAGGAGGCGGTGGTGGGATACGTGATTCGTGTGCATGAGTGGGGGCTGAGCTCTGGGCCGTGTTGTCTCCACCCCGATGATGATAAGGCCTGCCTTCTTTTGAAGGCCCTAGGGCCAACTGTTAACCTGAGGGGTCGTTTTTCCATATTGAGAGCAAATAGCCTGAGCGAACAGTGTGTGTGTGGGGTCTTTTCTCATTCCCCAAATCCTTGGCGCCTTCGACTCTGTCCCCTCTGGGTTCTTCCCATCCCTACACCCCCCTACCCTAACAGTGAGTGGCTCCTGTCATCGATGGGGTCTTCCCCCTTTTAGCCACTCAGGTTCGTAGTCTGGGGGTGCTTCTCGACTCACAGCTCCTCCTGGATTCCCAGGTAGCGGCTGTGGTGGGGAGCGCCTTTCACCAATTACACCTGGTACGTCGGCTATGGTTGTATGTTTCAGACTCCGACCTGGCCACCATCATCCATGCTTTCATCACCTCAAGATTGGACTACCGTAATACACTCTACGTGGGGCTACCCCTGGTGACAGTTCGGAGACTGCAACTGGTTCAGAATGTGGCGGCCCATCTTCTAACGAGGACGGGTCGTTGCAAACACATCTCACTAGTGTTCCGTTCTCTGCACTGGCTGCCGATTCAAGGTGTCGGTATTGGTAATGACCATTAAATCCCTAAATGGCCTGGGTCCCACCTACCTGCAGGACCATCTCATGCCCAGGGCCATGGCTCGGCCCTTGCTGTCAGCCGGGGCCGCCCGACTCAAAGTCCCCCGGATTTCCCGGGTGGCGACGATGGGAAGGGCATTCTCGGTGGCCACACCAAGGTTGTGGAGTTCCCTCCCGACGGAGGCCCGCTTGGCGCCAGACCTCCCCTCCTTTTGGAGACAATGCAAGACCTGACTGTTCTGCCAGGCCTTTGGGGAGGGAGACGGGGGGGTGATGGGGGGTGGGGGGGGTGGATTTTGATTTCCACTCTTTTTAGTATTTTATGGTTTTAATAAGTTTTAGCTGGCCTGGTATTTTGTATTGTTGGGTTTATTTTATATGTTTTAACCTATTGTGAGCTGCACTGAGTTGCCTGTGGGCAAGTGTAGTGGGACAGAAATATAAGGAATAAATAAATTAATTAATGCTAAAACTGGACGGCAATCCATTTTTTTCACAGTGGCCATGATGCATGCACACTCTGAAGAGACAAACAGGGTCAGTGTAACTGGTGGCTTTCAAAAAGAGGCAGGGGAAGTTCTAGCTGCAATTATCAAGCAGGGGATTGGACTAGATGACCCCCAAATTCCCTTCTAATTCTGATTCTATTATATCAGTGTGGAACTTGCTCCCTTCGGGTATCCGTCTCAGTTTCCTCCCTCATCTATATCAGTACCTGAAGACTTTTATTTTATTCTCCAGGTGCTTTTAAAGGATCCGCTGCTGGTTCCCCGAATGTCGTTTTTCCACCCTTTTAAAATTGCTTTTAACTTTTAGGTTGTTTTATTGATTATATTTGATGGCATTTTGTGAAATGACGTGAGTGCAATTGAGCTGGGGGAGAGGAGGCTATTATAAAATAATGAATGATGATCATAACAATTGTTTATTATTAACTGTTACTTAACTATTAAGTAACAGCAATTAATAATTATTATTGTTGCTGTGGATGTTAATGATTAATTATTGATTATTAATTATTTGCTGCCCCTCCTGCCTTCGCAGTTCGGTGCGGCTCACAACATTTTAAAAATATAAACATATGCAAAAATACATAAAAACATTAAAAGCAACCAATAGTTAAGCTAAAACAAAAGTATCCCCACCCATCACCCTCACCAAAGACCTGGCGGAACAGTCAGGTCTTACAATGTCATCGGAAAGAGGGGAGGTCAGGTGGATTTCCGGCAGCAGGGAGTTCCACAGCCGTGTTGCGGCCACTGAAAACACCCTCCTCATCATCACCACCCGGGAAACCCAGGGGACCCCAAGGAGGACGTTCACGGCCAACCGCAGGGGTCGCTTCAAAACCCAAGGAGTGGGGCAATCCTGCAGATAGGTGGGGCCCAGGCCGTTTAAGGCTATAATCTATGGAATGGCTAGCAAGAGGTGTAAGTATTTTCCCCTGTTAGCTAGTCTTGCCGTTCTGCAGTGGAACCTGTCCGAGCAACCCCCAGGAACAAGTCTCCCTACGGACCATCAGGCATCACACCCTGACACAGGGAGTCGGGTGGTTCTCCTTGACAAAACCAACTCCGCTAGTGATTTCGAGCAGGCAGGGTTTTGTTACAATCTGACCTGCAGAATTGCTGCATCGTTATCTAATTATTTACTTTCTATTTGCCGATCTTAATCCAAGGTCAAGGTAATGGCCTTAACTACACAGTAGCTATATATATATATATATAAGAAACCATGTCCTATTAACATTGACCTGTGTATCCTTTGTGGGGCAATTCTTATGTAAAATCCAATTGGCTGCCTTAGGAGAGCCGGGAAAGGGGTAAGCGATTTCATTCCGTAAACAACATGGGGCTGCTTGCCACAGTCATGTCCCTGACGCTGCTGCTCTGTTCTCATGCCCAAAGTCAAACGACTGTGACTCCTGCACACTGTGACGAGGTAGAAGATGATGCAGGGGTGGCCCTCGACTTGATCAGTAAAGAGCGCAGAGAGGGCTACGTTTTCACTCTGCTCCGTGTCGCCGATGCCCATGTGCAGAACACAGTAAGTATCAACTTAGATTGATTGTACACGCTACTGAGATCTGGAAATGATGAGTTGGGTCATCAGTTGGGTCGAACGGGTGTTAAGCTCCCCTGACTTCAGGAGTGGAAGTAACAGAATGATTTGCTAATAGTGTAAGCCTGATTGTGTAAGCCTGATTGTGCAAGGCACAAGGAGCCCTCAGTTTCCACTGAATGGGCAGCAGCTGGAAGGGCGGCAGAGCCAGACGCTGGAGGAGTGACTGCACTTCCTGGATTACTGGGGTAGGAAATGCGACTCCTCCTGAGTGGGTCTGGAGTAGAGATACAACAGGTAGCACATTTGGTACCCACAGGGAATGCCCAACTTTTCAGGTACTGTTTCAGGTACCCGGATGACATTTGGGTGCCCAAATACCTGAAAATACTGACAATTCTGACCCCTCCATGCCTGAGGAAGGGCCCTGTGAGGTGTGAAAGCTTGCACATTCCCACCAAACACAACAGTTGGTCTAATAAAAGAGACCATTCAAATCACTTTGATTCCATCTCTGTCACTTGGGACCAACACAGCAACCACATGCTCTCTGAATTAGTGTGAAAATAATGGGGGGGGGGGCGTTTCCTGTGGCCAATTTACTGTTTTCTGACTGGAATTCGGGACAGAAACCCAGAAAAATCAGGACAGCAAACCAAAATTAGGTGCTGGAAGTTGGAAAATCGGAATGAAAAAATGGCATTTCAATCAATTGTGTAATAGCGAATAGTATTCGAAATTACAGGGTCAAATCGAATACGGGAGTTTCGACAGTATACCCCGTTTCTGTGGGAACTCATTTCAGCTCCCAGAGAGAGGGGGACCCTCAGAGAAGCTTATTGTGGGTCTTAGCAAAGGGATGAAATGGGCATTGAGCAGGGGGTTGGACTACATGCCCTCTGAGGTCCCTTCTAACTCTGTGACTCTATGATTCTATGACAATTTCCATCTCCACTCTCCCGTACCCTACAATCTGAGCAGCAGAGCCAGTGCACACACACTCGTCCAGGGGAACAACCTTCTCAGGGTAACACTGTTGCTGCTACAGCCATCCGGTTCAGTAGCACTGAGCCATTCCTGTTCCTTGTGCAGTGCTGCGGTCCTCCTGCCCCCCAATCCTCTCAGTCTGCTGCGGCGACCCCAGCTCTTTCAGTTCCACTCAAGGGAGTTGGGCGTTGTGGTCTGGACTGGGCCCCTGGATCCAGTCTCTACCACCAAACACTGAAAAACTGAGCTCATGATCACAGAGCAGAGAGGAGGGCGTGCACGCAATGGGAAGGGGACAGATCCACAGCACTGAACTGGGCCCTCCTGAATCAACCCATTAAGCACCTCTACCCGCAAACTCTATGTGGCCCTTGGAGCTCGTATTAATATTAAATGTGGCCCCCAGAGGAGAAAAGGCTCCCCACCCCTGCCTTATATGCTGAGCTGGGAGGCATGACAAGGGTGGAGGACAGATGGGGGCCGTGGCCAAGACAACGTAGGGAGGCCTCCTCAGAGGAGTGGCTGGCCCTGAGGCGTTGTAGGCCTGGCCACTACCCCTAAAGCCCCGAAGGCAAGGGTTCAAGAGCTGGATCCTGACCCTTCGCCACATTCCAGAAGCAGCTGCCTGTCTCTAGACAGTACCTACTAGGGATGGGGATTCACAATGAAATTCAGATTAATTCTGGATTTGGATTTCAATTAATTCCGTATTCGGATTTCCAGATTACCTAGTGAATACGTTTATTTGAATATCAAAGTACTTCACAGTTTATACAAACACCACACTAATTCACAAATATACAAAAATCAAATAAGAAGAAGTAATCTAACCCCAAAGTTAAATTCCCACAAGCAAAAATGCCCATTATCTTGGGTTTACAATCTGTTTCATGTCATTCATCCTTCCCCCTCTTTACTAAGTACATCTCATTCCATCTATTAGATAAGCTTCAGCCTTAGTTTGCACAGTGGGCTCGAATAAGCACCCACTTTTCGGTCTGAGCTGCCTCTAATACCGAGACCAATGTCTGCCAAGCCTGAGGGTCCACATTTTTAGAACCCACGGGAGGGAAGTAGATATTAAAAAGTTCAAACATGAGCCTTAACCTCTGCAAAGAACAGTGCAGAGCTAATATACCACCCTCGGATATACTAAGCTGAAAACAAGTCAGATCTAGTTTGTTAGAGACAAATACAGATCGGCCTCCACTAGGTCTACTTCTGCCCATACCAGATTACCTAAAAGCTTGTGGGAGCGGTACATCCCTATGGGCCTCCCATAGCGGGGGTGCGTGCAGGTCTGGCAAGCCGCAAGAGGCCTCCTCACTCCCCCACACTCAGAAAAGCCAAGCATGAAAAGAACCTGGTCCAGTTGAGCAGCTGGGGAGGAGCAGGGGAACAGTGACTGGGAGTCGGACTCCAAGGAGCAGCCGCCTCCCCTCCTCCCCCCGTTACCCTAAAGCTCATTGGAACAGTGCTGTCCTTGTGGCACCACTCGAATGAACTTTTAGGTAAATCTTGAAATCCGGAATTGGCGAGGGATTTATGGCTTAATGTGTAACTGCTATTTTCGGGAAGTTATGGATTAATCTGAATCTGTAATACCCATCCCTAGTGCCAACCTGTGTCAATCTCCCGAGCCCAGAGAAGTGAAGGTAACATGTCGGGCCTTGGGAAAGAAGCCAGGTATTTATTTATTTATTTATTTATTTGTTTTATTGTATTTATATGCCGCCCCCCATGCCTACGGCATCTCGGGGAGGCTTCCAACACAATATAAAACAATACATTAAAACATTAAAATCTACAATATCATTAAAACCCATTTAAAAAAACACCCCCACAAAAATTTAGCCCACCCTCCCCTCCCTGCCTCCGAAGGCCTGGGAAAACAGCCATGTCTTACAGGCCCGACGGAAGGCCAACAGACTCTGGGCCAGTCGTGCTTCCTCTGGGAGGGAGTTCCACAGCCGGGGTCCAGCCACCGAGAACGCCCTCTCCATTGTAGTCCCCCGTTTTGCGCGGGGAACCTCCAGGAGGATGCCCCTGGTGGACCAGAGGGTCCGTTCTGAGTCGCGGAGGGTGAGGCGGTCCCTGAGGTATCCAGGTCCAAGACCGTGTAGGGCCTTATAGATCAAAGTCAAAACCTTGAATCTGGCTCGGCATGTTACCGGCAGCCAGTGCAGTGGACGGAGCACCGGTGTTATGTGCTCTCGTCGGCCCGTCCCTGTTAGGAGACGGGCCGCCGCATTCTGCACTAGCTGCAACCTCCGGGCCAGCGTCAGGGGAAGCCCCACCTAGAGCACGTTACAGTAGTCCAGCCTCGAGGTGATGAAGGCATGGATCAAAGTGGCCAGGTCGGGTCTGGAGATGTCTGGGCACAGCCTCCGCACCAGATACAGCTGGCGGAACACCGCCTTCACAACCATATCCACCTGCTGATCTAGACGGAGACCCGCATCCAATAACACCCCCAGACTCCGAACCTGCTGGGCCACGGAGGGGCGCACCCCCTCCACAAGAGGGGGCAACACCTCCCCCGCAAGACCTACCACCATCGCCTCTGTCTTATCGGGATTGAGCTTCAGTCTGCTCTGCCATAACCAACTTGCCATGGCCTCCAAACACTGAGACAGCACGGAGACGCCAGGACCTGGGTCGGCTGAAAAAGAGAGGTAAACCTGGGTGTCATCCGCATATTGGTGGCAACGCACACCAAACCCTCTCACAATCTCCCCCAGGGGCTGCAGATATATATTAAACAGTAAAGGAGACAGGATTGAACGTCACAGTCCAGGGCCCGGGGGCTAACCCGCTGGGTCCTCCCCGAGAGGAATGACTGGAACCAACCAAAGGTGGTCCCATCTAGACCCCCCCAGATCACGCAACCATTTTGGCAGCAGCCCAAGGTCCACTGTATAAAACGCGGCTGAGAGATCTAGCAGGACCAGTAGTGTCGAACATCCTTCATCCATCTCCCAGCGGAGATCGTCCACCAAGTCCACCAACGCCGTCTCCATACCATAGCCGGGCCAAAACCCAGATTGACACGGGTCCAAAAAACCGATGCTGTCTAGGTGAGCCTGGAGCTGCAAGGTCACCGCCCGTTCAATAACCTTCCCTAAAAAGGGAAGGTTAGAGACGGGTCGGTAACTGGCAAGTGCGTCCACATCCAAGGATGACTTCTTCAACAGGGGGTGCACCACAGCCTCCTTGAGACCGGGGGGCAAACTCCCCTGCCAAAGGGATGCATTGACAACCCCCAGCAGCACTGGCCCCAGTATCTCCCTGGAGGCTTTCACCAACCAGGACAGGCAAGGATCTAATTTTCATCTGGTGGCCCTAACCGACCCCAGGATCTCCACAGCATCGGCTGACGTCACTTCCCGAAACTCATCCCACAAAGATGGACCAGACAGCGCCCCCATCACCTCACGCTCAGTTACTACTGTCTCTAATCCAGTGTCGAAGTTGCTCTGGATCCGAGCGATCTTGTCGGCAAAGTAGATGGCAAACTCCTCACAGCGGGCCTGGGACAAGTCCCCGTCCAGGAGGAGGAAGGCCGGACTGACTAGCCCCCGCTGGACGTGACTTTGCAGACAGTATGAGGGTGGCAAAGAATTCTTTATTTGCCATCCTCACAGCCTCAACGTAGGACCGCAAATGGGCCCTACGGAGAAATCGGTCGGATTCGGAACGAGTCCGACGCCAGCTTTGCTCTAGTCGCCTGCCTTCCTGCTTCATACCCCGCAGCCCCTCAGTAAACCAAGGGGCCCCGCGATCTCAAGACAGGGGCAGGGGATGTTTCGGCGTCACCCTGTCAATGGCCTCCTCAAGCAATGTTCCAAGCTCGGACAAGTTCATCAACAGAGCGGTTGGTGGGGTCCAGGGTTAACTCCCCCAGAGCCTCCTGGAACTGTTGATGTTCCATCAGCCTTTGAGGGAGGATCATCCTAACTGGAACCTTCCCCTTCTGGGGGTGACGCACTAAGAGACCGGTCATAAGGAGGTAATGATCCATCTATGACAGGGGTATAGCTGTTACATCCCCCACTACCGGATCACCCGCCTCAAGGCCAGAACAAAACACCAGCTCGAGGGTATGCCCCCCCACATGAGTCGGGCAGCTAACAACTTGGGACAAATCCATGGTTGCCATGGCGGCCATGAATTCTCGCTCCACCCCCACAAGGCCGGTGTCAGTATGGGCATTGAAGTCCCCCAGGACCAAGGTCCTAGAGGAGCCCAATGCCACCACCGAGACCAGCTCCGCTAGAGCGGAGAGAGATGCTGCTGGGCAGGAAGGGGCCCGGTACACCAGCAGCATCCCCAAATTGCTCCCAGCCAAATCAAACACCACATGGAGGGCCTCGATCCCAGGAATATCTGTAACTGGATACCTCCTAACTGACCATGTCTCTTTAAAAATCATAGCTACGCCACCTCCCCGGCCCTCGGCATGAGACTGATGCTGCATGGCATACCTGGCTGGAACGAGATCCGCCAAAACTGGCCCCGCCAAAACTGGCCCCGCCTCCTCGTCCAGCCAGGTCTCCATTATACATGCGAGGTACACCGCCCCATACAGGATCAAATCCTGGATTATCGGGGCCTTGTTAACTACGGACCTCACATTCAACAGCATCAGTCCCCCGCTGAGGGACCCTGGACCTGAGTCCCCAGGACCCTCAGGTGGTGGGCAGGCTCTCTGAAGCCTCACAAGGACCCTAGAGCCCCTGGGCATCCGAGCCCTCTGCCCCCATCGACCATACCGTCCACGACCCATGACGACCCTAATGGCCATCCCCTCCCCCCCATCCACATCATCCTGACCCCCTCCCATCGGCTGCTC
>QEPC01012362.1:3897504-3944154 GCA_003113815.1 Sphenodon punctatus
CCCCCCCTCTTCTTCCCCCCACCCAAGCCTCCCCCTCTCGCTGGGAGGCTCTCCCGCAAAGCAACCCCCATTCTCCCACCATGGGGGAAGGCCTCCACCCTTCCCCACCCCAATCACTTCCCCCACGCCCTGGAATTCCCTCTCTCACAGGGAGTCCCCCCAACCCTCCTCAAGGGCCATCTCCCCATCTCTCACCAGGGAGGTTGGCCCTATCCACCCTAACCCACTTCCCATGACCCGCCCCTCAAGCCACACCCACCTCATCCCCCCCAGAACCCCTTAAAACCACAAGTTAAAAACAAGATGAAAGTTGCCCACCCCTAATCCATCCCAATCCCGCTAAGAGCCAGCGGGTCTAGCAACAACAGCGGCAGCAGTGGTGTCGGTGGGGCAGCAACAGCAGCAAAGATGGTGTCTGTTGACCAGAGGGGCCCCCGGGCACCCCAGCCCAGCCAACGGCCCCAGCCAACGGCCGGCACCCTTTGGATGTCGCACTTCAGGCTAGCTCCCACAGGGCCCCGCCCTGGGTGTTATTTCCTGGGGGGAAGGGGAGGGGAAGAGCAGAGTGGCAGTAAGCTCCTCCAATCAATATAGCCCACTCCCCACAGCAGCAGCCACAGCTTGCAGTTGCCCACAGGGCCCCACCCTGGGTGTTATTACCTGGGGGGAAGGGGAGGGGAAAGAAGAGTGGCAGTAAGCTGCTCCAATCAATACAGCCCACTCCCCACAACAGCAGCTGACTTGGGAGCTTTGGGTAGGGAGGTGGCAAGATTGATTCTGTTGCTAGGGCTGGCCCTGCTTAGCAACCTGGAAATGTCCATAACAAGAAGTCTAGGGGCATCTTTAGACATAACAAAGATCGGGTGTCAAAACCCTAAAGAACGTGTTTGGCCGTTGTGCGTAGGAACCATAACAATCCCAACACCAATTTGGCCACCCATTGAACACACAATGGGAACACCATTGCATCACAAGGACAATTTGCATGTTCCGGCTGAACAGGTGGCCAACATTGTATCTAACGATATCGCGTGGAACGTTAGCAGGTACAACACGGGGAACGAGGCAGCAGCGCTTGCTTGTGTACTGAGATCGGGTGGCGAGCAAAACACCAATTTGTCCCAAGATGGGCTGTTTGTTTGTTTATTTAAATGTATTACCCCGCCCTTCCCACCAAGGCAGCTCAGGGCGGCTTACAATATTAAAATTATTAAAATATTAAAACACACATAAAATAAACATATAAATGCACAAACGTGTGTGTGTATAAAATACACATATCAAAACACACGTATAAAACAAATCAAAAGTACAAAACCATAAAAGCCCATAAAATCTACTTGAATTTTTCTAAAATGATGTATATTTGAGCAATTTCTTTCCAGTTCTACCCATTTTAATATTGGTGGGGTGTGGTACCAGTACTTCACTGCACTCAGTGAACACACACATTGGGGAGGGCATTCTCAGTGGCCGCACCACGGCTGTGGAACTCCCTTACGGTGTGGGCCTGGTTGGCCCCAAATCTCCCCTCCTTTTGAAGAAGTTGTAAGACCAGGCTGTTCCGCCAGGCGCTTGGCGGGGGAGATGGGTGATTGGGTGGGGGGGAGTGGGTGGGTCAGGGAGGGATATTTTTATCCTCCTTTTTGTCAGTTGTTTCTAGTTTTATTGTTGTTTTTATTTTTGTTGTGGTTGTAAGCCGTTCCAAGCTGCCTGTGGCACGAGGAGCAGGGTAGTAAAAGTTTTAAAATAAATAAATAAATAAATAAAGTCACTTTAGCCAATTTTAGACGTGCGTCTAAGCAGCGCCACATGGTGAACACGGGGCCAAACCGGTGTTTATATCAAGGTCGAAACACACATTCAGACACCCGTTGACGTTAGGTCTAAAGACACCCTAGGAAGACCTACTGACAAAACGAACTCGGCGGAACGTTTCCTCCTGACCAAAGTCTCCATTCAATAAATACGTTTAATCTGCTTATCATTTTTCCCCAGGGAATATCGTCTGTCTTCTACTTAACTCTGGACGTGCTGGAGACTCAGTGCCATGTATTATCTGGGGAATCCTGGCAAAGCTGCGAGCTCAGGGACAACTACAACACGGCAAGTAATAGCATGCACCCAATTACAGAAACTGGTCCAACAAGGGGATCACTTTAGATCAGTGCTTAATTTGGTTTTTTTTTTTAAAAAGAAGAAAAATGTGCCAGCTCTCACTGCCCCAGAAGTCCCACCCTTTGACCCTGGAAACATGGAGCTATTCAGAGGGGCCAAAAGAAGCCCCCTGCTAGGCCCCGTTGCTTCCTATTCACCTGCCTTCTTGGCCAGCCCGTTCTTAGCACATTTTTAGACGTGCCTTTAATTTTCACGGACTTCAAAGTTTGCGTTCAGAAACCCCGCACACGAGGGTGGGTTTTAGATGTGCCTCTCCTCACCGGAAGTCGTTGGGCTGCCATTAGAAACAGTGGCGCCAGCTGGCTCGCACATTCTTTTGGAACACAGATTTGTCAAACCTGATTATCGAGGTTTGATAAATATGGTTTTGAAAAGAAAGTCTGAGCCGGCTGGCACAGCTGTTTCTAATGGCGACCTGATGACTTCCGGCACAGGGAGGCACGTCTAAACTCCCCTCACGCGAGGTTTCTGAACGCAGACTTTGAAGTCCGTGAAAATTAAAAGCATGTCTAAAAGCGGCCTTAGCCTCAGCGGTGCCAATCCCAACCTTGTCAGGGAAGAAACTGAGGCCAAGACTGATGCTTCTGTTTCCAATTGTGGAAGGCAGGGCTGGTCTTAGAATCTGCAAGGCCCAGGGTGAAGATAAAATGTGAGGCCCCTGGTTGCCTCTCCCTCGTGGCTCTGCCCCTTTGGCAGCACCCTCCATGGGACCCTAGAGGTTGGTCATGTTGGGGGCCCCCGGTGGGAGGGAATGGGGACCCCACACCCTGCTCTGGTGAAAACTAGGGCTGAAACTCATCACAAATCAAGGTTCTTGACTCGTTTTTAACGAGAAACGAGAATCAAGAAAAAACGGTTCTCAACCAAGATTTTTTTCTCAATTGATTTTTTTTTAACATACACATGCACAAAATGGCAGCTGGGCCATTCTCCGCATGCACAGCCCTTTTCCAAAATGGCGCTGGCAACGTCGCTGCTATTTTGGAAAATGGCTGCATGTGCGCAGAATGGCCATTTTGCACATGCACCGTGGTTTTTCAAGATTGTTTTGAGATTCTCACGAGATTCTTGCACTGTTAGTGAGGCCTTCTCAAGATCTCATGAAGGGTTCTCAATTCTCGTGAGAATCTCACGAGAATCATTTTGATTCTCGTTTCAGTCCTAGTGAAGACGGAGGCCACTGTGGGGCCACTGGTGGGTGGAGTCTTACAGAGTAGCAGCAGTGACAGGGTCTGGAAGGGGCACCGGAAAAAGCCCAGACGTCATAATCCAAATTCTGCTGTCGATACACCATCTCTCATCTAACTCCACTGAAGTCAATGAAAAAATAAGACACTCCCAAACTCAGTCACTTGCCTTTGTTCTGAAGAACTACCTGGAGCTGACAATGCTTCTTTGTTTCCCTCAGGTCTTTGGGCAATGCAAAGCCATCTTGCTCAGAAACAGGTCTTTCGGGAAAGATAAACTGATTGCATACAACTGCACGTTAAGCCCAGGTATTCCAATCAGTTCAGTGAGTTCACGTGTTTTCAAATCCTTTGCCGCCTGATGCACAAACAGGTGCACTGCTATTGGAGGGTAAATGTGACAGATAATCCGTCATATGGGGCATTTTTATGCACACCTTAAAGTTCCATTTTTTTCAATCTTCTGGGTTTATAAGTCCACAAGTAAGTTCCGGATGCATTTTTCACACACTTCCCTGAGGCAGTTCCTGGATGCATTTTTCACACAAACACTGCCCTGAGGCAGCCTAAAGTAGCCGCAGCTGTAGACGTGACAGGCTGCCATGGAAACCAAGTGACCACAGCTGCCTGGAGTAAAGCAGTTTACCAGGAGAACTTTTTACACACACCAGTCTATGCAGAAGTTCAAAGAGCCAGATGTTTAAGAGCTGGGTGAGTGATTTAGACACACAGAAAGTTCAGGATGTAACAGCAAACATGCAGGAGAAATGTGTGTGTAAAAACACCCGGGCGGGAGGACTCGGAGTAGAATTAATGTTAGCCTAAGGCCTATAGCTTTCGAAGCAGAAAGCTAGTTTCCAACTCTTGCCAAGAGGAACAGCGCGACTAAACAGGGTTCCTATAGGCGTGGCAGCTGGGTGATTAAAGGCACTTCAAGTGTCTCTCGGATGGTTGTGGGTTCTCAAGTCCAGGTTGATCTCACACTGGACAAATACCTCCAGTAGAATCAACTGTGGGTGTTTTCAGACGTTATGGTTGCCCACATTGCCACGCTTTGACCCGTGTGGAATTGCAGGCTGTCGTAATGCCAGAAACCGCCACCTGATGTTAGCCTGGGCTGTTCCTCGGGTGGTGCTGGCACTTAGCCCGGGCTGTGAGTTCGGGAAACCCCAATTCACAGCCCAGGCCACTTGGGGAATGGCTGCTTGACCGGGTGTAAAGCATGGTATAATGTTTGTACGGCCACTTTACATACCGTGGTCCAGTGTAGCAGTGGGGGCCAGGTGCCGTGGTGGCTGTGATTCGGCCACCATGGCCACCTATCTGTCAAAGGGGGCAGCTCCATGTAGCGTGGGGGTGGCACTGTGTGGACACACATTTGTGCCTCTTTCGACCCCCTCCCCAGTCCAGCCGCCGTAACATTTTTTTGGCGGCCGGGCTGATTCCCAGATGGAGTGGCGGTGGCTGCCACAGCCGGGATTAGTCTGTGGTGGTGGCAGGACCCGTCCCGTCTGAAAACACCCTGTGAAAGATACCTGTTCCCATTGGGTTGGGAAATGTCAGACAGTCATATGGACTGCTGACCAAATCGTCCTCTTGAGGACTGTGAGCCACAGGAAGGAACCCCTAGAACAGACCTATGGTGCGTGCGGTGTAACCCATGTGATACCGGAGTCGGTCTCAGGTGAACTACCAGGACTCCTCTAGCTGGCTCTGGTGCTCCAGGCTAGGATTTTTTTCTGATGGGTCCCAACTCTAAGGCACCTTAGTAACCGATGGAAGACTGTGTGGTTTAGCTGAGAGAAGCTCCTCAGCTCTGCAGAGTTTTGTGTGGTTTCAATGTCTCTCCCTCATACACACACACGCAGTCCACGTTCTGGCAAACAGGCAAAAAGAAGTAACTATGTTTTATTGAATTAAATTGAAGTAACTACTCCACTTTGGCAGTGTTCAGACAAACAGTGTAAACCAAAGTAGTCCTGCGTCCATTTCCCCCGCCGAGACGTAATGATCACTGAACTGGGTTCGCCACCCTCACACTGATACATGTTCACATGAACAGTTAATTTGAAATAAGGGGAGTATATACTCCTTGTTTTTCATACATACTTCTTGCTTCTGAATAACATTGGTTTAGCGCTCTCTTCATGTGAATGCTTCAGGAACAAATCAGGGGTAAAACCCACCTACATCCAATTAACTGTTCATCCAGAGGTGACTACGATATCACACGCAATAGTGTAATCTGGGTTTCCAAGTGGCCCCTCAAACCCAGGTAAATAGAAAGGTTAAACAAGGTCGTGGAGGCAAACAGCCTCATACAGTATTAGTATAACCATGCTATGTTCTCAGTCCCTCCACAGTTATACGAGTGCAAAGACTGCCCTGTAAGACTCACAGTCTTAGAAGACGTCGAGCAGTACGCGGTGAGAGCTGAGAAAATCCTGGAGAAATACAACCGGGATGGGAACCACACACGGTATTTCAAGGTGGATAAAGTACAAAGAGCAATACAGGCGGTACGTGACTACGCTTGACATCAAACTAACCCCCTGAGGCGCTCAATTCCCCCAAGGACAGGAAAGAGATTTGAGGGTACTCAGAACGTCACTGCTATCGGCCTGTAGTTGGCAAGGCCAGCCTTAGAATTTGCAAGGTCCAGGGCAAAAGATAAAATATGGGGCTCCCAGTGGCTCCGCCCCCTCTCGGAGCTCTGTCCGCTCAGGGGCATCCTTTGCGGGGCCTAGAGGTGGTTGTATTTGGGGCCCTGCTAGAGAGGGAGTGGGGGTCCCACACTAGTTGTGACAATGGGGGCCACTCCGGGGGGCCTGGGAGTAGAGAAAATAGAAGGGCCCTGGCCCAAGGTGGCTGCCCCGGGTTGCCCTGTGGTAAGGCCAGTCATGGTTGTTTGTAAATAGCTCATCTGTCTTATGCTTTATGACAGGATGAGGGAACACACACACACACACACACACACACACACACACACACAGCCTGTGGGGGGAAAAAATCCAGCCTGCAGCTAGATTTGATTCGACCCCATTCCAATTCCTGGATCTGGCCCATGACTCCAGTCCCCCTCAGGCATTAAAGAGGGAGCTCAGGGGGAAGGGAGTGCCACAGGGGCCTCTGGATTTTTAACAGCAATAGCTGCTGTGCTTGAGGAGGCAAATTGAGTAGCTTTAGCTACTAAAGACGTGACCCCTGCTGGGACGGCAAAATAGTCGGCAGATGTCGCATGCTAGGAACAGGAAGAACGCTGCCATTTGTGCAAGCAAACTGTGAACGAACCCTTATTCTAATCTAGACTGAGGGTGCAATCCTCCAGCGTTAAAGTCAGTGGCAAAACTCCCATTGGCTTTGATGGCGGAGGATTGTCCTGCCCATCAAACCTTGCTCTTCTTACTCACTGTGGATGCAGATGCAAAAAACGTAAGCAATTCAGACGCTCCACAAATAAGGTGAATGGGGTTCTGCCTACGGTGAGAAGATGATATTTTGGAAATAAAAAATGGTATTATTTATTATTATAAATGGTAGCCAGTGTGGTGTAGTGGCTAAACACGCAGTGCCTAATCAGGAGGTAGGGGGAGGCCCTGGTTCAAAGCCAGAAATTCACTGGGTGACTTTGGGCCAATCACAATATTATCTCAGCCTAACCTACATCACAGGGTTGTTGTGGAGGATGAAAAGTTTTGTAAAATTGTTTTATGCAAAGCGCTCAGAGTGCCATGGCAGGTGGCAACTAAAATGATGAGCAATTATTTATTTTAATGGTGCTGGATTAGTGGCTTTGTCCATAGTAGCCTGGTCTATCTGCAGTCTGTTTACCTGGTCTCTTCATTGCAGAAGGCCAACCAGAGTGTCTATGCAATTGAATTTATTATCAGAGAAACCGAATGCTCTCGACTGATCACGCCATACACAAATGCATCTGAATGTGGATTTGCACCCAGCAGAGAAGCGGTGAGTAGAGTGACGAAATTGTTGCAAAGAGTGTGTGTGTGCGAGGGCCGTTCCTCCCGACCGTTGTTGCAAAGTGTGTGGAACAAAGTTGTTTCTGGATGGTGGAGGAGCAACAGGGGGTGGAAAGGGTTGCAGTGAGCCCAGGCAAGCAAGCGGGGGCATTTTGGTATCTCGTTTTGTCTTTACCTTACAACATCATCCCACTGCTGCAGGGTGACTTACCCATTTTTTAGCCCAACTGAAATCACATTTTGATGTTCTTATCCAGAGCCCTTCCCATGGATATGGAAGACAGTGGGCAGGCAGCAGAAACCAATGGCCCTGATGGAGAGGGGCTTCTTGAACTCTGTGTGTGTTTGCATAAAAATCCTATAAAAATGTGTGTCTGTGTGCAAGTGTGTGCTGTGTGGCCACAGTCTGATTGTGGGGTGGGCTTTCATTGTATTGTAACTCTGCTGGCTGGTGGCTTCTCTTGACCTAATTTGATTATTTATTTAATTATTTATTCATTGAATTTTGTGTAAAATTAGGAGTTAAAATGGGAAAGGGCCACTGCCTACAAAATTTGTGTGTTCAGTGCGCCAGTTTCATGTGCAGTTTTGAATCCGGGCAGACACTCTTTTGCTTGAGTCACCCTTAATTAGTAGTAAAAAGAGCTCGTCATCGTGACTGAGCCTGAACCCTCCGTGGTCTTGCTCTGCTACTGGGTATGGAAGAGAGGAGATCGGGGGCTTGTGGGAGAGAGATGAGAGGGCAAAGGGGATGCCTGAAGGGGTTACAGGAGCTGAGAGGTGGGGGAAAGCCGAGGAGGGTATAGAGGCAGGAAGTCTACGGAGGTAGGGAGGAAATCAAGTTGTATGCGGTCAGTACCTCACAGGAGCTGGGGAATGCTGAGGTGGGTATGGGGGAGATGAGGGAACACTGAAGGGGTGGGAAGGATGGGGGCATCATGGAGAAAACACGACAGGTACGATGTTTTCATATATAAATATATATATGACTTATGTATCATATATTAGTGATGAGGAAATATATACCTCAAAAACAATATCAACAATTGTTCATAGATCTTATGTTGAGGTATCTCTTGTAATGCAATCAATCACCTTCCTCCTCCCAAGGAAAAATCCAGGAGCTTTACCGTTCCGGGTGGAATTAGTGTCCTAGGTTGATTTGCATCGCAGATTCATATTTATCTTCCTCATTATGCAATCCCCTTAGGAGAATCCAGTCCGCTGTAGTAACCCTGGAGTTGGGGGAAACAGTGGGAACATTTGGGAAATAGAAATGAGAAGAAGGAATTCAATAAGAAGGTTGGAAGCTCATTGATGAAAACTAGAGCAAAACATTAAGTTTAGGCATTCTGGAAAGACAAAGAGACAGTCTAGTCTTAAGCCTAGGGGATAAGGTGTTGGACTTGGACCTCGGGCAGACCAGGATTCAAATCTTGTCTTAGCCATGAATTCGCTGGGTGGCCTTGGTCAAGTCACTGCCCCTCAGGCCGTTTTTAGATGAGCGCGAGACCCGCTCGCCCATGGTTTAAAAAATACCGCGAGGCGGGATTACACGAGACGCCGCCGGGGAGCGCGCGCATGGGAGGGGGAACACACATTCTTTTCCTGCCGCGAATTGACCGGGTCGGCGATCGAGGTAGGTAATTGGCGGCTGGAAAAGAATGCGCGTCCCCCTCCCCTGCGCGGCGTGATCCCCTGGCGGCGTCTCGTGTAATCCCGCCTCACGGTATTTTTTGAAACCATGCCTGAGCGGGTCGCGCGCTCGTCTAAAAACGGCCTCAGCCTAAGTTCCCTGTCTGTAAAATGGGGATAATAATAGCCTAGCTCACGGGATTGTTGTTAGGGTGAACAACTTTATTTTATTTTATTTTATTTAAATTTTTACCCCATCCTTTCCCAAATAGGCACAGGATGGCTTACAAAATATGAACAAAAAATATAAAACAACTAAAATAAATTCACCTACCTCTCCTACCGAACCCCACCAAATCCTATCCCTGCCTGCCAAACAAAAGGGTCTTACATCTCTTCCAGAAGATGGGACGGCTTGAGGTTTTGGCAGATCTCCAAGGGGAGGGAGGACCATAATTGTGAGGCAGCCACCGAGAAGGCTTTTCTGCGTGCCCTCGTTGTGAAAACGTCATGGGCAGATAGTACCCACAAGAAAGGGCTGCCAGTGTTCTCAGAGGCCGCAATGGGACATAAAGGAAGAGGCGGAGTTTCAGACGCCTGCGGCCCATGCTGTTTAGGACTTTATGGGTCAGAACCAGGCAGCACTTTGAATCGCGTGCCCAAAAAGCTACAATGTGTTCCTGGTGACCCACCCCAACAGAAGGCGGGACGCTACGTTCTGTATCAGCTGCAGCTTCCAAACGGCCATCAAGGGCAGCCTCACGTGGAGCACATTGCATTAGTCTAGCCTCAAGATTATGAAAGCATGGTTGACAGTGGCCAAATATGATTTTTAAAAAGTTGGTCACCTTCTCACCAGATATGAAGCATGTTGTATGCTGAAAGTGCTATACAAATTATTAATAATAATACTATGAATAATATTAATAATTAATAATAATATATATGCTCTTTCCCCATCTCCACTCTCAACAGTCTGTGGGAGTCTGCAGAGGAGAAGCCATGGATGGCGTAGAGGATCTTGACGAAGGTGTTGACGTATCCTGCGAGATCTACGGGCCCGTGGTATGCAGTCAGTTGCCTCTACTATTACAGATGTGTTATGGGAAGCTTCCCAGTGCAGGGTCACCACAGGGAAGGAGAGCCGTATTGAATATGGCCGTAATAATCATCAGCCGGTGTCTAAATGCACAGGACGCTCCTCAGGAGAAAGAGGCAAAAATGGCGGGCGGCACGGTCCTCCGAGTGGAATAGCGTGATCATTAGAACTTAGCAGAGGCATGAGTCCCAGTCATCCCAATGATGTTTGTACTTGTGCTAAATGTTCCGTGGCCCAAGTCACTTCTGTGCTGCCCCCTGGAGCACCTGGACCCCAAGTCATTCCCTCCAAACTATGTTAACACAACCTGTCTGGAACTCTTAAGTCAAAGATGGTGAATCTCTGGCCCACGCCTGGGTTGTGTTTTGGGTTTTTTTGCCCCCTTTCCAAATCCTGGATCTGGCCCCTGGATCCAGTCTTTGCCCTCCGGGGCAGAGAGCGGAGATGAGGGCATGCACGCAAGGAAAGGGGATGGATGCATGGCAGAAATCCATGATCTGGACCCTCCTCTTTCTTCCCCCGGCCTCGTCTCATAGGAGGGGGCTGTGTCAATGAGAAAAACAAACATGCCGGACAGTTAAAATAATGCTATAAAACCTCTTGGTGGAAGAGAGCCCGAAACAATAAGTAATAATAAAGGCAGATACAGGACTAAGCTAAAGCAAACATTTGGGTGTGGGTGTAGTAGGAAACAGATTTCCAGGTGAAGGAAACTCCTATATCAAAGGAACTGAATTCACAGCAGTAACACAAAAAATTGAGTACACAGCCGATAGTAGACTTTGAGCCTGTGTAGCTCAAAAGCTTGAACAATCTCACCAGCTATGGCCGGTCCAATAAAAGAGATCCCCTGAACTACTTTGTCTCCATCACTAATAAGATGTTGAATAGGAATCATTAGGACGGACAAAGAAAAATGGTGATTAACTTAATTTCTCTCTCTCTCTCTCTCTTTGCACCACTTGAACGTCTTGATGACTGCTGTTCTCCTTGGTTCGGTACTGAAAAGTATTGCAGGCATCCTCCAATCCATCACCACAGGAGAGAACACCATCACCGCCACAAGCTTTCCAAGCATGGATGCAAACATCCCCCTCCTCCTCCTGGTCCACACAGACATCATGATCATGGCTTTGGCCATGGACACGGGGACCGGGATGCACACAGACATAGATGCCCACCACCACCTGGCCATCCTCACATCAACCCTTCAGGACCTGAGCATCACAACAATTTCTCTGGGCAGGACCACCAAGAGGAACATTCTCATCCTCCTCCTCCACCTGGACCTCATAACCCTCCCCCACACCCTAGTGGACCAGACCATCTTCCTCCCAGTGGACATCCTCCTCCACCTCCTGGTCCACACAGACACCGTCATCATGGCTTTGGCCATGGACACAGGGACTGGGATGCACACAGACATAGATGCCCACCACCACCTGGCCATCCTCACATTAGCCCTTCAGGACCGGAGCACCACAACAATTTCTCTGGGCAAGACCACCAACAGGAACATTCTGCTCCTCCACCTGGATCTCATTATCCTCCCCCACACCCTGGTGGACCAGACCATCTTCCTCCCAGTGGACATCCTCCTCCACCTCCTGGGCCTCCTCCCCCAGGTAGGGCACATAATCTTCCACTTCCTCATGGCCACAGACGTTGCTATCACCATGGTCAACAGCATAACTGTATTTTCCATGGAAGTGGAGAAAGTGAGACCAGCTCCTCAGAGGACTGCCCTTCATACAAGACACCTCCTCCTTTCCAAAGGAGAGAGGTTGGGTCAGTCCATAGCATTCCAGTTTTGAACCAGCGTGATGTCCTGGTGCCTCCTCAAACAGACTTCCCTGCCCCTCCACCACACCGCTGTCCATTTGGCGGACATGAAGAGAAGACAGAGATCCAGCCTTTCCCCCAAGTCCCTTCAAAATCAGAGTCATGCCCTGGAAAACCCAAGCATGCTCCCCCAAACCTTCTGCCTCTATTCCCACCTACCTCTATAGAGGACTAGAATTTCTTTTAGCAGTGAAGCACCTCATCCCAACTCCTCAGCTGATGCAAAGTGGCACTTGCAGGGAATAGTACTCTAGAACTATCCAAATAGCAAATAGCAATTGCCTATTTCTTCATTTCCCCCTCTCTTTTAGTTAGGAAGCTGTAATCAACCCCCTCCTCCCCCCCGCCCCCTGCCCGCGCACACACACACACACACCTGTATCCATGGGAACGCTGTACAACTGGCGAGCAATGCGGCATACCGAGTTCACATTAATAAAGCCTTGAAGCCTATTTATTACCTCTTCGTAGATGTTGTAAAACATGCATTCACTAGACACAACTGAATAGGCCAATGACAGTTAATGGGGTAGAGGGCATTCATAAAATGAAATTCATTCCAAGTCTGTAGTTATAAAGAGTAATTGAATGTCTTTGGAACCCTATAGGAAATCATAGGACTGTGGAGTGGGGAGTGACCTCAAGAGCTATCCAACTCTACAATTCTATGATTTGATTTCCTATAGGGTTCCGAACATCAAGGAGTGATGACCATCAAGGACCATCCAGTCCTACGCACTGTCTCAAGACTGGAAGCCCTATACCAGAGGAAGGAAACCCTCTGTGGGACACATCTGAAATTATGAATTGCCTACAGGCCGGATGGGGGGGTAGGGGGGTACACTTCTGATGGACAGGGGCTGAAGGATTGTGCTCTCAAGGGTGGAAAGGAGGAGTTGGAAGAAGGGAGCTGAGGGAGTGTGTTTGAAGGGAGGAGAGGGATCTGTGGGCCAGATTTATGAAGTGCAAGGGGGCTGTATAAGAAAAGGCCGCGTGCTGTATTTTGGCCCACGTACCTGAGGCTCCCCGATGCTGCCCAAGATCTACACCATCACAGGCAGATGCCCATCTAGCCAGGTTTTGAAAACATTTAAGGGAAGAGATTCCACCACCACCTACCTAAGCAGCCTACTCCATTGCTCCTCAACTGTTCTTACAGATAGGAAGCGTTTCCTAATCTGTACAGCAGGGCCAGCCAGGCTAGGAAGCGAGCAACCCACTTGATCCAGCCATCAACCTCAGGCGATCTGCCAGAGAGAGTCTGCCTTCCCAGCTGCACTGGAGGAGCTCTCCTAGAGCCTCTCCTCCCCAGAGACACTCCCTGGGGTGGCGCTTCTGCTCTCCTCCCAAGAAGCAATTTCTGAGGAGCTGTTTTCCCATCCACACGTACTCTGACTAAGACCGTTTTTAGACGAGGCGCTATGCGCCTCCCAAGCCGCGCGTTAAGACAGAAGACGGCTGCGCTGCCGGAAGTGACGTTCTCCCCGTTGCCGGCAACGGTGGCGGCTGGAGACACGGCGCTTTGCAAAGGCGTGTTCTAAAGGCCTGAAAATTGAGGTCTCTAGAACGCGCGTCTGCAAAGTGCCGCGTCTCCAGCTGCCGCCCTTGCCGGCAACGGGGAGAACGTCACTTCCGGCAGCACAGCCGGCTTCTGTCTTAACGCGCGGCTTGGGAGACTCTTCTGCAGCACCTCATCTAAAAACGGTGTTACGTCATGATCCACCAGGGGGGCCATGATCTACCTCTCGGACACCCCTGAGGTACGGTGGTACCTGAAGTTGACCTATCTATTTTGTGGCAGCCTTTTAGATATTTGAAGTGGGCTTGGTGAAGACGTTGCTTCGGCTCCTGTGAGAACACAGCCCACTAGTAACTCTAGCTCAGGGGTGGTCAGCTTGATTTGTGCCGAGGACCGGAAAATTTGGTTTGGACCCAACCCTGGGCTGCATGTGGCCCCGCCCACAATTTGCATAACCCCACCCGCAATGTGCATAAACCAGCCCCCCAATTTGCATAAACCCACCCCCTGGCAGCGAGGAGCTGGGGCTGGAGATCCAGGTGGCAGACGCGGCAGCGAGGGGCTCAGACAGAGACATTGGCAGCAGCAGGAAGCTGGAGCCAGGGAGGAGGAAGGAGGGATCCGGCCAGCCCCTTTAATAGGCTTGCTGCCTGGAGGAAGGAGGGTTTCGCTCCAGTGCGGTGGCTGGAGAAAAGGCAATTGCCAGAGCAGGAGGAGGCATGGCAGGCCACAGGAAAGGTCTTTGCAGCCACAGGAGGAGTTGGATCAACCTTGCCTCCTCCTTCCCAAGCACAAACAGGGACAGTTCCCCTCTTCTGGGTCTGCACCCCCTTTTTCTCCTGCCGCTGGGGGGAGCAGCAGGAACAGTGGCAGCAATAGAAGGGTCTTCCCTCCCTGCTCCTTCCCCTATACCCACACTATCACTGCTCCTGACACTGCTGGTCTCCACCCACCCACTGTGTCTCCTCCTCCCTGCTTGCACTGCAGCACTTGGCAGCAGGGTGGTGGAGGGGGAAGGAAGCTCTCACTGCTGGGTCCCAGGACCAATAAGACAGAGGCTGGGCGGGCCAAGGTCTGGATCCAGGCAACTGCAGACTGTGCAGCTAGCTGCGCACGGCCCCAATACGTGGGGGTTGGGGGCGGGTGTCTATGAATAAACTTTAAATAACATTAGTGCTAGGGATGGGACTCTGGATAGATTTCCAGATTCGGATCTGCTCCGGATTCTGATCTTCTTTTATGGATTCATATCAGGGATCTGTCTTAAAAATAATAAAAAAAATTTTTTTAAATACATTGCTTGTGCACAAAATGGCCACAGCCCTTAATCAAAATGGCGGTGATACTATTGCTGCCATTTTGGTTAAATGTGGTGCAGCGGCAGCCATTTTGTGCACGTGCGACGAATCTTTAAAATGTTTTTATTATTTTTAATACGGATCCATAATGTGAATCTGTAATAAAGTGCAGTGTTTTTGGATTAATCTGTAGCTGCTGTTTTCAGACAGTTACGGATGAATCCGAATCCATAATGCCCATCCCCAATTAGTGCATACCTCCCAACATTTTGAGCGGCCCGAGAGACAAGCCCCGCCCCTTCGGCCAGTAAGCTCCGACCCTTCCCCACTTACATGCACACACCTCCCAATCTTCCCAGGGCATAAAGCGGGACAGAATCTCTCCTACCCTCATTGTCCTTCCAAAGAGTTTTTCCTGAGAGTCAACCAGAAATGAGGTGTCTCAAACTTGAATCCTGGTCTTTTCGTTCCTCTCGCCTGAAAGAGGGACAGTGGGATTCAGCGGGCAGTCCCTCCTAAATAGGGAATGTTGGGAGGGGTGCGAGTGTGAAAAGCAGTAGCATAAAATACAAGCCCAGAGAAACTCAAATGTGAGGAGCCCCAACCTGCGGAGGATCCAGGGTGATTCAAGAGAGGGCTTCAACAAATGCAGCTCATGCACAAAATAGCAATGACTACATGTGTATAAAATACAAGCCCACAGAATCTGCAGTGCAGGAAGCCCCAGCCCCTGAATGGGACATTAGGTTTAACTGAACATCAAAAATTAACTACAGCAGCATTTTCTTTTTGTGTCGGTCAAACATTGCTTCATTAGAAGAAGCCCATGCCACCATTTTACACAAGCCTCCTCCATGTTCCCTGGATCCAACTCTGGGCCAGGCACCTCCCTTCTGGTTGCATCCCTTTAATAAATCAAAATTTAACCTTGAGCCACAGGGCAACAAAATGTTCTGAAGCCTTCCCGGGGCTGGGAACACAACCCTATTGATTCCAGTGTGCTCTTGTCTGAGCAGAAAGAGCACAACCTTGGTGTCGCTATGGGGCACAGCCCAAAAAAAGTTTGTTTAGATAAGCCCAGAGGGGTGTTTGCAGTGCAAAGTCTATGACGAGAGTCTGCCAGCCTCACCAGTCATCTACTCTGTTTGCTCACCCACCGTTTTTAGAAAAAGAAGAAGAGCTTATTATGTCCCTGCAAGGACTTTTCTTTTCCATTTGTCTTTGGAAGAGCCTCCAGATTCTAGAGGGGGCTCCTCTTCCCAGTTATGAAGCTGCTTGCGGTGCTAGTGCTGTGCTGCGGCTTTTGCTGTAGTGGAGCCAGCCCTCTCCCTGACCAAGACGTGGACTGTGATGACCCCAATGTCTTTGAAGCTGTGGACCTAGGCCTCAGGGAATACAATAGAGAGAGACGAGATGGCAACCAGTTTGCTCTGTACATGGTAACTGAAGCCAAGAGATCAGTAAGTAAACTTTGTAAGAAGCATCTTGGAATGATTGCATTTGGGCTAGCTTTTCAGTCTTACTTAATTTGTTGTGTGAGAAGTCCCACCAAAATCCATGAACTCCATTGGGAAGTAAGGTATGACTTACCTTAAGTAATGTTGGTCCTATTCAGTTCTCCTCTTTCTTAAAGGGTTTATTAACGTCAGACCAGAATGTGAACCATTAGCCACATCAGGAAACTTTTCCGTTGCATGCCGCATCTCATTGCAGCCAACTCAAGTTGACTACCGCCTTACCATGCTACGGGATTAATCATTCAAGTATGGGATGCACCTCTGGCCCTATCCAGAAAGTGTTTTAAATTCTCAAAAGAGAGTAGGGAAATGGTTCTTGCGGGCAGAGTGCCTCCACTGAAATCAAATGAGACTATTCGAAAACTATGGTTAGATTCTGGCCCTTGCACTGTACCGCAAATGTCTCCAACAGTGCCTTCTCCTACAGCATTGCGAATATTTGGATTCCTTATCTACCTCTGTCACTGACCCACTGTGTCACCTTACCAAGCCTCTTAACTTCAGCGTACCTCTCTGTAGACTGAATGCAGTAATACCAATGTGTTGTTGGAAAGCACTTTGAGGTAGGTAAGCCGTGGGGCTTAGGTGGATTCAGAAACGACAGCCATATTGTGCCAAACACAGAGTTGGGAAGTACTTTGGGATTCTTATTATTAATAGCGCCAGCACCATGCCCAGTGCTGACCAGGTGTGATCAGAGACTGGATCCTGCCGCAAGAAGCTTACAATTCTAGAACAGACAAGAGAAGGGAAGAGGCACACAGGGGGGAGAGAGAGGAATAGATACATTCACAAAGCTGAGAGGTTGCAAGCGCACACATTTGGCTTAGGTAAAGGAGAGGAGGGGGGATCGTGAGGATTTGGTAAAGGAGAGGAGGGGGGGTCGTGAGGATTTGGTAAAGGAGAGGAGGGGGGTCGTCGATCGGATTTGCATGCCTGTTCCTATTGCAAGAGGAACCAAAGATGAATATGCTGTAACAGCTGGCTGAATAATGAAGCAATGCAAATAATTTACAGTGATGGAATGGGAAGATCTACTAAATGATTAGTGAATGCCGTTTGATCCGCTCTTGCTTTGAGTCACAGACGTATCTGAAACCCCAGCCTCCCTCTCATTCTTACAATGCTAAGGGAAGCCGCAGAGAGCAAGGACACAAACAATCAGTCATGCAGAGTCATTTCTGCAAAGCATTGGTGCGGTAAAGGGGGTATTTACTTCTGAGACAGATATGCAGAGAGGAAAGCAATGATGGAATTTCATTTGCTTTGGAACATCATTCATATCTTCCTATCACGCCGAAAGTTAAAGTGCAAAACATCAGGATGTTATCATCATTCTTTTGCAACCTGAGGTAATAAAGCATTCTACACAGAAGCTTAGAGAGCTGACCGCTGACCTTCCCAAAGTCATAGAGCGGCCTAGAACCCAGTTCCTTGCTCTAACGCAGTGGCAGACAACCTAAGCTAATCCAAAGGCCATGGGCTTGGCCAGCAAGACCTCCTCAGAGGCCACAAGATCCATTTATTACCACAGTCACAAGGCTAAGATACTAGGAGCTAGTAAAGCTTTGATCTGCTGCAGGTCTGTACAAGCAAAGCACACAGCCGCTTTTACGCATGACAAAAATGGGTTCTTATAAGTGCTCAAGATAATACCGGGTGTTATAAATGCTGGAATTTTGTAATTTATTAATGTACTATTCTCCTTTTACACACATCTGGTGGGTCTTACAAGGCTGTGAGATTTTGCTGCGTAAAAAGGGACTAGCAAATTCTCACATTACAAAACTCCAGCATTTATAACACCTGGTATTATCTCAAGCACTTATAAGAACTAATGTTTGTCATGTGTAAAAGCGACACAGACTGAGTAGTGAGTCATGACCAATGGCCCGACGGCTCGGGGAGGGGAACAAGGAGGAGGAATGAGAGGACTGCATTGTCCTGAAATAGAGTTGCTATCTCCTTCTGGGACGAAAACCTAGAGGGGGCAAGACCATGTCACTTTCCTGGAAGCTACGATTTCTCCACATTACCAAGGGTGTCCCTGGGTGACTCAGAGAAGTCAGGGATGCCCACAGGGCCCAGCCTGGAGACTCCTAGGTCAAAACCTAGCGCTTTGGGGCAGAACCAGAAGAGGTGGCATGAAACCACGTGACTACAGAGTTCCCATTGCCTCTGTCACATGGTGCACCCAGGAATGCTCCCTTGCTCAACAGTGGGCAAGGCCACGCCTCCACCACTTCTGGCCACTGTTCTGCAGCACCCCCTAGTGGCAGCTCAATCTACAGGCCCCAACCAATACAAACTCACTGACTGATGGAGGCTGCAGCTTAAAACCTTGGGAGTCCCATGTTGCTGTATCTTCTTTCCCACTGAAAAAATAGCGGGGTTGAGGGGGAGACCTCAGGCCTGGGAACCAAATGCGGACTGTGGCAAGTTTTTATGCGCCCTTTTTCCAGTTCCTGGATCTTGATCCTACCTCCAAGCACCAAAAACCTGAGCTCAGGGTAAGGGAACAGAGACGAGGGCATGCACACAAGGATAGGAGACAGATCCTATAAGCACAAATTCATGATCTGGGCCCTCCTTTCCTTGAGTTCACTCCATAAGCATGCCCCCCTTCAAACAAGGGTGGCCAGAAGATATGCACATGTTAGAGGCCACTTATGAGAAATACAAGATGCAGGGCTGTATTGGTTCCAATGCAGCCCTGAAACCTGCATTTCTCATAAGTGTCCGCTAAAATTGCATATCTGGTCACCCTGCCCCCAACTTCTATGGAGCCCTTGGCGCTGGTACTCGGTTTCAAAGTGGCCCCCCTGAAGGGAAAAGGCTCCCCAGCCTTGCGGTAGATCATCGATGTACGCAGATGGGGAACTCAAAATATTGCAGGTGTTTTCTAAGCTGAATCTCAGCCAGTTCCATCGGAGGGGGTGGGGAGCACTAAGAGAATTACTGGGACGACAGTCCCAAGGAGACAGACCCCAGGCCTGAAAACACATAGGCCCCACGACCAGGGAGCTGAATGTTTACTAGCAGCGATGTGAGCTGGGGGAAGGCAATGAACACGCAGGTCCCTACCCATAACTAATCTGACGCCTATGAGTAATTCCAATGATTTCAACACTACTTACCTGCTAAATGCAAAGCATAAGCATTTATCCCAGTCTCTGCTGGGAATCCGAATCTTAATGATGTTTTTCTCCCTTCTAGGTTTCCCTTCATGCCCATTTTTAACATTTACTACTGTCCGTGCTGGTCATTTTGATTTGAATTTTATTGCGGTTGTTTACTGCGGCAGTCTGCCTTGCCTTCTCCAGACACAGTCATTAAATTAAATAAAGATCGGACGTGCAAATGAATAGTTCACTTTAACTTCTGAGCCGATGAGGATGCTGAGATACGGGAAGGAGAGAGACGTGGTCATATGCTGATAAATATATTCTTGAATATTTTTAGCGTCAGCCTTCCAATACTGATTGCATTCATTAAGTGGTTTGTTATTACATTTTCAAGTACATTTATTATTGATGAGATAATTAAGCATAAAGGGTGTCTAGCAAGAGGCTGAATCAGTTGGAGAGAGAGGCTGCAATCCACAAACAACTTACTCTGGAGCAGGGATGAAACGAGGATCTGATGACATACGGTATCCAGCAAGGTACGGAGCAGTATCTAATAGCAGGCAGCAGAAAGGCCACTTTCTCACATTACCGTGGAGGCAGGGATTCAATCAACCAAGTTTATTGGACACACACTGGCTCTCGCCCTGACGTTCAGCATAAATACAATAAATAAATATAAAACACAGATTAAATAATATAAAATACGTCTACATATAAAGCGACATGTTAGGATATGTGAATCAGCAGATACCTGTTTTCGATTAATTCAGCCTTATAGGCAAAAAAGGGCCAACGTGCTTATAACACATGGATCATCACTTTGGAAAAGCCAATTTAGTTTCTCCTGCGCATCCAAATGAGAAATACCTTTTCCAAAGGGGTATAACAAGGATTCCCTTATGTTATCAAAATATGAACAATGCATTACATAATGATCTATTGTTTCAATCTCCCCCAACGGACAGGTACAGCATCTTTTGTTCCTTGGAACATCACAGTGTCTCCCTGCTGTAATAGCTGTGCGCATTTCCTCACGGTGCAAGCGGCATAAGGAAGTTTTTAGCTTATGGTGTAAATCTAAATTCAAAAAAGCCGCCAGGTCCTTTTTCCGGAAACCGTTGCTTGTAAGAGGTAGCAATTTTGGAAAATCCGGCAATGCCCACATCGTCTTGCCTAGTGATATGGAGACTGGGAAGCTTCCATGAGGGCAATCGCCGCTGAGTTCTCACGGGGATTAGAACACGTAGGAATGCGCTATTCTGCTTTTATGCCACAAGAACACCCGTGATTGTAAAAGCTACGTTGGGGGACCTGGTCATGCACAAATGTGCATTCCCGTGAGAATACAACCGCGATTGCCGTCACGGAAGTTTCTTCCCTTCTCCCCAGGTAACGTGAGAAAATGACCTGTTAGTTTTCCGAGGGCACAGCCTGGGCTAGTCGCAAACATGGCCCGGGGCAATCCCAGGCCAACATTTGGCTGCTCATTCTCCTTAGTTTCTTGATATTCAATCATATTTCTATTCTCCTCTCAAGGGCTTTTCCTAGAAAGCAACCAGAAAAGAGGTACCAGACTCTTGAATTCCAGCCTTTTTGTCTCTCTCTTCTGACAGAGGGACAGTGGGATTCAGCACCCAAACCAAAGAGAGACTCTCTCCCTCCTAAATAGAGACTGTTGGAAGGTATATATTGTAGTGCAACTGCAGAAAGGCAGCAGCCTAAATTTCCTGGATTAGAGGGCCCTTTGCATACTGAAGGGCGCCATTGTGGAATCTACCTGCTCTTCTGTTCTAGACTTGGATCAGCAGCTTTGAGACCATAGCTAAACAAAACAAAAATATATACTCAGAGAAGATCATTTCTGAATCATTAAGATTGCAAGGTCCTCAGGATAGGCTGGCTAGTTTGAAGCCCACTTTACAATTCCTTGCAAGGCACAGTAAGAAAAAACCCTTTGAAATCTTCATCCCTTCCAACCATTTGCTGTCTTATCACTATGCAAATTATGAATCATGCAATGCTTTCTGCAGACAGGCCCTGGCGCAGAGCTCCTTGTGAAGTATCGAATTCGAGAGACCTCTTGTGCTGTCGGAGGAGCTCAAGTCTGGCGAGACTGTGATTACAGAGCATCTGGAGATGCTGTAAGTAGTTGACCCCCCCCTCCCTGCTTTAAAAACCTCTTATGTGCAAGGAACAACTCCAGCAAGAAGGTCAAAGCCCTGAGGGGATAAAGGGCAATTCTGCTTTCACAAGCAACTTTTTAGATGGCTTTGTGGGTTCCGTATTTATTGTTTCATAATGGGGTTCTAGAGGAAGCTCGGGCAGTTTGCAAGGACAATGATATGGCCTGCTTCTTCTTTCACGCCGCCAGTCCTGTAACTCCAACGATGTGATCAGCTAGACCACTTACCATCCTCAGTCATAAAAGTCCTGGACGCCCCATAGAGCTTTCAGGGGGATTTCACAGGTACAAATTCAAAATGCTATGGATGTTGCCCAGCATCCAGCCCATCCTCTTAGCTGGGCTGGCTCCAAGTTGAGAGCAAAGCAAACATATTCCAGTTGCTAACGTCAATAGCCACGGTTGTCAGAAATGATGTCATGTTGGGTGTCCTGACTGAGCTCGATTTTTCAGAGGGCTGGTGGGCCAGAGTTTTGTGACTGGAGTGGCTTTTAGAGGCATTTCAGGATGACAACCCAACAAGGGGGGCACACAAAATAATTGCCCTTTTTGGAAAAAAAATAATGGCCAATAGGTGCAGTGAAACCCAGAAGTGTAGCTAGGTCAGAATGGGCCCTGATGCAGAAGATGGAATGGGACCCCATTACCCCCATTTCTAGTGGCAGGGGACACAACTACATTAGGGAGCATGAGTCCCCCCAAGATAGTGGACCCCAATGCAGCTCCACTGACTGTCCCTATCAGAGCTATACCCTTGGTCAAAACCTCACTCATCCAGACCTCTCTAATCCCAATGCTTCCTTATTCCAGACGTATTTTATTATTTATATACGCACCTGGTGCTTTACAACAGAGAGGGTCTCTGCCCTGAGGGGGCTTACAAACTAATTGAGACGAGGGAGGGTGGACGAGGGGTGGAGGCCACAGAGGGAGAGACAAGGATACATTCATGAAGGCGTGAGGTTGCAGGCTCACGTGCTTAACGAAGGTTGCTTCTAGATGATTGGCGTGCGCGTTCCTGCCAAAAAATCACTCACCTGTGAAACGTGCCGCGGGCCAGTTTCGCATTCCTCATCAAGGTATTTAATTCATGGCCCTAAAGGAATGTGTGACTGGCGATGACCCGCGTCCAGGAGCGACGAAACACCGCCCCACGGCGCTGTTCGCAGGCGTGTGGGTTTTTTTGGCATGAGCGTGCGCCAATCATCTAAAAGCAGCCAGTTACAAAGGGGAAGGGAAAATCAGGAGGGGGGGCTAAGGGGATGAGGAGCTAGGCAAGGCCTGATGGAAGAGGTAGGTTTTCAGGAGGGATTTGAAGGTTGGGTGGGAGAAGAACGAATGCGTTCTGGGAGGGAGTTCAAGGCATGGAGGCAGCGAGGGAGAATGAGCGAATATGCTTTGAGGAGCAGCGGAGCCAAGAGCAAGCGAGGCTGGTGGTTAGAGGAGGAGCGGAGCTTTCAGATGGGAGCAGAGCGGGAGACGGGGGTAGAGAGATGCAGGGTGTGAATAGACAAGATGTGCTGAGTGTGTTCAGGCAGAGAGAGCCAGAGGAGAGAAGGGGCTGCAGATGCTCAAAGCAGTGGGCAAGGTGGATGATCTTGGCAGCAGAGCTTTGAACGGACGAGAGTGGGGCAAAGTGAGTCTGGCCTGGACTGAGTCCCCCAGACTCGGGCATGGATTCCAGGCCAAGGGCTGCCCGCCCGGCCCACAGAGGCATCTGTTCAGCCCTGCCATCCCCATTGTAGGGCAGGGGCCACCATGGCTATCCGTCATTGGCTGCCATGGCCGCCCATCATGGCAGGGGGTGGGACTGCCCATCTGATGTGTTCCCATGCCCTCCTGGGGAGGGGGCAGCTCTCCGGCTGCCCAGGATGCAGGCACACCTGTTGCATACTGCCCGCCGACCCGGGGAGGGTCAGCCGCTGTTTCCCACTGCGCTGGCTGCCCGCAGGTCTGTTTTTACCCAAGGTTTAAGTAAGAAATACAGGGAGCCTAAAGCAAGCTACCTGCCCTGGGGACAGACTAAAATCTCTTGGTTGCTGACATCCAATGATCAGTTTATTCATTTTATATTTATTTATTGAATACATTTATACCCCGCCCCTCCTGCAAGCAGTTCCACTCATAGTAGCCTGTGCTCGTTTGGAACAAACGGAACAAAACAAGCCACGTGCAGGAGACTCAGGAGGCACATTGTGGCAGGGTATAGTAACTTCAGCCTGCCCTCTGATTGATTGATTGATTGCAATTTATAGCTCGTTCTTTCCCTAAGGCTCAGAGTGGAGAACAAATCGTAACTAAAAACATACATAAAATAAAACTAATTTTAAAATCCGAACTGCATAAAAATCCCCAGTTTAAAACAGAAATCCAAGCCCTGTCCCTGCTGGCCAAACACCTGGCCAAATAAATAGGTCTTCTGGAAAATGCATGGTGGGGTGTACAGAAAGCCAGCACCCAGAAATGTGCCAAGAGCAGGAGCATACTTCAGTGCACCCAGCACTGGCCTGGCTGGTATTCAGAGCTCCTGGGCGGCTTATGAGCGCCTGTCTCCAAACTTAAGAAACCACAAAGCAGGACCGATAATGGTACTGTGGGGTGAGCATGGGAGAACGTGGCTGTTTGCTATTAATTTTACACATTATACACACAAATTATCCACCTTGAAATGTCTTCCCTAAGTACATTCCACGCTCCAGGTACATTAGCTAATTAATTTAAACCATTGTGATAAAACGGTAGCATTTCCAACCAGCACAGAGAGCAAATCAGGATCCCCTGCTATTTCTTCCATCTCCACCCACCCACAGAAAGATCCTGGGGGAATAAGACCTGTGCCTGGCCCCATTCCACTTTGTACTCATTCTCCCCATGACATGTCATCGGTCACACATCCTGATTGCATTTTATTTGAACAACCTGCTGCAAGTGTAAGATCCCAGCACTGAACTCACTGGGCTTCTACGGGGGGGGTGGGGGAGGGGTGGATTAAAGATGAACGGCGTCTTGTGTTTTTGCAGGAATCAGGCGAATGCACGACCCGCGTTTACATTGAGGAGGCCACAAAAGCCACCAACGTTTTGCAAGAATGTGAAATCATCCAAGGTACGTAAGCATTTGGATTGGTGGTGTGCCCTTGGTTGGTGCAAAAATGGGGAGCAAAAACTAGAAATGGCAACAGGCTGTGCAGGAGACTTGTAGGTAATTTTAAAGGAAAGCTCTAGGTAGAAGCTTGACGTCGCTCCCTTCAGTACCACACTCAGGCTGTGAAGATTTACTAGTCATTAGGGATGGGAATACTAATTTAGTACGAATACTAAAGTGCACTAAAGTAGGCACTTTAGTATTAATACTAAAGCGAGCAGCAGATACTAAAATTCTGTTTAGTATTTAAATTTGAAAACGGTGCTGTGTAGGCAGGAGTGTCCAAAACGAAGCCTGCAATGGGATTGTGTTGTGAATAATGGGGTTATGCTCTGAATACCATATGTTCTTTGCTCTTGAGAAAGGGATTCGGTTCGGAATACTGTTTGTAATACTGTTTGCTCTCCACCCTTGCATAATGCCAGGCCATTGTGTCCTGGGAGTTACCAGGGCGAGTCAACCTGGTGAAAGAGAGTACCTCAAGCTCTCGCAAAAGGTTGTAGGGAGGCCATCAGCCCCTCCCCCCAGTCGGGTAATCACCCAGGGGAGGGAGACATTAACATCACTGAACGCGGTCAAGGGAGCAGCCCTGGGTGGGCAGACGAGCCACCCCAAAAGACCACTCCTCGCGAGGAGTGAAATGTATGCAGCCAGGGGCTCTTAATGAATGGTGAGAGCATCCAGGCTAGTAGAAGGCCTGGATGTTCCTACCGTGTCCAACCGTTTAGTGTTTAGACATACCGCCATCATAGTGTTCACCCCAAACACTGGAAATAAACAACTGCCAGGTCTTCACAGTTTAATCAGTGTTTGGGGTGAACACTGTGTCGACGGTCTGTCTAAACACTGTAACAGTAGGACACTGTTACAGAACACTGAACAGCGTTATGTCTAAAGAAACCCTCAAGGGCTCCAGGTTCTGGCATCCCACCCCCCCAAACCAGTGCCAGATAAGTACCCTAGCAGACACTTTACTAGTTTTAGAAACCGTGCAGAAGTAAATACTGACGTCGATCCCTACTAGTCATTAACCCAGGTGGATGGGGAGGCAGGGCCAGAGCACTGACTTTCACACTACATAGAAACTGTCTTCAGTCCAAGCTCCACTGGGATTTCACTGCAGGAAACCCACCAGGTCAATCACAGGCCTAAGCCCCGTTACTCTGATTGGCTGATGTCCCCTGTTGTCCCTTAGCTCTTTAGTCTGATTGGCTGATGCTCCCCTGTTGTCCCTTAGCTCCTTACTGTGATTGGCTGATGCCCTCCTGTCCTCCCACAGCTCTTTATTCTGATTGACTGGTGCTCCCTGTTACCCCATTGATGAATTGTGTGCTTATAAGGGCTTCATGGGAAGCAAACGTCATGTGAGCAACTCAGTGACTGTCTGGCTACTGCTGTAATAATAATAATAATAATAATAATAATAATTAATAATCTTTATTTAGCACCCCCCTGCCATGGCACTTGGAGCACTTCACTTATAACAAATTAGCACAGCTTTAAATCCCCACAACAACCCTGTGAGTTAGGTTAGGCTGAGAGAAGATTAAAAGATAGAAAGCAAAGGGTAGGACCAAATGGGCAGTTTTCACAATGGAGAGATGTAAACAGTGGTGTGCCTCAGGGATCTGTATTGGGACCGGTGCTGTTTAATGTATTCATTAATTATTTTGAAACGGGCGTTAAGAGTGAGGTGATCAAATTTGCAGATGACACCAAGTTATTTAAGGTAGTTAAAACACGAGCAGACTGTGAGGAACTGCAACGGGATCTTACGACACTGGGTGCCTGGACATCTAAATGGCAAATGAGATTTAATATGGACAAGTGAAAAGTGATGCACGTAGGGAAAAATAATCCAAACTATGCGTACACGATGCTGGGTACTAAGCTAGGAGTTACCACTCAGGAAAAGGATCTGAGGGTGGTTGCAGACAATACACAGCTGCTGGCGGGCCGGTGAACATAGGGGCAGAGCCTAGCCTAGGGGCGGAGCCAGGGCAATGGTAGGCAGAGCCAGGGCATAACCTAGCAGCAAAGAGTTCCCAGGGTTAACTTTGGATGGACATTACATTACTTAATGCTGGGAACGCTGCTGTGTGAAACACTGCCACCAGGGACTAGAGAACCCTCTTACTGGGGTCCCGTCCATTCTCCTCTCTCTTTCCCACCGGGTCCAAATTAACCGTAGTAGGTTAAAAAAATAGATTGCATTGCCATCGCCTACCTTTATCCTGAACCCTCGAATCCTCGATTTTCATGGCATGCTTGGTCACCTGTAGTCTTCTGAAGGTGTAGGCTTTGGGACAAGCTTTCCTTCTGGCTTGGAGAACTTGGGAGGACTGAGTTAGCTCCCTGTTCTGCGACAAGCCGAATCAGAAGAGAATGAAATGGAAGAGAAGGACAGGACAGAGGAGAAGTAGGAGGGAAAGGGTTTGGCTTTGGAGCACAAGAAGAGGAAGGGGGAAGAGATGGGTTCAGTGGAGAACAGGGGGAAAGGGTTTCCTCATTGTCTGCAGCTTTCTCTTCTGCCGTGATCCTACCTACTTTCTCCTATGTTCACAAGGAGAGCAAGGAGAGGTGTGGAATCATGCCAGATCTCAGGGACGCATTGCAAGCAACCCAGGCCCATCCAGACCAGTGTCCCTAGTAGCTAGCCACACCACCAAAATGCCTGTCCAGGCACACAGGCCCTTTTAATTTAAAGTTTGACCCCTTTCAGGTCTGCATAGCAAGGAACCCAGGCCCATGCAGACCAGCATTCCTGGTAGCTACACCAACAAGATGCCTATCCAAGCACACAGGCCCCTCCAGTCCACCCCCAGCTCCACTGCCCAGTCAGACTCCCAGTGTCCCCTCCACTCCCCTCCCCCATGTCTCTCAGTACACCCACTCCCCCCATTTAGGGTTGCCATAGATGTAAATTTTTAGAAGGCACTTATGAGATATACAGGTTGCAGGACTGCATTGGTTCCAATACAGCCCTTCAACCTGCATATCTCATAAATGCCCTCTAAAAATGTGCATCTATGGCAACCCTAACCATACTCCATTGCCCAGCCAGACTCCCCGAGTCCCCCTACTCCCCCAGTGCACCCCATTCCACACCACCCCTCCCCCATGTCTCCCAGTGCAACCCCCTCCCCCGGACCCCTCCCAAGGCATCTGGCAACACAATCATAAAACATACACAATCAAGTTACAATTCATAATTAAAACATACTATAAATCACGATTTAAAAATTAATTTAAAATATGCTGAAAAAACAAAAAATATACTAAAAGGGCAGAACCATATTATGGGATGGTATCACATATGGTTATTGCATACAGATTGCCATTCTGTATGTAATAACCATATGTGATATCATCCCATAATAATCCCTATTATAACATCCCCCCCTCCTTCCAAGACAAGTCCCCCAGCCCCTTGGTCCCCCCAAAAAAGCAAAGGCCAAGCCCCAGCTGGGTCCCCAATGTACTCACCACCAGCAGGACTGAGCCCAGACAGGCTGAGCTCGGCAGAGTCTCCTCCCCACTCGAGGACAGGATGCACTGGGCTTGATGCTGATGGACTCTTGGTCTGACTTGGCACTAGTAACTGCCCTATACCTAACTTGCTTCCTTGAGATGATTATTGTTAAAATAATAAAATATCTATGAATAATAAATCTAATCTAAGTAACAGTGAATTGATCCAAAGATTCAGTCTCCACCAGCCGGATGGCCAACTGCAAACTCACTCTCTCTCTAAAGAACTGAGTCAAAGAGAGAGAAAAATGGAACCTGGTGGAATCACCTTCATATGCTCTCTGCAGCAGGCAGCCCCCACCCTCACCACGTGAGAGTCCAGACTCAGAAAAAGCCCGCGCTCAGAGAGTAATACATTTAAAAGCAAATGCAGTCACAAGCACTCTCCACTCCCCCCCTTGCTGTTCCACTGGCCAATAGCACACAGTGACACACACACATTATACACACACACACACACACACACACACACACACACACATCCCCATGTATTGCTGCTCCCCTGGGTCCCCCGTCCTCCTGCCCACAGGGCACCAAGAGCTATAGCCCATATTACGAGCTGCACTGCCAGTTTCCTCCCCCGTCCTCCATGCAAGTCTGCCCTCAGCGATCTGGCAACGTGTTGCTGTTTTTTTAAACACGGGCTGGACAGCACCCCCTAGCCGCCCAGCATACGTTCTGTTAAGTTTTGCCCCTTGCAGGACTCCGTGTCGGCTCTCCCAGTGAGGCTCCGCACAGGCTTGCCCTGGTGGTTCATGAGAGGAGCTTCTCAAAGAAGAACCAGCAGTGGTTCTTCTTTGAGAGGCTCCTCTCATCACAACTGGGTTGGTTGCACTGCACGCACACAACCCAGTTGTGAGAATGTTTGACTAGATGAACCTTCTTTAGAAGGTAGCAACCTTCTGGATTCGGCCAGGTGGTGTTTTTTTTTTTAAACAGATTGCCAGTCAGCCTCAGCCAGGTAGGATGCGTGAGATCAGGGGAGTCCTGGGGTCAGGGGCCAGGAGGGGCACTGCCCCAGACTTCCTAGGAGGCACACCACCACTGACCAGAGCACATCCTGGAAACTTCCTATTTCAACTCTTAACCCTCAGCCAAACCAAAGTAGATTTCCACAAGTCCAAGGGCCCATCTGACAAAGTGCACTGCCAAATTTTATTTTTCTGTCTCAAACCAGTGGTTCTCAAACTGGGGTGCAGGAGGCATTTAGAGATGCAGGGAGAGATGAGAAGGAGCCGGCTGGTGGACAGAGCTAGGGGGAATTTCTAAAATAATAGGGTGATGAGGGAACAAGAGAGACCATGAACAAGGGGGTGGGGAGGGGGGGAGAAATGGGAGACTGGGAAGGGGGTGAAGAAGAGAGAGAGCAAGCTGTGTGAGTGTATATGGGTGTGTGCAGTGTGTGCGTGCATGCACACACACACAGTGGGAAGAGTGGCCTCAACTATCACAGACAAGTGGAAAGGAGTCCCAGTTTAAAAAATGTTGAGAGTCACTTCCTCAAACCACTGTTATGCTGGAGGCAGGTCTATCATTAAGAACCCAACAAAGTGCCTCAGCGCGCTGCTGCTGCTGCTTCCGAATTGACTGACGTGGACTGGCTCGCCGCCTCCAATGCCCCCTGTGCATGTGCAGCTGCAGAGTCAATTGCTAGAAGCATCACTCTGCACTGTACTACAGGCCAGCCATCAGAGACTCCAGGTCTGGCATTGGAGTGTTTGGGCACTGGGCAATAGACCTCCAATGGGGGGCTAGCAATGCTGTCCTCTTACCCCTGAAGCATCTGGGATGGGACATTCCCAAGAGCTGGGGGCTGTCGGCATCTGGATCAGACCCCCAGCAGAACACACACTGCCTTTACCATTGGTCTGGATTGGGCCTTCCTGGTGGGACCAGCTACTACCCATCCATGAGCCCCATTGGTGGGTAGGGTGGACATACCTCCCCTTTAAAAGAGAACACCTATGAAAAATACATGGGGCTTCACTGGAACCAATGCAGCCCTGCAACATGTATTTTTCATAATTGTCCTCTTTTATGGAACTGCAGGGACCCTTCCCCCCCACTCCCAGTGGCAGAGAGAGAGGGGAGGGGGCGGGGCCAAAGACAAACACCTGCCCCACGGCTTCCAGCAGGGTGATGGCCCTGGCCCTGGCAGGGGCTTATTAGAGGCATGCCTGCCAGCAGCGCCACAGCCAGGTGCCACAGGCGCGTGCCTAAGGGCCACGCCAAAGGGCCCTTGGGTGTGGCCCTTAGTGGGGGCTGGGGTGTGGGAGTTTTATTTGTGGCTTTTATTGTTAGCAGGTGTTCTGTGGGAGGTATTTGTGGGGGGTTATATAGAGGGGAGGGTGAATAGTGGGGTGGTCGGGGAATAGGAACTATGGAAAGGAATTGTGTTAGGGAGGGGGTACAATGTGGGGAGGGTGGGTGGGAATCCTCCCCCCAGTTGGGGTGGGGCAGCCAGAGGGGAGCCGGGGCTGGGGCCAAGTGTGTGTGTGTGGGGGGGGACACTGCCATTGGGGTCGTGATGGGGTGTGGGAGGTATGATCCGTATGGGGGGTATGTATGAGTTGGGCGACAGGACAGGTGCTTGATATCTGTTTCCCATGACACCCCTCCAGCAGTAGGCCAGTGGTTCTCGATCAGAGGGCCCCTAACCATGTTTTGACTGGTGAATGCAAGGTCAGTAGCAAATAAAGCAACAACAGTCCAGGAATTGTTCCTGACCATGCGGCCGATCTCGTATGTATCACGGAAACCTGGCTGGACACTGAGTTGGGGCCTATTTTGGCTGACCTTGTTCCGGCCGGGTAGTCTGTGCCGCATCAGCCGCGGTCAGAGGGATGGGCGGCGGTGTAGCCATGATTTTTAAGGAGGGCTAAGCTGTTCTGAGGTATCCGGTGTAATTCATAGTGGGTATTGAGGGTCTTCACCTGGTGTTTGATGTGGCAGGGGACAGTTTGGGAGTGTTGCTTGTATACCAGGCACCCACCTGTACGGTGGCCTCCCTGCATGCTCTAGTGGATCTGATGTCAGGGGTCGTGTTGCGGTCCCCAAAGACGATAGTCTTGGGGGACTTCAACATCCACACCGACGCCGATCTTGGGGGTGTGGAGCATGAGTTAATGGTTGCCATAGCAACCGTGGACCTGTCCCAGAGAGTCAGCAGCCCAACACACCAGGGGGAACATACCTTGGACCTTATGTTTTGCACCGGCCTTGAGGCGGGGGGGGGGGTCCGTTGGTGGGGGAGATATCAGTTGTGTCCTTGTTATGGACAGACCATTGCCTCCTGCAGGCCTCTCTCCTGGCGTATGTCTGCCCCCGGATGGGCGTGGAGCCAATTCAAATGGTCCGCCCCCACAGACTGATGGAACTGGAGCAGTTCCAGGAGATATACCCTCTGATCTGGGCGACTGTTCCATCGATGGTCTTGTCGAGTTGTGTAACATCATGCTGACAGAGGCCATTGATCGAATAGCTCCGAGTGTCACAGGGGTAGGGAGAACAAACAGGGGTTCTAGCACACCCTCTGGTCTTGAGGCTTGCAAGGAGACTCTCGTGGGGAAAAGGCCCAGCACGATAGTATGTTGGCCCTTAGACGCCACAGGAATCAGGCCACTATCATCATTGGGCGCAGAGCCAAGCAAGACCTCAGATGCCCCCACTCTCTCTCTCTCTCATGCAGGGTGCACGGGGTTTTACAGGGGTCGTGAGTTGAGGAGTGGGGAGTAAAGGGGGGCAGGGATCCCAAGGACTGGAGGGGAAGGGAAGGGAAGAAAATACACTACAAGGATGGGGGAAGGGAGATCAGGAGCCCAGGACTGGGGGGAACCGCTACCACACCACACTCCACAATAACTCTCCAATCACACAGTAGGAAGGACAAGGAAGGAAGGAATTGCAATAGTTCAGGCAATAAGACAACACATAGCTTTCTCATGAGACCAGTCTCTCAGTAGCTCTGATCACCAGCACTCAGCTACAGCCGGTGCTAACTTTTATGCCCCTAGCCCCGCCTTCCTGTTTAGCCGTTAGCCGCACTGAATGTTGCTGTGGCTCTGCACGTCCTTCACTGCTCTCAGGGGTCCACCCCTGCTGCACCGCCAATTACATCTGGTGCGTCGGCTTCAGCCGTATGTTTTGGACTCCGACCTGGCCACCATCATCCATGCTTTCATCACCTCTAGGCTTGACTAATGTAACGCGCTCTACGTGGGGCTACCCCTGGTGACGGTTTGGAGGCTGCAGCGGGTGCAGAATGCGGCGGCCCGTCTCCTGGTGGGACAGGGCCGCCGTGAACTTATTACACCGGTTCTTCGATCTCTTCACTGGCTGCCTGTAGTCTTCTGGGCCCGATTCAAGGTGTTGGGGCTGGTCTATAAAGCCCTAAACGGCCTCAGATGACTTATCTGCAGGACCGCCTCAGCCCCTGGGTCCTGGATCGGCCCCTGCAGTCATCGGGGGCTGCTCTCCTTGAGGTCCCCTGAGTCTGCCGGGGGGCCACGATGGGAAGGACCTTCTCAGTGGCCGCTCCGTGGCTGTGGAACTCCCTGCCAGTGGAGGCCTGTTTGGCCCCGGATCTCCTCTCGTTTCGCCGCCGTTGCAAGACATTGCAAGACATGGCTGTTCTGACTGGCTTTTGGAGAGGAGGATGGGAGGGTCAGGAGAACGGGTTAAGGTGGTGGGTGGGTGGCTGGGGATATTTGTATACCGCCCATTGGTATTATTTTAAAATTGTTTTATTGTTATATGTTTGAGATGTTGTTTGCCCCCCAGAGCTGCCTGTGGCAGGATGAGCAGGTTATAAATGCTTTAAATAAATAAATAAATTTGAAAGGGGATGTATGGCCGCCCTAGCAGACATGCATGCGTGAGGAGCAACGGCAGCAGTCACGCATGTGCAGGTGGCCAGCTGAGCCACATCAGACAATTCGGGGTTCTGCTGGCCAGGGGAAGGGGGATGCACGGGGGCCTGGGGGGGGCAGCAGGGCCAAGAGAGCATGTGCATGAGGATTGCTCCTTGCTGCGCCCCTTTTAAAGCTGCTATCGGTTGGGTTTTTTGGGGGTGGGGGTGAAATCTAGGGTTTGGGATTTAATCTCCAGGGTGGGGAAGTATTCCTGTTTGATCTCTCTTTTGGTGCCACTTTTAAAACTGATTAAAAATGGTTTGGGGGAGAAGGGGAGAGCTGTTCCTGCTTGATTTTTCTTGGCTTTGCCCCCTTTCAAGCTGATGAAAAAATTGTTTTGGAGAGAAATCCTGGTTTGGTTTTTAATCGGGAGCATGGGTGTGCGGGAGGGGCTTTTAATCGTTTTAATACCAATATTAAGCTTGGGTGGCCACGCCCGCTGCTAGTGGCTCCACCCCCACCCCAAAAGTCCACCAGGCGCCATTACAATTTAGCGATAGCTGCCATGGATACAAATACTTGTCGTACACAGACAACACATGGTATTGTAGCCAGCTCCAAGATTAAAGGTAAATTGGAAGGTTTCAAAGCATCACACCACCAAGCTCCTTTCTCCAGGAATCCAATCTTCCCTTCCAATTAAATCCTAGCCAATTTCTGACACATTTGTGGAGCAATGCTGACATCTAGTGGCTGGTGAGGAGGGGAGTCTATTACACAAGAACATTTTGTGGCAGCTGAAATCTAAATCCATCTCGAACATCTATCAGCTATGCCGCATTTGAAACACAGCTCTGCTGCTTAAATATTGCAAGCTTGGGATGAGGTTTTCACGCTGCTTCATGATGTAGGTAAAACCACAGTCCCTTTTAGAACAAGGCTGCACTGTACAGCTTGCAGTGTCTGGCTTGCAACAGCGGGGACAATGGCTACGTGGAAGGGAGGACATAGAGGGATTGGACGGTGTGACAAGAAGGGAACCTGTGCACCGAAGGAGGGAACAGGCTTTGTGGGGGGACGAGGGAGGCATGTAATGTTTCATATGTTTCCACCCTTCAGTGGGAGCAAATTTTGGTCACTCAATACAGAACACTATGGAAACTTCCCCACCCCTGCTCTAACATGGTGATAACCAGAGATCTTGAGGATTCCCCCCATCTGGGGCCTACTGTGGGTATGATCCTGAAGCTGCATGATGCTAGCACTAGTCCTTTGCTCCAACAAGAGTCCCAGTGAAGCGAATGGGACTTGCGTTGGTGCTAGGGCCAAATCGCGCTGCCCATGCTCTCCCATTCTCTTGCTCCTGGCTGATGGCTCTGACACACTTTTGAAGGGGCAAGCTGGCTTTTTTTCACATTCAAAATAGAGAAGAGACTTTGTAAGACAACCAAAGGCTGAGTTTGGTGGGTGGAGGGCTCGGAACTGGAACCCAGATTTGGAAGCCAAATTTCCAGAGATGTAACCAAGGGGGACCTTGAGGGTCCTGTTCCCTTCTTGTCCAAAGCCAGTTATTACTCTCTCCCTAGCTGTACCCTCTCAAAGGAAAGTGCCTGCAGGTGCAGTCCCAGCCTGAGAGATCATTAGTTAGGCTTATGCCACTGTTCTTATTCCTGCAATGAACCGAACCAAAATCCCAGTTCCGAGCCCCCTAACCATGCTTCCCAAGCTTTGGATGTGCATTTTGCTGCTTACCTTCCCCTCTAATTAAAAGGGAGAGAGGCTCCTCACTCCTCATGCTGATTCTTTTCTTCCTAGCCAATTTGGAAGCATGGGCTGTTTTGTTAATTGAACCCCCAAATGTTTTGACGCGTTTGTTTTCCAGCTGAAGGCAAAGTGACTCATACCCGAGCTTCATGTACTGGATGTTATGTCTCCATATCAAGCGATAGTTCTGCGGTGTTGGTCCTTGTGAGAGCTGCCATAAAAGTCTTTAATAACAACAGCGACCAGCCCTTCCTTTTTGAAGTTGGTGGAATCACAGACGCCGAGGTGCAGGTTTGTATCTTGGTTCTTTCCCTGATTTTCCCTGATTCTTTCCCTGATTTTCCCTGACACAAGGAACTTTAGTTAGTTACTCCTAGAATGCATTCACACAAGATGCTCGGTCTGTGAAAAAAATTAGGTCACCGGATGCTGTCAGCGTAACGCTCGGTTAATCCAAAAAGTTGAACTCAGAAACCAAGGTTTAGCCATTGTGCTAATTCCCTCACAGGCATTTGTCCTAGGGGGGAATCACACGTGCAGCAATTATCTGGATTTTTAAAAACTGGTTCTCAATAGTTCGCTGTTAACAAGTCCTGTTGCATTCACATGCATGCCATACCGATTTTAAGTACAGCGAAATAATGCATTCAGACCTTCTTGTAGTGCGTGCTTACCCGGCTGCTCAGTGCGGTTCAGTTACAGGAAGTGGCCTGTGGGGAGCCAGAAGGTTGCTACTTTGTAGCAAAGTACAACTTTGCTACAACCTTTGCTACAACTTTGCTACAACCTTTGCTGCAACTTTGCAAACTTTGCAACAACCTTTGCTACAACCTTTGTAGCAAAGGTTGCTACTTTGTAGAATCAGGGAGTAAAGAGGGAGAGCCTGAGGCTGCTGGAAAGAAGCCCCTCGCATAGTGAGGCGCGCTGCTTCTCTCCCTGGTTTCTTTCCGGTATCCCGCTGCTGCTACTGCTGCAGCACTACGGTAGAGGCAGAGGCAGATGATTGAAAGTCCCTTGGAGGGAAGAACTTTTTTGGGGAGAAGCATGGAGGGGAAACATGGAGGGGAAGAACTTTTTTGGGGAGAAGCTGGCTGCAGCCTGCACCCAGCGAGGCAACTACAGGGCTCCAGCTGGTCTCACTGCTTCCGGTAGGGGCAGGAGTAAAACAGCGCACTTGGAAGCACGGTTGCATTCACATCAGAAAAGATTACACACTAGTTAAAACCAGTACGATGTTGCTTTCACACTGCTGTTAAGTGCGGATTTATTGAAAACGGACAGCAAAAAGGTAGGTTTGAGTAGCTTTTCAACACGCATTGCTTTAGTGCGATATTGACTCCATTTAATCGAATTTAAGTGTTCAGACAGGCATGAAACATTCGGGTTTTTTTAAAAATCGCACAAATCAGAACGTCTGAATCCCCCCTTAATGTGTGAAGCAGGGCCGACCGTAGAATTTGTGGTGCCCCCAGGGTGAAGATAAAATGTGAGGCCCCTGGTGGCTCCAACCCTTTCCCAGCAGCCCTGCTCCCTTAGGGGCCGTAGAGGTGGACATGTTCAGGGCCCTGCTGGAAGGGAGTGGAGGCCAAAACACTCTGCCCTGGTGAAAACGGGGGCCACTGTGGGGCCCCTGGAAGTCAAGAAAAGAGCAGGGCCTTGGGCAGGCGCCCCGGGGTGCCGTGCGGTAAAGTTGGCTCTGGTGGGAAGGAAATAATCCTGCTGTCAATCGGTCTGCCCCGCAGTGTCAGTATTTTACAGCAGCTCTGAAGATTATACCCCGCCCAGGGGCAAAGCCAGGCTGCACAGGGCCCTGGGCTCAGGTGAGGTTTGTCACGTCTCGTGGTTTGACCTTGAAACTCCCATTTTGGCCTAGAGTCATCCCAGCGGTAAACTGTGAGAGGGGACAACCCTAGCTCGGGTCTCAATTATGGGCCTCCCCTACGATCTCTGGGGTAGGGGTGGGGCTTATCTTGGTGTCATGAGGGCTTCCCCACTTCAGGCTGCCGCTGCTGTAGAAAAAGCCCAGCCAGGAGCTCTGCTGGAACCAGGCCCTGCAGTCAGAGGAGACCCCACAGGGAGACCAGGCCTGGTAGCCTCAAGTCTAGTGTTCCTGAGGCCCCGGGACGGGCTATGTTGACAGGTCCCACTCCCTGCCCGCGACTCTCAGCCCCCGGGGTAACTGTCCTGCCTGCACCCCCACTTTCAGTAAATCACCAATCCCTCCTGCCAGAGGGGTGTGTGTCTGCTAGGGTGGCCGTACCTCCCCTTTAAAAGAGGATGCTTATGAAAAATACATGGTGCGGGGCTGCATTGAGTCCAGTGCAGCCCTGCACCATGAGTTTTTCATAAGCGTGCTCTTTTAAAGGGGAGGTATGGCCACCCTACTCAGGAGCAAGAGAAGCTGAACCACCATTTTGGCCACTGGAGTCTTATGGGGGCTGGGGGAGGTATGGCCGCCCTAGGCTGTGTGCGTGCACATGCATGTGTGTGTGAAAACTGAGGATACTTCTTTGGTTTTGCATTAAAATACCAGACTGCCAGTTGTTTAAAGGAAGGGGTTAAGGAGGGCAAGGCTATGGGGGCCCCACAAAATCTAAGGCTGGCCCTGAATGGGGCAAACAGCCCGGACTGGCCTTAGAAATTTCAGGGCCTAGGGTGAAGCTAAAATGCGGGGAGGCTGGTGGCCCATGGCCCCAACCCAATTGGGGGCCCCCTCCTGGGGGCCCTAAAGGTGTTCGTGTTTGGAGCCCTGTTGGGAGGCAGTGGAGCCCCCCACACCTGGCCCTTGTGAAAACAGGGCCCACTGAGGGGCCCCTGGGTGCCCAGGGTGGTCATTCTGGGTCGCCCTGTGGTAAAACGGTGACTGGGACCCCACTGCCTGTCTCAAGCAGGACATCAAAACATGGATGTATCCACTATCCAGGACTAATCGGGACATAATCTGTTTGATTAAATGAACCCTTTTGTAAAAGCAGGGTAATAGCGCCTTGCTGCACTGGGATATTGTGAAGCCTAGGGGGTAGAGGTTTAGCAGTGCAGTCCTCAAGGCAGAGAGCTCTGTTCTGGTGCTAGTAGGTAGCACGGATGGAGGTCCCACTGAGGAGAATGGGACTCATGCCCCATGTGATCTACTCATGTGTCAGTGCTATATCTGTTCAGAGGATCACGCTTCTAATGCCTGTACACTCTCTACACAAAACCTGCAAAGGTTTAACCAAGAGGTTGTTTTAAAGCCAATTTTGTTAGCTAAACCAGGGCAGATCTGTGTGTATAAACAAGGCCTGAGGCTGCTTGCTGGCAGGCGCTACTGGAGTATAAAGTTATTTAATTATTTATTCATTATTATTATTACTATTATTTGATGGCGATGATGCCCTGAAATATTAATTCAATTGAATAGTTTTTCTTCCAAATCCATATTGACGTTCCCCCCTGCCCCACGTCTTTTCTAGGTGGTGAACGGATGGAATTACAAATTGAAATATGAGATCAAGCAGACTGATTGCTCCAAGAGTGAATTTCCGGATTTGGCTCCAGAATGCAGGCCTGTTGCCGGAGGTGTAAGTGACCGTTGCATACATTTTATCAGAACAACCGTTTTATTTAGGTAAATGGCAACTAGGGGCCAATTCAACAAAGCGCGTAAGCATGTGCTTAACTTAATGTCCGTCAGGCATTTCCCCAAGTATACGAAGGGCTAGTTCCTTCAGGCAGAAAACTCCAGGTACTTCACCCTGCAGTGATTTTCCTCAGGGTGATGGCTGGCTTCTAGGCCTGGCGTCCTTGTCACTATTTGTGATCCTGTACAAAATGGAGCCGAAAGGGGACTAAGATGGGGGCACTGCAGTAGCTCTGATTTCCTGCTGCCTATGGCCACCATTTTCCCCACCAACACATTGGGCATCACCAACACAATCCAAGCCCCACCTCCTACTCAAAGCTCCACCCCCACCATGAACAAAATTGAATCCCGACTCCCCCCACTGGTCCTTTTCAAACGGATGCCCCCCCCCTCGCACACGGGGGGGGGCATCTGTTTGAACGCTGCGGTGGGTGCAGGGGGGATGGGTGAGTGTCCGTGGGAACACCATGGCCGGTGGGTGGGGGTGCATGCGTGCATACACGCTCCCACGCTGTATCCACCTCAACCCATCACCCACGCATGGAGTCACGGGCGCCGATGCCAGATGGAGATGGGGGGAGGGGAGGAAGTCCGTGGGAACGCACCCCTCGCATATCGCCCACTCACCGTGCCGCCCACCCATCCCCCCACACCCCCGTTAGAAAAGGACCACTCTCCAAAGCGTGCTGCTGCCTTGCTACCCCAGCACAAAGCCACACACACGCCAGCAAGATCCTCCTGACCCTGCTTAGGAGGACACAGCAGAAAGCAACACTGGCTTTGTTCAGGGTAGTTACCCCTGGTCAGGAGAGTAAACACACAGCCTCTGCATCCCAGGGTAGCTGTCTCCACTACTCTGAGATCACCTATGATCCAAAGCAAGGTAAATCACTCCAGGGTAACTGGCAAATTACACTGGGGTAACCAAAACATTGTGCATGGTAATTTATCCCAAAGCAATTTGGAGATAGCCCTGAATCCTAGAACTGGTGGTCACCCCTTGGGTTAGCTAGTCCATCCCCTGCTGTGAAGCAGGACCCACAATTCCTATGTCATCCCTGAGAAATAACTGTTCAATCTTTGAAAGTCTCCATTGCTGGGGCCTCCGCAACCTCCCTTTGCAAATTATTCCCTTGCCTCACTGTCCTGGGAGTTAGAAAATTCTTCCTAATGTTTAACTGAAATCGTTTCTCCTTTAATTGAACCCCATTCCATCTGATCCTATCCTCAGTGACCAGAGAAAACAACCGGGCCTCATTTTGCTTTTAGCGGCCTTGTATGTATTTGAAAATCCCATCCCCTTTTAATCTCCTTTTTTGTAGGCTAAATGTTCCCAATTCCTTCAACCTCTCCTCCTAGATTAGGACTGAAATGAGAATCGTTTTTATTCTTGTGAGAATCGAGCGCCATTATCAAGATCTCAAGAAGATCTTGATAGCAGTTCGAGATCTTGCAAGAATTTTTTTAAAAAAATTTAAGTGTTCTGTGCATGCGCAAATGACCACCATGGCCGTTCTGCACATGCACGGCCATTTTACAAGATGGCGTAGCTGGTCTGCACATGCTCAGAACTGGCTTCCTTTTTCCAAAATGGCGCCAATGCGGCCCACACCATCTTAGAAAAGAGCCATGCATGTGCAGAATGGGCGCGGTGGTCATTTTGCACATACGCAAAGCGTTTTAAAATTTTCTCGAGAATCTCACGAGAACGTGTCTAGAATCGGCCGATTCTAGACTTGTTCTCGTTCTTTGAAATCTTTTCAAGAACCCGGTTCTCAACGAGATTTGCAAGAATACAGAGATCAAGTTTCAGCCCTATCCTAGGTCTTTCCTTCCATCCCCGTGATCATCCTTGTTGCCCTTCTCTGTACCCTCTCCAGATTGTCAGTATCTATCTTGAAATGAAATGCCCAAAACTGGACGTGGTGCTCTAGATGAGGTCTCACCGGGGCCGAGTACAGAGAAACCATCATCACTTCCCTGGTGTTACAGACAATACCTTTGCTGATGCTTGTCTATATGACCACCCTAGTTCCCTTTGCACCATTAGGATCACTTAAACTAGAGATGTGCACCAGGGACCTATGTTGTTATTTATTTTTGGTTTTGTTATTTAAATATTTCATTTTTGTTTTTGTAAATATCAACATTTCATTTTCGATTTTGCTTTCGTTTTTTATTTCCATTGATTTTAATGGAAAACACATTTTTGGCTGTAGATTTTTTATTTTTCATTGTATTTGGATTATACTTGGAGGGATTGTACCTCCATCAGGAGGCATTATGTGTGCCCCATTTTGGAAGGATTGGATAAAGGAATCCAATATTATAAGCAGTTGAATATGTTATTTTGCAAAAATCTGCATATACATTCCTGGCTGTAACTTCTTTATATCCCAATTACTGCAGATGAAACTTGGCAAGCTTTTACCCCTCCCCAAGATTACTTTCTATGCAAACTTTAAGAAGGATTGGATAAAGGGTCCTGGTTGGATAAACAATTAACTTATAAATGTATGGCTGACTGTAACGACTTTTTAGTTCAATCAGTGTACATATAATTTTTCAGGGCTGTATCGCACACCTTCAGGATCATCTCTGTCAAATATCAGAAAGTTGTGATAAAGGGTCCCAATTTTATAAGCCTGTGCAGCATAACGCAGAGAATGAGCCTATGCCAGGGATTCTCCTACATGTCACTGTGGTATAAGATCGGTTTGTGATGTCAATTTTCCAGCATAAATGTCAACCAAATATCCTCATTCTGTGCTGTGACCATCCCAGCTTCTCTCCCCCACTTGTTACTGGGAAGTTGGAAGCATCTGTTTCGGAAAGCGCCAATAGAAATTCTCTTATGTCCTCTGTCACAGTGCTTCAGGATGTGATTGTGATGATAATTGGCCAGCCTGGATGTGTAAACCATGTCTCTTGATTGCTGGGATGCTATCCCCAAAGTCCCAGTTATGTCCCTTCTATGCCCGCCTTAGGGCCGCCTCCCTAAGCCTGCCTTGAAACCACCACCAATTGGTCCTGTAAAGCTGGAAGCATGCAATAATTGGTCAGTGAATGTGTCTGTCAGTCTTCTGGGTTGCTCCCCATCCTCCTTCATTCAGCCTCCCTCCCCCTGCCATGCCAGGTGCCTGCCTCTGGCTGGCACTGCATGTGCTGCTATTTAACTGAATAATGGTCTTCAAGGGGACAACTTCAATTGCTTATAAAATTGGACCCTTTATCAAATTTTCCTGTAGTTTAGCAGAGATGACAGGGGAGGTGTGGGATGAGTTCCTGCCAAATGTATTGTAAACAGGATGGAATATAAAAATATTACTCCCAGAAATGCATTTTCAAGTTAATGTCTTATAACAGATTCAGGACCCTTTGTCCAATCATTCTGACATTTGGCAAGATTGGTAATCTTGGGAAGAAACATAAAATTCCAAGGTTTCATGAAAATTGGATGGAAGATAAAGAAGATGAAGATAAAGGAATGTGTATGCAGTTTTTCTTAAAATCCCAACATTCAATTGCTTATAAATTCGGTTCCCTTTATCCAATCTCTCCGAAGTTTGGTACACATAATGCCCTTCATTGGGGGTACAATCACTCCAAGTTTCATCAGAACTGAATAAGAAACAAAAACATTACAGCCAGAAATAGGTTTTTCACTTTTAACCCCATTATTTTAAAAACATCATTTTTGTTTTCGTTATTATTATTATTAGTTTTCATGGAGAGTGTGTAGTTGTCTCTGACACCACCACAACTCTGTGATTGTGGGATAAATGGGAGGATGGGGCATACTGAAGGTGTGAGGGGCTGATGGGGAGCTGCGGGGGAATGCGCAGCAATAAACCAGATCCCATGCTGACGTATGGAGCTTACAGCAGTGGCATGAAACAAATCAAAGTAATCCCCCACCCCACTGTGCTGCTCTAATTCCTGACACAGCTGAGCAGCCAAGGATCAGGAAGCAGAAGCTGGGTTCTTGCTACCCCAGTCCATGCACACACAGGTAGTAGAGGCATAAATCTGACGTTAAAACTATCCTGGCAATCTTTACCAACTAGGGATGCAGGCTGCCTCCAGGCTTCCCCCATCAGCAAAGCTACCTCATTCCCAATTTCCCGTGTGAATTTGAAAATGCCCCTTCTCTCAGCTATGGAATGAATAAGCCACTGCGGTCACAATCCACAGACCAGTCATTCTGGGGTAGTGTCGGTGAAGTCAAAGGGACAGCTTCATAGTAAGTGGGCTGAAAACTGCAGATAATGAAATGGGTAGAAAGTTTATTATTTTCAGGCATTATCTGCATTTTTGGGCAGCCTGTCATCTACCCAAACAATATCCACAACCAAAACAGGGACTTGCATATTTGATTTGCGGGGTCTTCTTAGCGCAGTAGGTAGTGTTCTGCAAATTTTCCCTGTTCCCAAGATACACCTTCTGGGAGAACTCCTTTTAAAATTGTTCTTCCCCTTCTACCTCACAGGTATTCAAGTTAGGAAAATTTGATCTTAGATGTTGATCAGACTTCAGGACCTTATTTGAGGGATTATTTAGATATACCATGGTAAAAATGCAAACCACAACAAAACTGGCCAATAAAGCAAATTTTATTCCACAAGCTTTAAACATTTCTAATGTATCACGTTAAATAACCTATGCTATTACCTAACCTCGTACTCACTCTTCTGCATACATTCTAGGCTGGCCACCCCCAGAAGTAGCTTGTTGATGGGGACCGGCGTTCTGGCGTAACTTGCGTAGCGCTGTCCCAGGTGTCGGGTCAGTTATCTCCGATCTTGGGGTCTCTGTTGCTTTCTTTTATACAAAGTCTGACTCCTGACAATTGTCCTCCAGAACAGCCCACATCTTTGGTCAGTCCCTTGAGACCGTGCCTCTTGCTGCTTTTTGGGTATTCGTTGGCATCCGTAAGTGGCTTTTGTTATTGCAAAGTCAGCCTGCCTGTATATGGTCAAGCCTTCTCCGCCATCCTTTTCCAGTGTAGCTGACATCACAAGGGTCACTTTCTTACAAGGGTCAGGGTCTCATGGCCATCAGATTTTTGCTGTTTTCTGCTTTTCCCAACCCTGTTCCTGTCTGACTTTTCTCCTCAGAGGTGTCAGCAGCTGTTGTCTGGCAATGTGTGGTTTCCCTGTTGTCTCAGACCAGTTCTTTTAATATCTCTGGGTGCGCTGTGTCGAGGAAAAATTTATACTCACACTGTTGGTAAAATCTGTCAGAGTCTTTATTGATCTCAAAGCGCTGAAAGAGAGAGCCACACTGTCTCCGTGCAAGGAAAACAGGCTGGTCTGCCCATCCCCGAATACACAAGTATTTTATAGGTTACAAAGATACCAGCTTGTCACTCAAAGTGCAACGTAACGCAGTGATGGAAACCTACTACATTACACACAATGTTTACATTCTTGAGTTAGTTCTTCTCAAAACTATATGAGCTAAACTGTTTACAATATATGGTGCCTAACAAGGTTAATTTGGCTTTCCAGCTGCAAGGTTACTTGGTCTATTTGTTATGAAAACACAGGCGAAAGGAGTCTCAGTGTGTAGGTCTAAGGGCTGTGTGGAGCACTTTCCAAGGCCTTATTTTGAAAAGCAGAATACAGAAATCCGATAGCTCTCTGTCTAAAGGGCAAAAGCATAGCTTCTATTAGGCATTAGGTTTAACCCAAGATGCTTCTGTGTCATCCATTTTGTGATACCTTCCTTTGGCTATGTGTAATTTAATTCCATAGGGTCCCTTATAAAAATCCCTCCACAGCTGGTATCGCAAAGCAAACAACTCCCCTTGTTTCTTCACATGCCATCACTTTAGCTCTTTGCCCCAGCTCACCAGCTTCTGACTTCTGGTCTGGTTAACTTTTGTTTCCCAGAAGCCTTCTTGTTAGCAGCCTTTGGTCAGCTTGTTTTGGTCAAGGTGAGCTTTAGCAGGTTGAGCTGGCCAGGTGGTATTCAAAGACTGGGTCCTTAACAACTGACCATTTGTCCTTCTTTAGAAGGCCCATTCTGTCTTGCTGCCCTGCGGTTAGCTTGCAGTGCAGAAGTAACAAAGATCTCAGGATCTGCCGCCACCCTTTTTGCTTATCTTGCAAGATCCTAAAATGTCTCAAAGTCTGTGGTAAGCTTGTTTTTTCAAAGTACAGACTGTCAGCAATTGCTTTGCCCTTTCATCTTGCTGTGCTGTAAAATCTGTTCTTGGTCCCAGAATCCTTTTCAACCATGTCAGCCTAAAATCAGTCACTCAAAAAGCCATGCACACAATATAACATATTTCAAAAAGAAAAAGGGGGTTCTCAACAATTTCCAACAGTAGCACGTCAATCTCAGAATCTGAAGGTCCTAAATTCGAGCCACAGAGAAGTAAGTCAAGCCCCTTTCTTTTCGCCAGAGGCTGTTCCAGGCTACTACCAAACCTGGGTTTAAAAAGGGATTGGATAAGTTCTTAGAAGATAGGTCCATTGATGGTTATTAACCAAGTAGGTTAGGAAATGTAACATCTGACTGTCAGGATCTGGAAATGAACAGGTGGGAATGGATCATTCCATTATTGACCTGTTTGGTACTTCTCTGAAGCAACTGAGAATGGCCAGTATCAGAGACAGGATGCTGGGCTCAATGGACTAACCCAGTATGGCACTTCTTATGTTCTTATGATTGCTTGCATATTCTGTTTTGCTTTGTTTTTCAGGTTGCCGGTTTCTCAGTTCAGTTGTTCTGGTATTTCACCCATTTTGCTATTTTGGTTGCATCATTTTTGGCAATTGTGCACGCATCATAGTACAAATACTGTAGGAATTATATCATCAGAATACCAAAATGATCAAATTACCAAGGTAGCCAAAAATGAAAAGTTGGAAAACCCTGAAACAGAATAACTGAAATGGACGCCCAAGAGAGCACAAACAGTTATTGATTGTTACTAAGGGTGAAACAAGCAGCTCAATGGCTTCTCGTGAACATTTCTCACTATTATTTATTTATTTTGACTTATTTAATTGAATTTATATGCTGCCCTTCCCAAAAGGCTCAGGGAGGCTCACAACAGTAAAAATATTAAAACACATACAAAAATATCTAAAATTCATACCATAAAAACTACCCTCCTCCCCCCCAAAACCAACTGACCCCTATCCCTGCCCACCAAATGCTCTTCCAAATAAAAAAGTTTTACACACACACCCCATCCCCCATCCAAAATGCTTAGGCTTGGTCTCAAGTAAATCTCCTGGGGAAGGGAGTTCCACGAAACTGAGGCAGCAACCAAGAACACCCTCCTGTGCAAAATATGTCAAGCACCGGAACCGATACATTGTCGAGATCTTGGTCCTGGTACAAGTTCTCAACGATTTTTTTTTTTGATTTTTTTTTAAATGTGGATGCACATGTGGAAAATGGCAACTGCCCTTAACCAAAATGGTGGTAACACTACCACCGCCATTTTGGTTAAGGGCGGCAGCCATATTTGCATGTTTTTTCTCACTGTTTTTTCTCATTTGTTTTTTTCTCACTGAGAACTCGGCAAAGATATCCCGGTGCTCAGTTTGTCCGGGGACAAACCAAGCACCAGGATTTCGACGAGATATCAAGTAATCTCCAGCCATAGTTGTTACCTAAACTACCATTTGCAGTTTGGGTAGTGTAGATTCAAATGGGTTTACCCATATTTTTTTGGATCGCTGTTTCATCTCTACCTTAGACTAATTTGCTGGATTTGGTGGGTGGCCTATGTGAATACCATTGCAAATGAAGTATGTTGTGGAACTGGCACCCCAAAAGGCCTCAACCCCCCTCTGAAAAGTGTGCAAATTCCTTTGTGTAGCTAGAAAAGTCTTATTTAAACAAGGGTCTAATCGTTGTGAAAGAGCTAATGGCCAAGGAAGCTGCTTGGGCAGAGTAATAAATGGAAGGGGAAGGGGTTAATGTAACAAACAGTTTAACTAGCTTAAGGCAGAGATTTCCTCAAAAAAAGCAGCAGCAAAATGCCTGTCTCATCCCACTGCAGTCTGAATGGGAAAGCTTGAAAGGGTATGAACAAAAAAAATGCAGACATATTCCACCTCAGCTGGGCTACAGCTTCCCAACTGCGCTTCCTATAGGCACATCTGTCAGGAGAACAGCTGACTAATTCATCCTGGAGCCAAGCTGCCTTATTTTCT
>QEPC01012362.1:3953005-3982558 GCA_003113815.1 Sphenodon punctatus
TTGGACAGAGATGAGGGGAGAAAGGTGAGACCGGGGAAGGCCAGTGAGAAGGAGGTTACAGTAATCGAGGCGAGAGATGACCAGGGCATGAACAAGAGTTTTGGCAGACGAGACAGAGAGAAAAGGGCGAATCTTAGCAATGTTATAGAGGGAGAAGCGACAGGATTTAGCAACAGAGTCGATGTAGGGTTTAAAAGAAAGGGGTGAGTCAAAGATGAGGGTTGGACTACATGCCGTCGGAGATCCCTTCCACCTCTAAGGTTCTGTGATTCTATGAGAAACTGCAGAATGAGAGAGAGAGAGAGAGAGAGAGACTGCAATAGAGGGAGAAACCCAAAGAGAGAAAGAAAAAAGGAGGAAAGGGAAATTGTGCATGTCCCCAAAGTGTACATATTTTCACTATACCATTTCCTGTGTGCTGTGAACCTAATTTTGACTGTCAAATTAGATTTATTTAAATTTCTATCATGCTGCGTCCCAAAGGCTCAGGTTGGCAGGTGCTTGAATGCCTCACTGACACGGCAATGCATCGCCCAAGCTAATCCCACCCATGTTTGGGTTCAGTATGGCCGATGTACACAGCTGATCTACCAGGTTCAGACTTCTGCCCAATGTATACTGAGGCATTGTTTGTATTCACACAAGGATACAACAGCAGCATAAAGGAACAACAAAAAAGGCATAAATTAGCTAGCGTAGTGAAAAAAGGCCTTAGCGTAAACTGGACCCTGAATATTTTGCCCTTAATTTGATTTGCAGTCTACTCTGTTCTCTTGCAGTAGAGGAAACCATATCTCCTCCCGATCACATCTGTCTTGGTTGTCCAAAGAACATCGCACTTGACAGTCCAGAACTGCCGGAACTACTGAGGGTCACCATGGAGAAGTATAATACACAGAACAGCAATGACACGTACTACTATAAAATCGAAGCAGTGACCAAAGCTACAGTGCAGGTTTGGACTCTGCTGTCAGTTTCCTATTCTGCTCTAATTTAGACCCTTTCTCCCTGTTTTTGTGTTATACAGGGGTACAGTGAGTGTTCTTGAGAAGCAGAACAGGGTTTGTTGCTTTTAAAAATAGAAACACACATCAGGTACTTGAAATGACAGGTGAGAACGTAGGAGCATGTACACATCGAAATTCTCCTCAGAGGTTCTTTCACAAGATGGCTGCCGCTCACCTCAGGAAACCCAGCCAGTTCTGAGGGCCATGGTGTGCACCATTGCCATCTCTGCATACTGAGGATATACCACCCCTGGGAGAGCGTGCAAGGAGTGTGCCACCCCATCATATTAGAGGTGGGACAGGGATGTAGTATTTGGATCCAGAACATGTTATGGGTCTGGTTTTTTGGTTCCAGTCCGGACAGTGGCTTGAATTGGACTGGGACATTCTTGTCACATGCCCAACTTCAAGCACACGGGCAGACCATACGCCAAAGTGGGAGTATCAGGGTCAATTCTATTTATTACTATAGCGCTACTAGTTATATGCAGAGGTGGCAACCTGGGGACCCCAGCAACCTTGGCCTTCCTGCCTCAGTGGCCCTAGCATGCCCTTCCTCCTCCTTTCCCCCCACCGGCCAAGTATAGCATGGTCAAGGGCTTTTTATTAGAATACTGTACATCATAGTCCCGGAATTAGGGCCCACGTTACAAACTGGACTGACTAGGAGTACAGACCGCTGTGCCCCCCGCCCCCGATCTTAATACAGTTACAGACACATGGGGTATTAATAAACAGGATGACAGCCCCATTGGAGAGCTGTGGGTGTCGTGTGAACTCGCCAGCAGTCCATGGATCATAGCACCCAATCGACGGTGATGCGGGTGAGTGTCCTGTGACGCTCGCAGTTTGCAAATGGGGCTATCACCCCATAGGCACCCTTCCCAGCCGCCTGCTGCGTGCGAGCCCCACTCATCCCCCTCCCGGGGCTTGCAGCCGGCACATAAAGCAGCCAGCCATGGAAGAGAATCTGCCTGCCGGCCTCGAGCCGTGCTCAGCTCCTTCCAGGACAGGACGGGAAAGAGTGCAGAGACTCCTTCCCAGCCGGAACGGATGGCACAATGCCCACATGTTGGCCCACACACCAACATGTGGACATGCATTAGCCTGCACCGCGTCCCCCTCCCCCTCTTGCAGGACACTGCGTAGGGGATGCCAGATGGGGAACGTGTGTTCCTGGTGCATGGTGATTTATAAACGGTCCAGCTGCCACCTACTTGTGGGAGGCTAACGCGCCATTGTTTTTCACCCAGAGTCATAATCAAACCTCGTTAACCCGAGTCCAACATATGAACATAGTATTTAGATTCAGGATTTACCCAGTAACTTATCTGGCTTAAAATCACAAATGTCACTATACTATATATTGCCTTCTGCTGCTCCTCTGTTCTACGTGAGCCTCTATCAGCAGACGTTCCACCGTTTCCCTTGCAAGTCTGTTATTATCATGCCTCCTGCTCTCAGTTCTGCTCCAGAGTTACCCTGGATTAATTTCTCAGACTGAGGGATCCATGTTCAATGTGTTTCCCTAGTGTGGGAAAAAAACACAGCGACCACAGGTATCTGCTCATAACTGACAGCACAGTTCAGCCGCCTGCCTTCTATTTGCCACAAAACATCATGCCCAGTTACAGTGACTAAAAATTATAGTATTAATTAATGATTATTAAGTATTTATATAGTGAAAGCAATGTACCTGGCACTTTACAACTGTTGAAAATAGACAGGGTCCCTACCCCGGAGGGCTTACAAATTAATGAGGACTATTCCAGAGGCGTAGTGCATTTTACTGACTGAAAATGCTTCTCGATATTCAGCCTGACATGTCCCGATTAATGACAGGTCTCTGCCCTGAAAGGCTTACAATTGACGATGAACAAAGGAAGAGAGAAAAGGGAGCTGGTAGCATAGAGAAAGACAGGGAGACATTTGGGAAGTTCAGCAGCAGGTGCTTAGCTTAGTTACTAGAGGACGAGGGGCATAAGGAGAAGCATAAACAAACAATCTGGGGTGGGTGGGAAAGGTTGACAGAAGAAGTAGGTTTTATGGGGGGATTTGAGGGTTGAGAGGGAGGAAGTGGAGTGTATGTTCAAGGAGGGAGTTCCAGGCATAGGGGGTAGCATAACTTTCTCCCAAGTTCTTTTTATGTACATCCAGTTTTGTACGAGAGTTAGACTCCTTTGTATTTTATGGGGATATGTCACAGGTAGGGAGAGTGGGCAGGGTGGGTGTGATGGATAGTTTGGGCAGACTCCCTTGGGTGAGAGACAGGGGAGTGGGAAGTGGGCAGGTTGTGTAGCCTTATAGTTGAGCCATGGCCCCTCTGTGAGGGGTGGGTACTAGGGCTCGGAAAGGGATTTGCAAGTGAGAGTGGGAGGAATGGGAGTGGGAGGGTTGTGAGGCATAGAATGTATTTTATATGTGCTTTTGAACTCATGTGTTTTAAAGGGGATTTGGGGTGTAGCTGGTTTGGTGGGGGTGGGGTATAGCTGTGACCCCTCTGTGAGAGGATGGGGTATGGGTTTATGGGGTGGGTGCTCTCCTGAGTGAGAGACAGGGGCGTGCCTGGGGGGATTGGGAACTCCCTTGTGTGAGAGGCAAGGGACTGGGGAATGGGAAGAGGAGTGGGTTTTGGGTGCTTGGGTATTGGGAGGGATGGGATTAGTGTTTTATGTATGATAGGTTTTATTGTTTCAATTACTATATGCTGTTTGGGGTGGGATTTATTGCATATTTTACATATTTGCGTGCTTGTGGTTTTCCCCCCCAATTGTTGTAAGCTGCCCTGAGCCAATTTTTTGGATAGGACAGGGTATAAGTAAAAAAATATTATTATTCGTTATTATTACTTAGGACACCTGGTTTTTACTCAGAAAATATTGTTACTAAAGAAAATATCCTCCTCAACCTGAATGAGCCACCCTGAGCCATTTGGGAAGGGCAGAGTCAAAACTGAAATTAAATAAATAAATAAAATAAATAAACAAACCAACCTCTTCCTGGTGTTTCAGGTGGTTGCAGGAAAAAGGTACGTTATAGGATTAGAGGTGAAGAGGACAAACTGCTCTAAGGCTGACTTTGAAAAACTGAATGAAGATTGTCAGGCTGAAAAATACGCTGTAAGTAATTGGGAAGCTGCCAGAATCAGGATGTTTCCAAATGAACCAGTTTGGGCTGCTCATCTAATCTAATCTCCCACTTTGTCCCGGTTCTCCCTGACTCCTGCTTCTTTGTCCAGCTTCGCTCCTAGTCTTGTTTCCTTCCTGCTTAGTTCTTCTCTGGCACCCCTGCATCCTAGCCCTGAATTGGTCTTCTTTCTCCCCAAACCCAGACATCCCTCACTCTGTGCTCCTTACAGAGCATTCGGACTCAATGGTTCTCCATGTTTTGGCAGGTTCATGTTTTGGCTCTAGTTATATGGTGTAACAGGGTGGGGTTCGCTGGGTGTAAGTCTTGCAGGATCCGGGCCCAATAAATCAATGTCTAGGGTATCAGCTCTTAAAAGTCTCTTTATTGCTCTGATCTCGCCCTCAGGTCTCAACAAACGTACGGTGTCACTCCCTGTGGTTTCCAGAGTCTCTCGACAGAGTTTGGCCGCTGGCTACTCCCAAGTCCATACAGGCATCCCTTGGCTTTACCTCCTGTCTGGAGTGCTGATTCCCCAGCAGTCTCTCAAACCTGGGCAGACTGAGTGTAGTTTTGGGAGCCAGTGTGGTGTAGTGGATAAGGTGCTGGACTTGGTCCTGGGAAGTCAGGGTTTGGATCCTGCCCTTGCCATGAACTCGCTGGGTGGCTCTGGGCAAATCTCAGCCTCAGTTCCCCATCTGTAAAATGGGGACATGTATGTGTCTGTCTTTCCCTGTGTTCCCCTCACCCTTGTCCATCTTAGGCCATTTTTACAGGAGGCGTTTAAAGTGCCTCTGGAGCCCCATATTGAAGAGGAAAGCCGTGCGGGGAGCGTTTACACGCTCCCTGTGCTACCGGAAGTGACGTGCCGCCCGTTCTCTTCAGCGGTGGTGGCTGCAGACGTGAGACTTTCAAGAGGCTGCGTTCTGTAGACCTGAAAATTGTGGTCTACAGATATGCGTGTAAAAGTGGCCTTAGACTGTAAGCCCACCGGGCAGGAATCTGTCTCTGAAAATCTAAGTGCTGCATACACTTAGGCCGCTTTTATATGAGGCGCTGAAGCGCCTCCTGAGTCCCGCGTTGAAAGAAAAGCCGGCGTGGGGGAGTGTTTCCATGCTTCCCGCGCTGCCGGAAGTGACGTGCTCCCTGTTGTCGGCAGCGTCCCTGCCGCTTCCAGCAGTGCAGGAGCATGGAAACATGGCTTTTCTCTCAACACGGGACTCAGGAGGTGCTTTTCAGCGCCTCGTATAAAAGCCGCCTCAGTAGCGCTTAGTAGTAGAGCGCTCACTCTGACTCTTCACCCCACAACAGCCTCTCTCTAGCTGAGCTGCTGCTCAGGCTTATTCCCCTAGAGCTGGCTCTAGCCATGCCCTTCATAGGTGTGCTCGCAATTAGGCGCTGACCTACTTCCGGTAGGGCACCTGCACCTTTGCTTGTGCCTCAACTAGCTAGTGCTGAGTCTCTTAAAGGGCCAAAGCCCCACAGTGACTCAACGCTGCCACAAATGGGTAGGGTTCATGCAGGCTTTTCTAAGCATCAGCAGGGAGACAATGGATTGATAGGTGCTGCCAGTGAAGGGACCTACGCAGAATGGGGGGATTCATTCCATCTTTGTCCAGGCACTTAATCCCGAGTGGAAACCTGCTTCTCGTTTTGTGACGATGTGTTGCTGCTGCTGCTAATGAAGTCCCTGTTGGATTTTGTTTTGGTAACAGAATACTTTGGACTGCATAGCGTCTGTGTACGTGGTGCCCTGGCAGGAGAAGATCATTCCTGAGATCTCATGCACGGCGCGGCGGGTAAAACAAGTACGAGTTCTAAATATGTCTTTCCGTTCCTCCCACCGCAGGATGTTTACATCATTAGCAAAGGGTCAAAAGTTATAGAACTTTTAAAAACCATTTTTACTATTATTAATCACTTCTATAGTGCTTTCGCGAATTCAAAGGGCTTTACAGTCCTTATCGAATTTTCCCTCATGACACTCCTGGTCGTTATTATTATCATTTTATCCAGAGACAGGAGGATCACGTCTTGTGAAGACCACCCAATAGCTAAGATGGGATTTGAACTCTGGTTCATAACCTCATCTGCAGATGGATGGTATGACCTCCTCACCCTGAGGGGTGAGGAGGTCATACCTCCTCAGGGAATTTTCCCTCACAACACTCAGGGGCTCAGGGAATTTTCCCTCACAACACTCCTGGTCGTTATTATTACCATTTTATACAGAGACAGGAGGATCACGTCTTGTGAAGACCACCCAATAGCTAAGCTGGACTGTGGTTCATAACCTCATCTGCAGATGGACGGTATGACCTCCTCACCCCCCTACCAACCCCTCTTGGGGTCCTTCCAGCAATTTGGAAAATTCTGGTCATGATCCTTTTTTTCATCCCCTGACCACTGTGATTTTGTGACCCCCTAGACTTGTCAAATGCAGTCTGCAAGATATTGGACTATGGAAAAGTACTGCAGAACTCACAATGTTGTATTGCAGAGGCGGACTTACGGATTCAGATTGGTCCCTAACAGCTCATAACGAGCCGTTACAGATCAATCAATACGAAACTGAAAATGTGCCAAACACGACAGTTGAGGTTCGGATGGCTGTAAGACCATTCTGTGCATGCATGCCCTTTTCCAAAATGCTGGCAGCAGGGTTGCCACCATTTTGGAAAAGGGCAGCCAGCCTGTGCATGTGCAGACCAACTGCCCTTTTCCAAAATGGTAGCAACGCTGCCACAGCCATTTTGGGAAAAGGTGCGCATGCAGAGAGTGGTCTGGTGGCCATTTGCATCTGAGCAGTGATTTAAACAAAAATTGTTTTATTTTAAATACAGATCCGTATTTAAATACAGAAATTGCAGAATCAGAACCTCACTCTGGCGGATCACCCCTATTATATTATTTTATGATAACTTGATTAAGCAGAGAATTGGCTTTTAGCATTGTCTAATGGGCTCAGTCCTTTGAGTCTTGTGCAATTTGCTGTTTAAGAAAAAGAAAAGGTATTCGACATCTTATGCAGAAAGACACATCTGCCCTCGACGGTTCAATGAACAGATTTTGGTATAATGGGTATCCTATACCAGCAGAGGCACAGAAGTTGCTGGATTTGACCCCCATTATCCGCGATCCACCAATCTTACTTCAGAGTAGTCCTATTGAAGCCCAATAAGCTTTGATAGGACTTCTCCAATGTTTGCTAGTGGTCTCGTGCAATCAATACTTTCAGTCTTGGAAAGCAAAAAATGTTTAGAAGTGCCATTTAGCAACAATAATATTAATAAATCATTCAAGCCTTTGGCTCATGCCAGCTTTCAATATAGTCTGAAAAGTGTGCCAGACCCTCGGCCGATCTCAGCATCTCATTTCCACCTCATTTCGTCCCTTAGCTGAGAGAGTAGGGGTGTTAACAAACAAGACGTTAGCCCACACCAGGTGGGTGTCCACCTGCCTGTTTGTTAGGTTTTAGCCCCCACCGGACACGGGGCCATCACCCACCGGACCTGTCGCCCCCAGTCACGACGCGGTCTCAGAGAATGTGAATCCCACCATGCAGGCGAATGCTCATGTGGGCTAATGCACACCTACGTGTCCATGTCCTATCAGTTAGGTTGTATGCAGCGCACAGGTCCGCCATCACCATAGAGTCGTGAGCAGAAATTCTAGAGCACCGGAGGACTGACCGCTTCCTGCCCTTCTCTCTGCTCTCGCTCTCACTGGTGCTGCTATTGGGGGCTGCCTGCAAGCACATGAAATATGCACGGGGAGCTGCCTGTTTATTAGGCTGGAGTGGACAAGCTAACCATGTGAATGGGGGCTGAGCGAGAGCTGTACGGACTGAACTCGGACACTGGCGGGCTATTGCCTTGTTTGTTTTTACCCTAAGTCACCAACGGATCTGTCCAGGCCAATCTGGACATGACAGGACCTAAACATGATCTGATCCCTGTTCCACCGGAGCTCTGGATTGGCTGTTCTGGCTCGTGTGTGAAACTAAATCTGTGCCATTGTACATACGCACCCTAACCAGAATACTTTTGGCACATGCGCAAAAACCAATTAAATTGAATTGCCTTTTGTGCATGCACAAATCTAGACAATTGAACTGAACTGAACTGGCTTTTGTGCATGTGCAAAAAAGTATTCTAACAGGGCTGAAACGAGAAGCATTTTTTTTTTCTCAGTACAGTAGCGCAAGAATCAAGAATTGTTACCGAGATCTTGGTACAGTCTCAATAACAGATTGAAGTCTTGGTCAAGAATTTTTTCTCAAAATATCACTTACCATTTACTGCAATTTACCATGTACTATATACTGATTTACCATGTACTGCTTACCGCATACTACATTCATCCTGGTAACGCGCATGTGCAAAATGCTACTTTGCACGTGCACATTACTGGGATGAACACGGTACACAATAAACTGCACACAGTAAATGGTAAATTGCTGTAAACAATAATGGTAAATGGTATTTTGAGAAAAAAATCTCAAACGATAAATGTCAAGAATTGGCATTTTTCTCATTTATTGTTTCTTGCTTAAAACAAATTGAGATTCTCGACGATAACCGAGAAAAACATGAGATCAAGTTTCAGCTCTAATGATCACACATGCACAACATGGCACAGGTTTAGCATCTGAGAGCTTTGGAACAGTGTACGGAGATCTGTTGCAGTGGAAAAATCGACAGCAGATTTCCATGCACGGTTTCCAATCTGCGGACGATCTCCATGGATTCAAAAAAAGCTTCTCCGTTTCAGCCCTCACCCAGTTCATCCCGCACCCCATCCCCCAATTAACAACCCACTGAGAAGTGTCAACTTCCATCAAGGCATTGCAACAAAACGGTGTGGTACATGGTGCGCTATGTGTTGATATGAAGAAGAGTGCATGTGTCTAAATGTCATGTTCTTTTACAGAACGTGCTGGCAAGAAGGCCTCCAGGCTTTACCCCTTTCCGAAAGGCATTTGTGTCGGGGACACCATTGCAGTTACCCGTTATCAAAGTTCCCCCCCATGATCAAAGACCAGGAAAAGGTCTTGCACATGGACTTCAACCAGACCACCATAGACGTGGACACGGGCATGAAAAACAAAAGAATGAGAAGAAGGAGGGGAAGGACAGGCATCACCATTCGAAAAAGACTTCTGAAGAATCCCGCGAAGAGGTTGCAAATCAAGGGCAAATACTGTCTGTCCCCATAACCAAACAACCAGAAGTACCAGAGTCTACTTCTGAATCTACTCTGGCAGAGACAGAGGCGTTGAGTGTCCTTCAAGCCACTGCACCTCCAAGTGAAGCTGTTGTTGGGATCCCCGATCTCCCAGGAGATCCAGAAGGTGGTTCTTCTTTATCTGATCAGATACAAGATCTGCCTCCTGAACCCTCTCCCCCCAAGTGTCCTGGAAAGCCATGGAAACCTATAACAGTTCTCTCTCCTAATCCCAAAGTCCTGAAAGATGAAGAACTTTTACCGCTAACAGGAGGAGAAGGCACCCCTGCACCTCAAGGAACCCCTCCATCTGCCACACAGCGCTTTTTTGGCAATTTCGACCTCCAAGACGCTTTATGAGCCATTTCTGTTTATGAACCATTTCTTCATAAGCCATCAAAATAAAACCATAAAACGTTTTTGTTTTGTGGTGGGGTTTTTTAAAAAAAACCTGCCTAATCCCAGGGAAGTGGAGCGCAGACTGTTCCTTTTGACTCTCCATAGGGTCGCCAGCACTGTGGAGAAACTCAGAGTACAACTGAGCTCTCCGATACACGTTTCCATATATGTCCTTGCACACCAAGCATAAAGCGGAGTTATACCAAGGGCATTTTTAGACGAGACAAAAAACGCAGCTGATCCTTTAATCAGCTGCCTTACTTTGTTCTCGTCTAAATGCTTCACCCAGTTTGCAGCCGTGTCCTTCCTGTTTGTCTAAATGCTTCACCCGGTTTGCAGCCGTGTCCTTCCGGTTTGTCTAAATGCTTCACCCGGTTTGCAGCCGTGTCCTTCGCGCATCAGACCGGCCCTGCAATCCTTCCCCCTTAAATCCGCATCAGTGAGCTGCCGTCGCGGTAGTGAGACGGCAGGTAGTGAGACGGCTTTTGCGCTGCTCGTTTAAAAGCGCCCCAAGCCTGTCAACATGAGCGCAAACTCAGGTCCCACTTTCCCCAGTCTTACACAGTCGAGAATTTGGTGGGTTATTAATAACCTGTCATCCTAGCTGTGGCAGAAGCACCTCAGAGTGTCATGGTGATGATTTCCATTGTAACTCACTGGAAGGAAACAGGGTGGGAATGGATACAGAATTCCAGGAAGTGTCACAGGAGACGTGGCCAAAGGCAGTTGAGTATGTGGATTTGGGTGGGAGCCAGGGTACGGTCATCGTGTGAGACAGGGCGCGACCTTCTCCCTTTGGTGTCTCAAATGGCATCTCCTTAAACTGCTGGACTGGCCAAGAGACAGACCACCATCTATTGCTAGAAAACAAGTTACTCTTAAGTAGATCACCATGTGGGGAGCTGGGGGGGGGTCAGCCTCTCCGAGTTCGCTGCTGTGTGTGTCCCCGGCAGGCAAACCTGATGGGCTTCAGGGCCCCATGGAATCCATGACTGGCCAGACGCTCAATAGAGGGAGGGAGGGAGGAGTCATAGTCACCTGACTCTACTGGGGGTGGGGTGGGACTGGGGTTGCCCCACGTGGCTGGGGCTGAGAGCTGTGTCTGGGAAAGAGCCCATGGGCCATGGAGCAGGCACTGGGTGGGGTGAGGGAGTTCAGGGAACGGGAGGGTCCGCAAAGCAGCCGTCGCCACCGTCGCTGGGAGCAGCACTGGGTCTCCACTCTGCAGTAGGATGACCAGGCAGAGGAGCAGCCCCAGTCCTCACCCTCCCAGGGCCAGGCACCATGCAGCAGGCAGTGCACCCTGTAGAAGCCACCCCAAGCCTGGGGTGCGGGGGGAGGGAACTGGCACAGCAGCTGCAGCCGGCAGAGGAGGAGGAAGGTGGCAGAGCTAGTAAACCCCTCTGCTTCTCCTTACTCAGGAGCCAAGGGGCAGGGACAGCGTGTGCTTGGGGCGGGGGGTCTGGCTGGGCGCAGGGAGGGAGTGGGTCCAGGAGAAGAAACCGGCTGCTGAGATCCCCGGGAGAGCCCCAGGGAGGGCTCGGGGGATGGGGCTTCCCCTCATGTGTTGGTTGTGTTTGTAAGCAAGCCCCAGACTTCCAACTGGACATCAGCCTGGGGTTTATCACTATTTGGGTGAAGGAAGGGCTTTTCCCTCCCAGGGACCACTTTGAAAATGAGTACAAACTCTAAGGGCCACATATAAGTTAGAAGTGGGGGTGCTTCAGGAATGGGCTCAAAGAGAGGAGGATCCAGTTTAGAGCTGAAACTCGGTACTTGGTTTTCCTCAGAAAACCCTGAGGATTGAGGTGCTCGACTCGAGTTTCCGAGTTCCGAAGTTTCAAGGAATGGCCCCATAAACTTCAGAAAATCCTCATGGGGGGAAACGGGGGCAGAGGCCAGTGCTAGGGTCCTGCTCCCACTTCCCTGGTCCCCGCTGGCTAAGGAGAGAGTAGGCCAGCGGAGGTCAGGAAAGCCAGGAGCCTAGCGGGGGCTCAGGGAATAGAGTACTCGCCCTCTGGAAGCGCTCCGGAAACCCGTGGCTTCCTCCGGATCAGGTAAGGTTTTTTTTAATAAAAAGGCTGGGCATGTTCAGACAGGCCGAATGGCCCCTTCTGAGCATGCTCACACCTTCCCAAGATGGTGCTGGCAGCATCACCACACTGGAAAGATCTGAGAATGCTCAGAAGTGGCCATTTGGCTCTTTTGAGTATGCCCAGTTTTTTTTTTAAAAAAACAACTTACCCAATACTCTACCCCCTGAACTCCTGTTAGGCCCCCCCCCTTCCCTGGCCCATTCCCCCACCCCCCACCCCCGGGCCAGGCTCCCTCTGGTCCCCTCCTCGGAAACTACTCGCGACTATTCGCTGAGAGTCCTTGGACCAGCCCGAGCACTCGGGGCTGGTCCTCGAAACTTGGGCAAATACTTGTGAATAGGTTTTTTTACTACTCGGTTCAGCCCATATCCAGTTCATGCATCTGCCCTACTGATCTGTCCCCTCTACTTGTGTGCACGCTCTCATCTCTACTCCCTTCCCCCGAGTTCAGTCTTTCACTGCTTGTGGGAGGAGGTTGGGGGCTGAACTGGATCTGGGGGCCAGATCCAGGCACTGGAAGGTTGACTGTTCTGCAATGAGGAACAAAGCTGGGGGATGTGAACGGTGGTGGGGCAGGGTAGGGTTCAACCATCTGTCTCTGAACTGGTTTCCCAAGGGTATAAAGTGATGGCACTATCATACCCTAGGCCAAAGGCGGGCAAAGTTCCCAAGCCCGCCACATACCAAAATGTTCAACTCACCAAGAGCCACATGACGCATGACATCAATCACATCTTTCCCGGATCCCTGGAAAAAGGCGGCCCAGCTACTCCCAAATGCCACAAATGAAGACTCTGGCTTCCAGAGCTTTGGTGGGTGAAGGCAGCAGCAGCAGGGGCCCAGAGCATGCTCCCCCAGCCAGCGCCCATAGACCCCATGAGACTCCAGCAGCTAAAATGGCGGCTTGGCTTCTCTTGCTCCTGAGGGAGCCGCATGGACACCTCTCCAGGCAGCCCTTTCTGGTGAGAGCCACGGTACAGATGCCCAAGAGCTGCGTGTGGCTCCCAAGCCGCCATTGGCCCACCGCTGCCCTAGGCATTCATTCCTCCTATCGATAGGCACATCTGTTCTCCTTGGTATGAGGCTGGGCTGGGGGCGTGAGTCTTTGTTTTTTGTGGGAGGGTGAATTTCTATTTCAAGTGTGCTGTATAGAAGGCGGTAGGGTCTCCCATTCCCGTACACCTAAACTGAAGAGAGAAGAGTATGATGACGTACAGGGCCATGTTCTTTCAAGTTCCAATCAGGCAGCCTCAGAAATGCCCCAGTAGCTCTCCATCTATGCGCCCTGGTCTGCCAGGAAAAGCAGCACCAACTCCTGGCTCACCGGCTCCATCACCGCCATCCGGCACAAGTGACCTGCCTCAGCACTGACTGTGCAGCCCCAGCCCCATTGGCCTAGGCCTCCTCCCCCTGACAAGGTGGCCTATCCCAGCTCAGTCGCTGCGGAGGCTGCTGCTCCTCCCCTTCCTGCTACGCAGGGCGCGGAACAAGAAGCATGCAGTCGCCCTCTCCCCTTATATGATGATGCTGGACAGCAGACAGGGGGCAGACGGGAGGAAGAGGCCAGGACTGGTGTTAAGAAGTGCAAAATGAATACAAAAATGACACACACACACACACCTTGGGTTTTATGAAGAACTATGAGAAGACTGGGGCATCCATGTGGACGTGTGAAACTACCGTGGATATCCCCGCATACAGCTTTTTCGTGTACCTAGCCCACTAGCCATGAAGAGTACCTGGCTTAAAGAATAAGGGGCCACTGAGATGCCAAGTTATCTCCTTTCATATTATTATTATTATTATTAGCATTTATATAGCACCAGCAATGTACCTGGCGCTTACAAAGAACAAGGTAGATTAACCGCCAGAAACGTGGGAATCTCCTATCTAGCAAAGTACCTCAGTTCTGGTTCATGGACTTGCCCCAGAATCCCTTGCAAAACCCCTCTGCCATTTCAAAGAGGGGAGCGAACCATGTAGAATCTCCTACCAGGGAAAATACCTCAGATCCACACTAATCTGACCATGGGATAAGCACCCAACCCCTCCTCAGACTCGCACTTACATGAGAAACACGGTGCCCAGGTTCCTCCCCACCCAGGAGTCTATTGAAACCCTTCCCTGCTGCCCCTTTGGGCCTGACTAGAACATCAACTTCGTACTCAGGATACAACAGCCTCTGCCAGATACAAAGACCTTTCCAAGTACTTTTCCACCCATTCCTTTTAGGACCTTTTCAAACCCCGAGACGCCCCAACGCCCTTGTCTGGTGACGGGAAGATCTTAGTTTTTTGTTTGTTTAGCTTGGGCACAGACCCTACAAACTGCCCTGCGTCCCCATTGTTAGTTGAGTTCGTGCTTGACGTGGGCTTGTACAGGTTACTCGTTCTTTGGGGTTCAGGAGACTGCAGCGCATCACATCTCCAGACCAAGATCCCTAGGGTCAGTGTGTCCTAAATTTGAGAGCTTAATTCCCCAAACTGAGCAATTCTGAGGCGCACGCCTGGACACTGGGAATTCCTCCCCCGGGGACCTCAGTGGACACGTGAGGAAAAAGGATACTTGGTAACACTGGAGAGAATATCATAGGAGGCCCTCTGAATCCGCCATCTACTATGTTCATATGGGCCCGCTAAGAAGCCCTCTTTTATGAGGCCTGGGGCAAATTGCCCCTTTTGACCCAATGATAGCCATACCTTCCCTTCCCCCACCCTCATTCTATCCCAGTCTGTAAGGTCAAAATCCAGATGCTTGGCATCTGGGTCACGTGTCAACCTGAAAACCAGGAAAATTTTTATTTATTTTTATTTATTTCATAAATGTATACCCCGCCCCTCCTGCAAAAGCAGCCCGGGGCGGCTTCCAACAGTAAAAATACAATAAAATACAATTTTAAATCATCCATAACGATATAAATGATTAAAACAGGGCTAATAAAACATTATAAATAATAGATCAGGTGGGGGAGCTTAAAAAAAACCTCACAGTTCCCTGTCTGTCTGGGTGAAAAAAGAATGGGTAGTAGAATCCCGAGGTTGCTAGGTTTTGGAGAGATGGATTAATCACCTCAAGACTGGACTATTGTAACACGCTCTACGTGGGGCTACCCATGGGGATGTGGGCCCTACCAATCTGCGGGACCGCCTCACTCCCCGGGCTCTGGGTCGACCCCTGCGGTCGGCTAGGAGCGCCTTTCTGGAAGTCCCTCGGGTATCTTGGGGGGCGACTATGGAGAGGGCGTTTTCGGTGGCCGCACCAAAGCTGTGGAACTCCCTCTCGGCAGAGGCCCAGGGTGGCCCTGGACCTCTCCTTCTTTCGACAACTATGCAAGACCTGGCTGTTATATCAGGCTTTCAGTGGGGGGTGCGGGGAGGGCTAGGATGGTAGGGTTTTTGTTTATGTTTTTAACATCCCCCATTGGGATTATTCTCTTGTGCTTTTATTATTGTATTTTATATATTTTGTTTTTACGTCGCCACAAGCTGCTTTGGCAGGAGAGGCGGGATAAAAATTGTAGAATAAATAAATACAATTAAATAAAATATGCTGCAGAGTATCAGGCATGCAGAGACGGGGATGTTCTCTCTTTTGAAGGACTACATGAACTAAATCATGAGAAGGAAAGTGAGAGGAATAAATAAAAAGCAGGATAATTAGCAGTGGAGTCATTTTGGATCTAATGTTGTGAGCAACATCCCATCCTCCTCCTTCTCTGCACTAAACCCACTTTCACATCATCCCTGCTACAAGCCCGTGTACCCTCTCTCCATCGTGGTAGTAACCACAACCCAGCTGTGGTGCCCTCCACCACTTTCCCTGCCCCCCAACTGTCCCAGCACCTCCACCTCAGCCACATGTTTCCTCCCAGCTTCTGGTTTCTCAGCGACCTGTCACACCCTGCCCCCAGAAATTTCCAACACAACGATGCAGCCCCCTCCTACCTGCCCTCCGTAATCCCAACACAAGGATAAAGGGATAGTACTCACTGCCCCCCTACTTCTGCTGCCCCTGCCCCACCCAAAGGGTGACCCTGTCATGACATCCAAAGCAACCAAAGAACAAACAAAAAATGCATAAGATACCACAGAATTCCAAAATTGTCATCTGTATTAATAATCAGAACATAAATAAGTCCATAATCACTGACCAAAAGTCTGAAAGATACACAAGAAGAAAGAACACAAAGTAGTTAGGAGATGACATCAAAACTGAAGTCAATTCAGTTCAGTCAATAATCCATCAATAATGTCCAACGTGTTTCGATCTGTAATCTTCCTCAGAGACAATCAAAAAAGTAATTCTAAAAGTAAAGACAACCAAGAAAAACACACACATGCCATCATGAATGCCACACGAGTTGCTAAAATCAGAGATTTTTAGCTTAGGCTTTCATTATCCCAAAGCAATCACCAATGTCGCGCTCAAAATGGCGGTCACGTCATAACTGAGGAGGCAGTCATCAGAGACAGAGGGGACAGGTCAGAGAGATAGGTCATTGTTCGTGCCAGAAAATTGGGGGGGACAGACTCAAAAAAGACATAGCTGAACTAGAAAATGTACAGAGAAGGGCAATGAGAATGATAACGGGTATGGAACGGCTTCCATACAAAGAGGCTTGACAAGCTGGGTCTCTTCAGCTTAGAGAAGAGAAGACTGAGAGGGGACTTGATAGAGGTTTATAAAATCTTGAGTGGTGTGGGACGAGTAGATAGGGAACAGTTATTTACCCTCTCAAATAATACTAGAACTAGGGGACACTCCATGAAACTAGCTGCCGGCAGATTTAAAACAAGTAAAAGGAAGTACTTTTTCACTCAACGCATAATTAACTTCTGGAATTTGTTGCCAGAGGACGTTGTCAAGGCCAGTAGTATAGCTGGGTTTTTAAAAGGACGGGATAAGTTCTTCAGAGACTAGGTCCATTAATGGCTATTAACCAAGTAGCTTACAGGATGAACTTCTTACTTTCGGGAGCTGGGAGTGAACAATGGGGAATGGATTACCCATTGTGACTGTTGGTTCTTCTCCCATGCGATCAAGATTGGCCATTGTCAGAGACAGGATGCTGGGCTTGATGAACCATTGGTCTGACTCAGTATGGCATTTCTTATGATCTTATGTCCCCCACAACCTGAAAGTTGGGGAGATACATCCCTCCAGCCCACCCCTATTTTTACTCCTACTACCATCTTAGGACCCCTGTAATGTGAAATAAAGAAGAGGCCATAGTTTGCAGATTCTTTCTACCAAGGAATATAAATAAATGTGTATATAAAATGAGGCAGGATGTTTAATAAGTGGAACTTAGTTATGGGAGCCCCTAGCTCAGGGGCGGGGAAACCTTTCCCTCCCAGGAACCTCTTTGAAAATTAGTACAAGTTCTGAGAGAGCTGCGCAGAAGCTAGGGGTGAGGATGCTTAAGGGGTGCACTCAAATAAAGGAGGGCCACGATCATGGATCTCTGGATCTGTACATGTGCCCACATCTCTGCTCTCTTACTCTGAGCTCAGTTTTTCAGTGGTTGTAGGTAGGAACTGAATCCAGGAGCCAGATCCAGGAACTGAGGTCCTCAGATCCAGGTCCCCAGGCCTGAGATTCACCACCCCTGCCCTAACGCCTCCGTTACAAAACAGAACCTATCAACAACTCACTAGCTTGCAGAAACCACTTAACCTTTGCGCCTTAATTTCCTCATCTGGAAAATGGTTCTAATATCTTGCAGTCGCATGGTATGGGCTAATCAACATCTGTAAAATATTTTAGAATCTTCTGATGAAAGGCTGCATAGGATTCTAAGCTATCATTAATTGAGAAATGCTTGCTAAATCCATAGCTATAATAAAACAAAGGATTGCCTCTAATGCCTTACCCATTTTGGCCATTAGATGGCAGTGTGCTCTGAAGCGATTCTCTACAATTGCCAATTGAAGTGCAGTTTTACAACAGGAGATACCGGATGTCTGNTATCAGGCTTTCAGTGGGGGGTGCGGGGAGGGCTAGGATGGTAGGGTTTTTGTTTATGTTTTTAACATCCCCCATTGGGATTATTCTCTTGTGCTTTTATTATTGTATTTTATATATTTTGTTTTTACGTCGCCACAAGCTGCTTTGGCAGGAGAGGCGGGATAAAAATTGTAGAATAAATAAATACAATTAAATAAAATATGCTGCAGAGTATCAGGCATGCAGAGACGGGGATGTTCTCTCTTTTGAAGGACTACATGAACTAAATCATGAGAAGGAAAGTGAGAGGAATAAATAAAAAGCAGGATAATTAGCAGTGGAGTCATTTTGGATCTAATGTTGTGAGCAACATCCCATCCTCCTCCTTCTCTGCACTAAACCCACTTTCACATCATCCCTGCTACAAGCCCGTGTACCCTCTCTCCATCGTGGTAGTAACCACAACCCAGCTGTGGTGCCCTCCACCACTTTCCCTGCCCCCCAACTGTCCCAGCACCTCCACCTCAGCCACATGTTTCCTCCCAGCTTCTGGTTTCTCAGCGACCTGTCACACCCTGCCCCCAGAAATTTCCAACACAACGATGCAGCCCCCTCCTACCTGCCCTCCGTAATCCCAACACAAGGATAAAGGGATAGTACTCACTGCCCCCCTACTTCTGCTGCCCCTGCCCCACCCAAAGGGTGACCCTGTCATGACATCCAAAGCAACCAAAGAACAAACAAAAAATGCATAAGATACCACAGAATTCCAAAATTGTCATCTGTATTAATAATCAGAACATAAATAAGTCCATAATCACTGACCAAAAGTCTGAAAGATACACAAGAAGAAAGAACACAAAGTAGTTAGGAGATGACATCAAAACTGAAGTCAATTCAGTTCAGTCAATAATCCATCAATAATGTCCAACGTGTTTCGATCTGTAATCTTCCTCAGAGACAATCAAAAAAGTAATTCTAAAAGTAAAGACAACCAAGAAAAACACACACATGCCATCATGAATGCCACACGAGTTGCTAAAATCAGAGATTTTTAGATTAGGCTTTCATTATCCCAAAGCAATCACCAATGTCGCGCTCAAAATGGCGGTCACGTCATAACTGAGGAGGCAGTCATCAGAGACAGAGGGGACAGGTCAGAGAGATAGGTCATTGTTCGTGCCAGAAAATTGGGGGGGACAGACTCAAAAAAGACATAGCTGAACTAGAAAATGTACAGAGAAGGGCAATGAGAATGATAACGGGTATGGAACGGCTTCCATACAAAGAGGCTTGACAAGCTGGGTCTCTTCAGCTTAGAGAAGAGAAGACTGAGAGGGGACTTGATAGAGGTTTATAAAATCTTGAGTGGTGTGGGACGAGTAGATAGGGAACAGTTATTTACCCTCTCAAATAATACTAGAACTAGGGGACACTCCATGAAACTAGCTGCCGGCAGATTTAAAACAAGTAAAAGGAAGTACTTTTTCACTCAACGCATAATTAACTTCTGGAATTTGTTGCCAGAGGACGTTGTCAAGGCCAGTAGTATAGCTGGGTTTTTAAAAGGACGGGATAAGTTCTTCAGAGACTAGGTCCATTAATGGCTATTAACCAAGTAGCTTACAGGATGAACTTCTTACTTTCGGGAGCTGGGAGTGAACAATGGGGAATGGATTACCCATTGTGACTGTTGGTTCTTCTCCCATGCGATCAAGATTGGCCATTGTCAGAGACAGGATGCTGGGCTTGATGAACCATTGGTCTGACTCAGTATGGCATTTCTTATGATCTTATGTCCCCCACAACCTGAAAGTTGGGGAGATACATCCCTCCAGCCCACCCCTATTTTTACTCCTACTACCATCTTAGGACCCCTGTAATGTGAAATAAAGAAGAGGCCATAGTTTGCAGATTCTTTCTACCAAGGAATATAAATAAATGTGTATATAAAATGAGGCAGGATGTTTAATAAGTGGAACTTAGTTATGGGAGCCCCTAGCTCAGGGGCGGGGAAACCTTTCCCTCCCAGGAACCTCTTTGAAAATTAGTACAAGTTCTGAGAGAGCTGCGCAGAAGCTAGGGGTGAGGATGCTTAAGGGGTGCACTCAAATAAAGGAGGGCCACGATCATGGATCTCTGGATCTGTACATGTGCCCACATCTCTGCTCTCTTACTCTGAGCTCAGTTTTTCAGTGGTTGTAGGTAGGAACTGAATCCAGGAGCCAGATCCAGGAACTGAGGTCCTCAGATCCAGGTCCCCAGGCCTGAGATTCACCACCCCTGCCCTAACGCCTCCGTTACAAAACAGAACCTATCAACAACTCACTAGCTTGCAGAAACCACTTAACCTTTGCGCCTTAATTTCCTCATCTGGAAAATGGTTCTAATATCTTGCAGTCGCATGGTATGGGCTAATCAACATCTGTAAAATATTTTAGAATCTTCTGATGAAAGGCTGCATAGGATTCTAAGCTATCATTAATTGAGAAATGCTTGCTAAATCCATAGCTATAATAAAACAAAGGATTGCCTCTAATGCCTTACCCATTTTGGCCATTAGATGGCAGTGTGCTCTGAAGCGATTCTCTACAATTGCCAATTGAAGTGCAGTTTTACAACAGGAGATACCGGATGTCTGGCATTCAGTCCTCTAGTCTTTTCTGTGACAATTGCCAACGTAGGTTTATGCAGATAAAAGCACCGTGCCTCCTCTCAATACTGAAGCTTTTAGCCTCTGGAGGAAGCTTGCATCATTGCACATACAGTCTGTGGGTTTGCATGATGCTTTATGAATGTGATCAGAGAGTTTACATTCTAGTTTATACCCACACCCAGAGACCCTCCCTTCTGAGGCCTCCCTCCCTCTACTGCAGCTTCCAACCGCTAGTGCCTCCCCGTGACCCTTCCATGTAGCTGTTGGGTATTTTCAGACATGATGTCGGCACAGATTATTCCGCTTTAGTGCAGATAAATCCGGCTGCCAGTGTCATGTTTGAAACCAGCCTGCCATCATTCTTCTTTGGTGACCCGGCAGATGCCAACCGGGGTGAGGGCTGCCTCCACTGCCCGGAGAAGTCCATGGCGGCGGAGGTAGCCCGTCACATTTGAAAGCACCCGTTGTCACATGGGGGAACGTGCGACCCCATGGATGGCCAGTGTAGGGCTGCCCCATAGCAGCTGTGCCCTGGCAAAAACACTCACGAAAACAAGGGTGACACTACTACTTACCATTTCTATAGCGCTTCAAGCCGTACTTAGACCTCTTTGCTTTTCTCCTTTAGTCTTCCCATCTCCCAGCATGCACCTCTCCGCCTGGCTTGCTTGCTGTCAGGGCTTGACTCTGGATCAATGTCTTTCTCAGTTTGATACAATTTTCTACTTCTGTCCTGCCTGGTAAGAGTAGAAAGAGTGGGAAGAGAAGAGCAAGTTACTCCCTGGTTTTTGCTGCTTGTCCGAACAGAACTAGAGGCAGCCAGTGGCTGCCTCTAGTTCTGTTCAGACAAGCAGCAAAAACCACCAGCCAGTGCCTCCTTGCTGGCCTCCATGTGGCTTAAATGAAAGGAGCTGGAAACTTGTCTTTTTAGCGCTCTGACTTTTGCTGTCTTTCCCATACCAGAATTCAAGACCTTTCATACGTGACTGACATTTTTAATCTGTGTGGCCAGACAGATGTTATCTGAATCTGTGAAATGCCTGGCCCAGGCTGTTGGGAAGGTCAAAGAAGACCTCTAAAGGTCATTGGGGGGACACCCGACTTGAGGTCCCCCCGAGTCTGCCGGGGGGGCCACGATGGGGAGGGCTTTCTCGATGGCCGCTCCGTGGCTGTGGAATTCATAAGAACATAAGAAGTGCCATACTGGGTCAGACCAATGGTCCATCGAGCCCAGCATCCTGTCTCCGACAGTGGCCAGTCACGGGGGCCTGGGAGAAGCACCCAACAGGTCACCATGCTATCCATTCCCTGTGGGTCATCCCCAGGCTCCCGACAGTAAAGGGTTTTGTTCCCCAATCCTATCTGGCTAATAGCTGCTAATGGAACTATCTTCCAGAAACTTGTCCAAACCTCTTTTAAACTCAGCTATACTGCTGGCCTTGACCACCTCCCCTGGCAGTAAATTCCACAACCTAATTGTACGCTGAGTGAAAAAATACTTTCTTTTGTCTGTTTTTACTCTGCCACCTGTGAGTTTCATGGAGTGTCCCCTAGTTTTAGTACTAGTTGAGAGGGTAAATAACCGTTCCCTGTTTACAAGTTCCACACCACTCATGATTTTATAGACCTCTATCATATCTCCTCTCAGCCGTCTCTTTTCCAAGCTGAAGAGCCCCAACCTATCAAGCCTCTCCTCATACGGGTGCTGTTCCATACCCTGGATCATTTTTGTTGCCCTTCTCTGTACCTTTTCTAGTTCCGCTATGTCTTTTTTGAGATGGGGCGACCAGAACTGCACACAATATTCAAGGTGCGGTCGCACCATTGATTTGTATAGAGGCATTATGACATCCTCAGTTTTATTCTCTATTCCCTTGCGAATAATTCCTAACATTCTATTTGCTTTTTTGACCGCTGCGGCACACTGGGCTGAGGATTTCAGTGTATTATCCACAATCACTCCCAGATCCTTTTCCTGAGTGGTAACTCCTAGCTTAGTACCCAGCATTGTGTACTCATAATTTGGATTATTTTTCCCAATGTGCATCACTTTGCACTTGTCCACATTAAATCTCATCTGCCATTTAGATGCCCAGGCACCCAGTCTTGTAAGATCTTGCTGCAGCTCCTCACAGTCTGCTCGTGTTCTGACCACTCGGAATAACTCGGTGTCATCTGCAAATTTGATCACCTCACTCTTAACACCCTTTTCCAGATCATCAATGAATACACTGAAAAGAACTGGTCCCACGTCCCAGTACAGATCCTTGGGGCACACCACTTTTTACATCCCTCCATTGTGAAAACTGGCCATTTAGTCCCACTCTTTGCTTCCTATCCTTTAACCAGTTACCGATCCATAGCAAAACACTACCTCCTATCCCATGACTTCTTAATTTTCTCAACAGTCATTTATGTGGGACCTTATCAAATGCTTTCTGGAAATCCAGGTACACTATGGGCGCTTTTAAACGAGCCCTATCCCAAGCGGGAGAGGGCTCAACCCGGCGTCTAAACCCCACGTTGAGACTATGAGTGCATGCGCGTCCTTCTGCGCATGCGCACTCTAGAAAGTGGACAAAGCCGGCACATCGGCGATCCACGTTGAAGGGGGAAGGATCACCGGGCCGGCCTAACATGGGGAAGACCCAGCTTCAAAGCAGGTCAGACTTTTAAACGAGCACAAAGAAAGGCGGCTGATCAAAGGATCAGCTGTGTTTCTTGTCTTGTTTAAAAGCGCCCTATATCTGATGGGTCTCCCCTGTCCACATGCTTGTTTACGCCCTCAAAGAATTCCAAGAGATTAGTGAGGCATGACTTCCCTTTGCTAAATCCATGCCGACTCTTTGCCATTAAGCAGGACTCCCAGCCGGTGGAGTCCTGTTTGGCCCTGGATCGCCCCTTGTTTCAATGCTGTTGTAAGACGTGGCTGTTCTGCCTGGGTCTCGATGGGGAGGGTGGGGGGATCCACTACTAACACAAGGAAGGCTTCTGGGAGCAGAGGAGAGTGAGGGTTTTGCCAGTTGGCTAAAACATGCGGACACAGTGAATGTTGCATGGGTCTTGGCCTGCTGTTTGCAAGCAAGGCAAACCCGTATGAATAGGAGAGGGGAGGGGATCAGCAGCTACCTGACACAGGATGCTTGCCAGTGAGGGGGTTAACAAACGAGACGGTAGCCCACACCAGGTGGGTGCCCACCTGCCCGGCATTTATTAGGTTTCGCCCCCATTGGCTACGTGGCCGACACCCAGCCCCCACTCATGGCAGAATCCCAGAGAATGCTGAGCCGGTCGTGCATTCATGTGTCCATGTCCCGCCAATCAGGTTGTGTGCAGCCCCACTGCATACAGGTCCGCCAGCACCATAGAGTTGTGGGTGAAAAGCTTAGAGCATTCCGAGGAGCAACCATTTCTGGCCCTTCTCTCCATTCTCGCTGCCACTGGCGAACGCATAACGTCCACCTTAAAAGCCCACCATGCCGTTTTGAAAGGTGTTCTCCTCCAAGCTCCTCCTGGTTGGCAGTACATGCCCAACACTTGCTCTTTCCCAGCCATTCCATTCTTTAGAATGACTTGCAGAGGATTACCATTGCCGGGGCCATGCTTCAAACCAACAGCCGGGCAACAACCAGAACCGCTACAACCACCGGACGACCACAGTCACTCTCCGCCTACCAATCCACCCACCAATGCTGCATTCCCTGGACTGAGGAAGAGAAGTCACTGTACTAAGAATGTATGTGGGAGCAGAGCCGGGACGCTGTTGCCAGGGCATGAAATTTCAAATCAAAGTCCAGGAGTAAAAAAATAATAATTCAGTCCCAGACTTTAATCTGATATTAAATCGCTCTTGTCCCACTACACCCCTGAACTAGTCACTAGTCTCAGTTATCTGGGCGCCAATGTAGTGGGTCCAGGTGCCTGCAAATTTTATGCCCTGCTATTGCCCATTGGTTAAAGATTACTCATAATTTCTCATCTTTTGACAGTAACCGTTTTTGCTTGAAACGAGCATGAGGGGTCCATGGCACCACAGAAAGCTTAGCTATCGCTGCGGCTTGTTAGCCCTGGAACGCCAAATGGGTTTTGTCTGTGGGTGCTGTGGCCGCCTGGGGTCCTCCAGGGCCCAGAGGAGTTGGGGGTGATGGATACCCTGGCCTTTGCCGATATTTGGGTGAGAGCGGATGTGCAGAGAGAACTGTCAGGCCCATCCTCCGAGGCAGGCTGTGAGTGCATAAGGTGGCACATGCCCACAATGGGGTTCTACATATGGAGTTCAGACACCGCGCAACCCAGCTGCAGTTCCAAGGTCAGCAGAATGGAAGAGTGGGCGTCCCGGATGAGGTGAGAGTGTGATGCGAATGAGATTGTGACTTTTTTTTTACATTTGTGCACTGCATCGTAATGCAGAAGATGACAGAAGGGGTATAAGAGGCGTATGAATGAATGAATACATTCATGATTTATTTTTTTTATTGAGTACAAGCTTCTTGCAATGACCCAGACATACCATACATAATTAAACACACACACACACACAAAGAGAGTATAAAACCAGGAGGATGAACAACTTGTCCTCCAGCACATATTACATCAAATCAAATTGTAAGAACCCAATAAAACGAAATGACTAAAATCACAACAGAAAGAATAACCAGAAAAAACTGGAACCCGTCCTCGGAGTTTCCGCTTTAAGAACAAACAGAGCAAGATTTTAAAGGGTAACATCATCCTTCTGAAGGAACAGCCCGAGGGGTTTCTTGTAGTTGGATAGATATTTGGGCTTTAGATGTTCGAGCGGCAGAAACACCTCTCTAATTTGTTGGAAACGAGGGCAGTCAAACACATAGTGCATGAGTTTCTCCAAAACTCCAGTTCCACATGGGCAGAATCTCAGTGCCCTTGGAGTCTGATATCTCCTGCCCTCACAAGAGGCCTATGTTTGACTGGGGGTTTCATGTGAACTGAGAGGGATTTCCAGTACCATAGCGGGTGAGACCCCAATAAAATTGCGTGCTGCTACCTGCCAGCCCATCGCTGTGAACCATGGACGCAAGAAGACAGGTGGTGACACTATGCAAAGACTGATAGCTTTTCACTCTGGGCGCTCAAGAAAGCATGCAGTTTGCTCAATAAACTCAGCATTATGTGCATAGCAAAAGGTTTGTTCCAGCTGCCAAGTGCTGGCAGGTTTATAAACCAAGGTACGAACCTCCATGGGTGAGTGGGGATAGCAGGGGCTGAGCCACCTCCCTGAGTCATACGCCAGCAGAAAGAAAGAGCTGGTTTGGCTTCTTTTGCCCATGGTTCGCCACAGCTGTGAAACATTTATTTTTTATTTTTTATTTTTATTTTATAGATTTCTATCCCGCCCCCTCCTGCAATGCAGCTCGGGGCGGCTAACAACAGTAAAAACACTTAAAATCAATTAAAATACAAATATAAAACACATCAGTAAAACAGGGCAAACGACAGTGATAAATAAATACATAGGTGGGGGATTAAAAGTCACCCCCCCACCCTCCCTCCCAAAGGCCTGGGCAAACAGCCAGGTCTTACAGTTCCGCCGAAATGTCAAAAGGCTTGGGGCCAGGCGAGCTTCCTCCGGAAGGGAGTTCCACAGCCGCGGCCCTACCACCGAGAATGCTCGCTCCATCGTGGCCCCCCGCTTAACACGGGGGACCTCCAGGAGGGCACCCCCGGCGGACCGCAGGAGCCGTTCCGGGGCGCGAAGGGCGAGGCGGTCCCTAAGGTAAGACAGGGGACGAGATACTGAGAGGCGGGGTTGGTGGGCGGAGCGCAGCGGGGAAGAGCGCCTGCTAGGCTGCCCGTGTATTAGGCTGGTCATGCTAAACCTGTAAGTGGAGGTTGCGCAAATGCACAAGAAATACACGCGGGGGGGCTGCCCGTTTATGAGGCGCTACACACTAAACACGTGAGTGGGAGGGGGCTGCACAGACCGAACCCGGACTCCAGGGGGCTATCGTCTTGTTTATTTGAGCTGATGCCTCCACTTCATAGGCCGAGCTGTTCCAGAAGAGAGAAAGACCTGTCCTGTGAAACACTGGGCCCTTGGAGGAGCAAGACGGCTTGCTTTGCTTGTGTGGGAGAACTGTACTGTGGTCTAGAGCAACTCCCAGAGTATCAGCAATGACCAGGGAGAGAAGAGCGCGTGCCAGGGAAGTTTCCTTGCTCAGGGGCTCCAAGACACGGTGCCCAAACCAAATCTCTTGACTGGAAAGCTGCTGTAAACAGGTTCGCCGAGCGCCACATGTTCTGCTGGGCACGCTCATGAATGGGGTCTGAAGTGAACTCTCAGCCGTCAGAGTGATGACTCAGTGTGATAAAAAGCAGGAAACCAACATACATAACACACATGAAACATACATGTGTGTGGTGTGAGCACTGTATGCTAATATTTTGTAGCCATGTTTGTGGGAAGCAGAGGCGTGAGACGGAGCGCACAAAGCAGGCAGAGATGAGAAGCAGGATGGGCAGAACGGATGGAAGGGCAGGAACACAAGTTTCCCTCCCTGAGTTTGAGATTCCAAGGGCAGATTCATTTTTCATTTGAACCCCCTTGGGGCCGTGAGACCAAAATAAAGGAGTGGGGGTGTTCTCTGCTCCCCTAACTCAGGAGGGGGCATCATGCCCTCCCCACACCATTCCTCCCCTGTTTTTACATGATAAGTCAGGGAATGAGGCTGCCCAGCCCTCCCCCCGCTCCGTCTGGGCTGCTGCCACTTCACTGGATGGATGGAGAGGGCTTCTTTTTACTTTCTATGGCCTCCTTACCCCCTCCCGCAAAAGGGCTTAAATGTTACACTTCTACTCCAATAACCACCTTAGGGGAGGTTCTGAACCAGGAGCATAGCCTGGTTGGAACTGGGCCCAGGCCCAAGAAATGGACTTGGGCTTCCCACACCCCTGTTACAATCCTCTCCTCCTGTCCCACCCGCTTCCCTTCATCACCTCTCCTTCCCTCCGCTTCCTGCGCCCGAGTCCTGGAGGCTGTGCCGCCTGCCCTTGTGTCCCCACCGCTGACGCTCACTCTGTCCTGTGCCGGGGGGGTTCCACGTGTGCACTGCCTGCCCTTCCGCTCAGCTTGGTCTCCACCCAGACGCATCGCAACAGGACAGGATTTGTGTCCCCTGCCTCCCAACTTGGGCCCCGGGAGAAACGCCCCTCCTGTCCCTAGGATAGCTATGCCCCTGTTCTGAACAGATTCCAACAGCAGAGAACCAATGCTGCTCAGCAGAACAGCAAGCGTATTAACTCATCTAAACAGTGTGGCTTGTAGCTAACGTAGCCAAACTATGTAGCTCATCGACTTGAAAACATAGACGCCTTCCGTCGACTCAGAGGAAGGAGGAACGTTTTTAATCTTCCTGGAAGAGTAAAGCGTCTTCCTTCTCTTCACCCCTGGCTGTCAGCAGACGTCGACTACCAGCCCTTGGTTGCTAATGAAAAGAATTTATTCTGCAAAGTCTCGCTCAGTCCACTAGTCCAATATGCCTACCGCAGCTGGGTTCCCCTCCCACCCTCCTCTGCTGCCGGCGGCACCGCTGCCTGGATGCCAGACAAAGCAGCATCACCCATTACAAAAACCCAGGCACATCTTGGACTTGCAAGTTGCTTCCCTTTGCAAGAGTAGTCGTGCCCCTAAGCTAAGCGCTAGCCTCACAAAACATCTGAGCGGCAGGGAGAGCACAAGCTGGAGGTGTCTAGCAGGATAATAGAAACTAAATGATCTTAGTCAGGCCTCAAGGGGCTGGTTTTATTACTTTCAACTGGCATGGCAGCTGCTCAGCATTTCTGCACAGCGGGTCCTATGACCGCGTTAAGACGTGACGTGGCAGTAATTGGAGCAGGGATCCCAATAATATTGCTTCCCCAACCATTGTAGAGATAGGGGGGTGAAGCTTATGTGGGTCAGTCTCCCCGGCAAATTTTAGCCTAAAGTTACTCCCATATGTTCAGGTTTAGGATCAGAACCAGTCGACCCGGCTGGATCTCTTTCTGGTTTTCGCTAGCGATGCCGGATTTCTGTTTCAGCAGTGCCAAAAAGGCAGCTCTTTCAGGAGCAAAGATAACTTTTCCTTGGCCGTGTTTCCTCTGAAGAGCAGGGGAGAGAGAGCTTGCTTGCTCATCACTCTTGCCCTCCTAAGCAGTTGAGAAAGCTTTGTTCTCTTCAGCAGCATTGCTGCCTCTCAAACACTGGAACTGAATTTCCTTTTTTAGACAGCAAGGGCAGAGACTTTCTCTTCCTCGTTGCCCTCATCTTACCTTCCGCAGCAACAGAGAAGGAGGAGGAAAGCCAGACTGTAGCTTCTCCTTCTCCAGTAGCTCTATGACAACAGCAGCTCCAAGACAGCAATCCCTTGCTTCTCTCATTTTTATGCCTTCCTTTAGCGTACAGAAGCAGGGATTGTTTGCGGATTATTGTACTAACAGATACAAACCCAACATGCTTTTTTTTTGCAAATGAATTCATTCCTTGAATTCAAGGTCTGCAAAGGTGCATTTCCTCCAGAGAAAGGAAGGCCGCTCTCCCAAAGAAAAGGAAAGACAAAGATTTTTGTAAATGGGTTTAAAATAAACCCTTTGTAGCGAGCTTTCCAAGGCTGGGCAAAGATATACATGTAAGCAAGGAAACCCTTCCCGCTTTGAGTGTGTGCCCCACAGATAAAAATATTGTGCTGCCTGCGTGCAGTCTTGAAGGAGTTAGGAATGTATTTGTTCACAGTTTGAATTAACGTGTATTAAACATGGCATAGACATGACACTGAGGATTTGTGAAATCCCTGGGATGGCGATAAAAGGCAGACGCCCATGCATAGAGCGTCCAGCTGAAGAGCAAAATAAATAAATAGTGCATGGCCCAGAGTATATTTGGAGAAGCTACGTATAATGGAAGAGTATGCAGCGGAAGAAATTGAATAGAAGGCTATTGAATATTGAGATTGCTTAGAGAAGGGGACTCTCCCAATTTCTCCACTTACAAATTGATCATCAAGGTCACAAATCTCAAATGTATGACTCTGGATTTCAGTGGGATTATTCCAGGGTTAAATGGTATGAGGACTAGGGCCTGAAT
>QEPC01012362.1:4002611-4037257 GCA_003113815.1 Sphenodon punctatus
CCCCCCCCCCCGCTGTCCCCCCCGCTGGCGGTCCATTCCCCGCCCTTGTGCCTTCAGCCTGGGGTGCTTCCCCCCCTTCACCGCCTTGCTTGGGCTTCTCCCCCCCCCCGGGCGCCCCAGGGTCCCCTTGCTCATCCGGCCCCTTCCCCTGCGTGGGGCGTCATCGGCTCCCTTGGCCTTCTCGTAGGCCTTCCTGGTCGCCATTGTGGAAGCCCGCGCGTGTGTGCTGTGGTTCCTCCCTCCTTTATGGGCTCTTGGCCAGACGTCCGGCGTCCCCCCGCCCTGTGGGAGTGTCTGCGCGGCGGCGCGTGCGTGCCCCATGGCGCCGGTGCGGTGGGGCTCCGTTGGTCCATTCCGCGTGGGTGTGGGTGTTTTGGCTTTTACACGGCGCTCGGGTGTTGAACACCCATCTCCACCCACCTACACCCACGGAGGGTGCCGGCTCCCTCGCGACTGCTCCATGGGTGTCAGCGGGTGTCGGCGGGTGGGTCTTGCACGCGCCCCCACCCACTCGTGGACATTTACACGGACGCTCTCCCACCCATCCGATGGGTGTTTCCGGGTGTTTGTGGATGGGTGGCGTCCATGTAAAAGTGGTCCAAGTAAGGTGTCTGTCTTTTTGCACCAGGCCTTAAACTGAGAACGGTGTCCTTTTTAAAAATGTTTTTATTTTACCACAACAAAAGGGAAAGAACACACATTTCCATTTTACAGATGCAGAACTGAGGCTGACCTGCCCAAGGCCATGCAGTAAGTTCATGGTAAGGGAAGGATTTGAACGCTGATCTCCCAAATTCAAGTTCACCACTTTAGTCACTACAACACACTGGCCCTTAAACGTACAGTGCTTTTCCCTCCCACGCTATAACAACACCTAAGGGGATTTGAACCCAGGACCTCTTAGCACCATAGGCAAAAATCTTACTTCTAGACCACCAGGCCTTACCTGCTAATGCACCTGTGCCCAAATAGTTAAGTCATGGAAAAGAAAACCAGCTACAGTAAAGTCTGCTTATGTTCAGAGTCTCCAGCCATGTAAAAAAGTTTGACTGATCAGAAATTCTAATTAATTAACAGACCTTCAGGAAATGGAAGTGGAGAGGGTGAAACTGATGCTCAGATTAAGAACCAGGTTTCTCCAACTCCAGTCTCCTTCCCACTCCTCAAAAGCAGAGTCAGAACAGACAGCAGGACAGGCCTGTGAGTGTGTGTGCATGCACATGTAAATGTGTGTGTGTGTGCACATGTGAGTGTGTGTGTGTGTAAGTAATCCTGTCAGTTCTGACTCTGAGAGTCTTAGGTGGGCTGGAGACAGGGAAACCGGGTGCTCAGTCCCTTTGCAGCCCACCTGAGACTCCCAGTGTCAGAACCGATGGGATTTCCTACTCACACATGGCTCTGCCTGGCTGTCGGTGTGAGTCAGCATATCCAGGCCAGAGAGTGGGGCACAGAGAGAACTGATGTTCCCTACCACCCATACTACAGCATTTTAACCACGTTACTAAGAAATCATGAATTCACTCAAAGCTCCTGATAGTTTTAGTTGGGTGGGTATACGCTAGACACCTTAAACATTCAGGCTTTCAGGGGTCAACATTTGCCTTATCCAGATCAAAAAAGCAATACGTCCCCACAGACCTGGGGAAAACAAATTTATTTGACTGATCCACAAATTCAAGTGATGCAAGTTCTACTTAAGTGGATTCAGTCACGTACATGCCAGTCATGCTGTGCATCCACATCTATTACGCTCTGTTGACCGTGATCAGTAAACTACTTACTCTGAAGAAGTCCCGTTGAAGCCCTGGACTGCTCCCGAGTAAGTGGCTTGTGGATCAGGGCCTCCTGTCTTTATATGCAAAATCTCAAAACAATATTGTCATGGGGGTTGGGGTTCACTACCCCACTTTCCTGGGTTGGGTGACTCAATTTCCCTCACTTGCACCCCACCTGAATCAGTTCTCTCTCTGGCTGATTCAGTCCTGCAATGGGGACAATACTTTTATCACCCAGGCCCCCAGAAAGTTTCCCGTTCGCACACACTCTCTCTCTGGGTTCGCACGTGCTTGAGGGCACGAGTACTCAGATTGTGATCCCCAATGCTAGATCACAGAACACTTCTTAGTAAAGAAGAAAGTTTATTGATTACATAAGCAAAGATTGTTTGAACACAGAGGGGCTAATAAAGCAAACAAAATAACGCATTCCTATTCTGTACTGTAAGTCCCTAGTTAAATCTTACCCTACAGGCTAGTCCATGCGCTTGAGTTCGTTCTCAGCCAGCGGTGGAAAGCTTAGCTGGATTCCAGTCTTAAAGAGTTTCCAAAAGATCTTTACTTCATAGTTCGCTTGGCACAGCCTTCCCTGGCTGCAAGATGTAGATGAAGCTCTCAGCTTCGAGAGATACAGGAACTCCCCTTTGTCTTGTTTCTCAGTTTAAATAGCTTTCAGAGTCCTTTGTTCAAGTTTCCCGCCTAGAGAATTTCGTGTTTACAGGCACGTAGGCCAAGGAAAAGCTTAATTTGCAACTCCATGGGGCTCTTGGCTAGTGTCTGCAGTGAATACACATCCGGTATATCTTTGTCTCTCTCCATTGCATTGAGTGTCCAGCTGTCAGTTCTACATTACATGATTACATGAAGTGAGTTTCCAGTTCTCAGCTTTTGCATTACATACATGTTTAACCTTTAGGTTTACATATTTGTTAGACCTGTAGTCTACATGTAGCCCTTTGTGACAGATATTTTGAGAGGTTATCGTTAAACACAGTTCAGTAAAAACAGTCCAAAGTGAGGGGGAGATAATTTTTCTCCCTTGACAAGATTTGCAATCTGACCCCACCCCCAAATGACAACAGCTTCACCCCCATATCCAGCTGCTAGGAAATTCAAATAGCTGTGAGGAACAGAGCAGCCATGGGGCAGGATTTAATCTGGGGGCGGAGCCCTGCAGTTAAATTTAAGGGTGTGTGTTCCCTACTTAAATAAGGGTCTCAGCAGGAGCCAGAGTTAAACACCCCCTCCCTATGCCCAAACACCCGGGGGAAAGGGGAAATCCTCATCCATCCTGCTCCTGCCCCCTCCCCCCATATTTTTACCCCCATGATTAAATGTGATGCAAGCACTCTTGATTCTCCACTGCCTAGGACTTTATGGTGTCATTTATTTTGCCTGGAGCCAGGATTGCCGTGTCCCAAAAGCTATAACCCAGGGCAGCCTTCTGGGATGCCTTACAGAGAGCTGGCGGAGAGAGCACTAGCGTACAAAGAAAAGGCTAAGGGATCTTGTCGACTGTGCAAATACCCCAGGGACATGAAGCAGCAGCATGACGACAACTATTTGGCAGTGGAGGCAAAACACTGTTAATCCCATGGGCACCAACCGTATTTAGAGCCAGCAGCGGCATCAGTAACAAGCTGGAAGTTGTAATGCAGACAGAGGTCCTTCTTATACGGACGTGTGTGTGTGTGTGTTTGTGTGCGCAGAGTGCCGCTGCAGGGGCGATGGGTGGGGGGAGGGTGCAGACGGGCACATGCCCATCTCCACCCACCGAGCAACCACCAGTTTGGCCAGTTGCTCTGTGTGTGGGTCGTGAGAGTGCACATTCACCCCCACCCACCCACCTGCCACGGTGTTTACATGGGCGGCACCACTGCGTGGGCATCCGTGGGTCCATCTTGTGTAAAAAAGCCCAGAGTGTAGGGACCCAAATCCGGCAAAGACTTGCCATCTTGGTACAGAACAGCACGCTCTCTAAATTGTCCCACTGAGCGTACCTCCTTTGAGGTCATACTGTGCCACACAGGAATAAGTGTTTGCAGGACTGAGTACTTAGCATCCATCATCCAAAGCCCTCCATATTTTACAAGCATCAGTTACAAGAATCCCATTGTTCATTTTTAAACTCCTAGCTGTTGGTATCCCAGTGGGGGAGGAGCCTTGCAAATGCAATACAAAGCATGGTCCCAGCCCAGGACAGCTCCCATTATCTGAAATCACGGTGTGACGACAGGAAAGGGGTATTAGGCATAGGTGAGGCACAGGTGGTTTAAATGACTCGCCCATGGTTTCGCAGAGAGTAAGTGGCAAAGCCGGGAGTAGATCCCCAGGAATTCTGAGCTCCTCTTGCCTGCTCTAACTAGTTCAAAAGTTAAAGTTCAATAAGAATTTTTCAGATTATGAAATTGTAGGTTTGTAAGAACGACCAGACTGGATTAGACCAATGGATTCTCCCACTTTTTGAGCCATACCACCCTCCCTTCTACTTGTCTGTGGTGGTTGAGTTCCCCCCCCCCCACACACACACATTACTACACTTTGCTCCCTCTCTTCCCTTTCCCACCCTGCTCTTCTTCTCCGCTCTTCTTTGATCTCCGACTCTCTCCCTCACCATGTCATACCATGCCACGCCACCCCATTATTTTGGACATCTCCTCTAGCTCAGTCAGAGTATAGAGCTGGCAAACACCTTCTACCCCCCCCCCCCCCCCCNCCCCCCCCCCCCCCGAATTCCTTCTGGGTCCCCTCAGTTTGAAAAGCAACAATCTAGCCTAGTATCCTCTCTCTGACAATGGCCACTGTTGATCATGATTTCCCCCCCTCAGATCCTGGAATGGGCCAGAGAGTTCCTGAAGACACCTGCAGGGAGAACTGCTTCCTTCAGTCAGCTCCAGCACTGACTGTTGTGAGCTCGGTTTAGGTGACTTCACTGAAATCAGTGCGTGATTTTATTTTGGAATGTGTATTATATAATAGAGACCTGCATATTTGGATGCTTTCTGGGCATTTCAGAATTCCAGTCCCCTCTCTCCCCCACCTCCCCACCCTCTCACCCCCATCCTCTATTAGCAGGACGTAGGGCACAATCCTCCATCCATTGAAGTCAATGGCCCAGCTCCCATGGACTAGATTACTGTAACGTGCAGCTGCCCTTGATGGCTGTTCAGAAGCTGCAGCCGGTGCAGAACGCGGCAGCCCGGCTCCTTTCAAGGGTGGGTTGACATGAGCACATTACACAGTGTGGTCTGGCTTCCTATAGCTTTCCGGGCACAACTCAAGGTGCTGGTTTTGACCTTTAAAGCCCTAAATGCCCTGGGCCCTATGTCTCTGAAAGACCGCCTTTCCTGCCACACTCCACTGGGTGAACCCTACAGTTGGCCAGGGGCACTCTTCCTACAGAAGAGTGCCCCTGGCCAACTGTAGGGTTCACCCAGTGGAGGTTCACCCAGTAGGGTTCACCCAGTGGTACCTACAGTACCACCTGCCCATCTTGTTCATACAACAAGGAGCTGCAGAGAGGCATTCTCAAGTGCTGCCTCAGTATTAGGGAGCTCGCTTCCCATCAGAGCCCGAGTCTGAACATATTCCAGAGGCAGTGTCAAACTTTTCTTTTTAGCAAAGCATTTGGCAGGCTCGGTTAGGAGTTGGGGTCTTTTTAAATGTATATTTTGTGTTTTTAATATTGTAAGTTGCCCTGAGCCTTAGGGAAAGGGCATGGTAAAAAATTTAAAAATATTATTCCTATAGCCCCAGCAATGTACCTGTGCTGTACAATCATAATTAGAGACCGGTCTCTTTCCCAAGGGGCTTGAAATCTAGGAAAGACAAAGGAGAGGGGAACCTAGGGAGGAGCAGAGTTTGGCCAAGGAGAGTCAGGCAAGACGAACAGCAACGCCTCCATGGACGTGTCGAAGCCAACAAAGGAAGAGGACGATTACGAAGTAATGCAGGACTCCCAAGTTCTTGCAGGGCATCCTGGAGAACCTGCCTGGCGTGGACCCCAACGAGAAGGCCGTCTGCAACGCCACTGGCTTCCTGGCCTCCCGGGAGATCAAGGACAAAAAGGATAAAACCCCAAAGGGATGCTACACCCTGACACAGCAAGGTAACCTTTTTCAGAATCCACACACTGCCCCTTTGGTTTTGCAGCCTGTTCCTAGCTTACCTACATGAAGGACAGTGTGCTGTGTTGACAGTGCAACAGCCTTTCATTTGGCCTGCTAAATTAAACATAAATGCAGCGCTCTTCCAGGTGGTTATCAGCCACTGCCACCTGCTTCAGCTCGCTAGCGTTCCCTCCTCTTGGTAATCTGAAGGTCAGCCTCCGCCCTCAGCCATGGACACACAACTCCCATTCAACAACACTTTGCATTCTAAAGCACTTTCCAATTATGTATCTCAACACTTTGCAAATATCACTCGACCCTTGTAAAGCCCCAGAGAGGCAGGTGTTGCGATCCCCATTTTACAGAAGAGAGAACTGCTGCAGAGAGAGATGAAATTAAATCAGATGAAACAGAGGGGATATACGTTTATAAAATGAGTGGTGTGGAATGAGTAAATAGGGAGCAGTTATTTACTCCCTCAAATAGTACTTGAACTAGGGGACATGCCATGAAACTAACTGACAGCAGATTTAAAACAAATAAATTGAAGAATTCTTTCACTCAGTGTGAAACTTAATTCACTTGTGGAATTTGTTGGCAGAGATTGTGGTCAAGGCCAGTAGTATAACTAGGTTTAATAAAGAATTGAATACGTTTTTGGAGGGTAGGTCCATTAATGGCTAATAGCCAACTAGGTTTGGGGGACAGAACCGCTGTTGGGAGCTGGGAGTGAAGAACACGGAATGATCGCCCCATTGTGACCTGCTGGGTACGTCTCTCAAGCGACTGAGGGTATTTTCAGACGTTACGAGATCACAGTCAACCACAGTCAATTCCCTGTGGTGGTTGTGACCACGTAACGTCTGATGGGGGGAACGGATGTTCCCCCCCAGATGTTCACCACGGTCAATCGCGGCGGGGAATCACATTCACCACGCGATCGGCCGAACCGGCGGGGCTGGCGGTGATCGCGTGGTGAAGACGATTCCCCGCCACGATGAACCAAGCTGTCACGTCTGGACGGCGGCCATGGCCCGGAATCCCTGCAGGGATTCCGACCCGTGGTCAATTCGGGCGGGCGCTGCGGCCGCTTTGGCCGTGGCGCCCGCCCGTCTCCCCGGAGGGTGGGTGGCAGGGGGGTGTGGGGGGGCGGGGCCATGCAGCCACACGTTGCGCCACGCGGCCCCTCCCCTCCCCGATTCCCCGCCGGGAGCCCCCGGCACGTCTGTTGGGCCGTGACGCGGTGGCCACGGTGGGGGATCAACGGATTGGTTTCAATTGACCCCGTCACGTCTGAAAATACCCTGAGATTGGCCACTGGCAGAGACAGGATGCTGGGCCCAATGGACCATTGGTCTGACCCAGTATAGCAGGTATATTCTTAAATGACCCGCTTGAGTTTTGTCCCAGAAGAGGAAACAGAACCAGCATTTCCTGACTTTCACATTTAGACCTGAACCACAAAAGCATCTTCTCTCTCTTTCTTAGCACTTGTTCGACAGGTAGAATTTTATCACACATTCTGGAGGCCTGGAAACATCCCAATATTACTATTTGCTTATCACTTGTGATGGCATTGTGTACATAATTTCATAACTGACAAAAGAAAAGAAAAACAAAGTTCTAAATACTATCAACTGAAAAATCTCATAGGATCCAAGATTTCGTTATACTAGGAATGCTTGTTAAAGGAGGTGCTAAGTGGGAACACACCAGACATCAAAAATCTCTTTCAACTATGCCACTGAAAGACAATATTGCCTTCCCAGTACTCTAAACATTTTCCTTGCTAGATGCTTTTAAGCAGTAGAGGTAATCCAATTTTAAAAATTAAACATTTTTAAGGAGCCTAAAATATGTATATTTTTACTTGATAAGAATTTTTATTATGTAATCTAATGTGAGATTTTTGATGAACACAACCATTCATTTCTTCACTTTAAATTTTGGGATTTGTCAATGATGAGAACTACGCTGGCCCTGATTCAGAAGAGTTACATGTGCTCTCACTGAGACCGGCACATAAGTGTTTACAGGAACCGGGGCTACTACTTTGTAACCCAAACTGGATTTTAAAATGAAACTTTGTTTTGGAGTTTTTCAGGTTTCCTTTATGCCTTTCATGTCTCTTTTCTGAATGTAAGTGGAAACACAACTTTTATAACAGAAGTTCCCAAACTTTAGTCTTTGTGACTCTTTATGAAACTTTAATATAATCCTGTGACCCCAGATGGCAGCAAAGATATGCAAATTATATCAAATATCAGTCTTCATTGTGACTTCATCTTTGTCCCCCATTTGGGGTCATGACCCACATTTGGAACCTCTATTTTAGAATGTGACGTAAGTGGGATAGGCAGGGGGTTCAAATTAAAGGGGTAAGCCGTGCTAGGAAAACACATCCTTGTTCTTGCAAAGTTCTTCCTCTTTCAGTGCACGTCTGTGCATTTAGTTCACCTGTCACTTAATCCGGTTGTAACTCTGGTGGTTTAGAAACAGGTATTTCTGTGGATGCAGTCCCCTTCCTGTAGTTGCAGTTCTACATGTTGGCATAGCTTTTACACTGCCCTAGCTCTTCCTTTGGCAGGGTGTTGCACAGTTAATACAAAAGCTATATGTAGATAAGCCCTAAACTAAAAGTAGTTGTCAGTCCTTGCCTGCTGTTTATGGCCTGAATAAGGCTGGGTGTGTGCTAAACTCAGCTTTATCTGTCCTGATTAAAATAGGGGCAATGGGCCTTATGGTTTGTTAACACCTGGGCCCTTCTCACACAGACATGGTAACCCTGATCAAATGGGTGTTACATTTTATTATACATGTTGCAGGGCACCCATAGAGCACACCTGCAGCCCTGCAACATGTATAATAAAATGTAACACCCATTTGATCAGTGTTAGAGTGTCTGTGTGAAAAGGGCCATAGCCAATTAACCATGGCCTAACTTCTAGTCCCCCAATGACCACTGAGATATGTTGAAAACAAGGGAGGGAGGGGCTCTAGCAGGGCTGTTCTTTGCTGTCTTTTGGTCAAAGTGACCCTAGATTGGGGGGCGGGGGTGTCTTGTGAGTAGCTTGTTTGGTTTCTGTTTTCAATTGTTTGCTATTCCTTTCTTTTCCCTTGTTGCTCATGCTTTGCACGAGGGGCGGGGAACCTTTTTCCTCCATGGGGCCGTTTTGAAAGTTAGCACAAGCTCCAAGGGCTGCACAGAAGTTGGGGGCAGGGTGTCAAGGGGTGTAACTCAGGAAGAGGAGGGTCCAGATCATGGATCTGTCCTCTACCCTCGTGTGCATGCCTCCCTGCTCCCTTACCCAGAGCTCAGTCTTTCCGAGCTTGAGGGTAGGGAACTGGATCGAGGAACCAGATACAGCAGCTGGAAAGGAGCCAAATAAAAACAAGCTGCAGGTTGCGTTTGGCCCCCAGGTCTGAGGTTCCTGACCTCGGCTTTGCACGATACCCAAAGTAAAGGGCAAGGCTTGTTTATTTAGCAATACAAGACCAGCAGAGAGTGCAGGCAATAATCACTATGGGTGTAGTCCTGACTCTGCTGAAGTTAGTCTTGAAACCACCTACTTCAGTGGAGTCAGGACATGCTATGATCCATGATTCACACCTAAACTGAGGTCACAGCAGTCAATGCAGTATCACTGGGAAGCAGTTCTTACTAAAGCCTTCTTCAGGAACAGTCTAGCCCATTCCACAGGGTCCCATTGGGGAAAGCATGATCAAATGTGGTCATTGATGATGTTGCACATGCCTAGGATCGGCCCTGATTGTCAGAGACAGGCTACTGGGTAAGATGGACCAGTCGTCTACTCCAGTATGGCAGTTCTTGTATTCTTAGACTCTCCTCTTTTCCATAATGAAATATACATCTAAAGAGCCAAGACCAGAATTTTGCTTTTCTATATTTACAACACAGACTTCAATCTCTTTGAGCTAAAGGAAGATTTGCTATCTGAAGCCTGAAGAAATACTCTCTTGCCTGACTTCTTCCTGAAACTCTTTCCTGGTTCTTTCTTTTGCCCATCTTGTTGTTCCGCTGTCCTTGGGAATGAGAACCCATCTACGCACACCACTACTATCGGACGGAGCTCAACTGCTTGCAGTCCAGCAGCGCAGGACTGTCTAAAAATGACAAGCCCGGGGGAGCAAGGCAGAAGCATTGTGAATTTCCCAACCAGAGTACTTCAGAAATTAATGGGCACCTGAGAACTCTCTGGTGAGTTAACGGCAGAGCTGAGGCTTTATTTTACTTAGAACTTTTCGATGCCCGAAACTTTGTTAATTTCTTCAGATTAACACAGCCGAACCAGATACCGTTATAGGAGGAGATAGCATAAGTTTAAGCGTATCTCAGACATCTGCTTCCTAGAAATATAAAGCTGATTTCCAAAACATGGTCTTCATTCATGTGGGCATGCAATTGCTGTTGACAAACAACAGGAACATCACACAAAAGAACTCTCAAACGATGAGCAAGCACAACGTTGCAATAAATAAGCCTAAATGGCAAGACCTAATGTTAGCCAAGAGACACCCAGCACCCCATGCTAGGATAAACTTTGGAGGCTTTAGCTCCCTGGAGGAAGATATTAGTTTAATGGACGGTTTGTGAATGTACAAGACTAAACTTGATGGGGAAAGGTAGCGTGTTGTTTTGTCAAAGCTTGGCACTGAAATGGGGTAATAATGGCTTATTTCTACTCATAATTAGTTACTAATTCCGTGTAACTAAACGAAGCATATAAGCCTGCAACTTCTCACCCTCATGAACGTATTCTTGTCTTTCCTGATGTTTACCTCTCCCTCCTATCCCCCTCCCTTATCTCGGATTGTAAGCTTCTTAGGGGTAGGGACCTGGTACAGTGCCAGGTACATTGCTGGTGCTATATAAACAATAGAACCCCATTGGGGTCCTCGCTGCACTTATCGCCCTCCATACTCCAGCCCGTGCACTTCGCTCCTCCTCTGTCCCTTCTCTCACCCTTTCCACGCCTTCCCTGCTCCCCTAAGCGCCTTCGTCCCTTCTCACTTGCTGCCCCCCATGCCTGGAACACCGTCCCTGTCCACATCTGCCTTGCCCCCTCCTTTCATACCTTCAAATCTCTCCTTAAAACTCACCTCTTTTGGTCTGCTCTGTCTGACTCTTTATCCTGCTGAGCCACTATTTCCTATACCTATGGTCTGTTTACCCTTATCCTTGCCACATGGACCTGCCTACTGTCATTCTCATCGTAACCAAGCCAAGTACGTGCACTTGAGACCTCGCATCTTCATGAATGTTAGACCCCTTGTCTCTCCCTCTGTTCCCCTTCCTATGTCTCTCCCCCAGCTCCTGTCGCTCAGATTGTAAGCCCTAGGGGCAGGGACCGTGTCTATTTTATTACTTTGTAAAGTGTCAGGTACACTGCTGGTGCTATATAAATGTTTGTTAATAATAATAATAATTGGGTATGATGCAGTCATGTTATGGAACCAATTCATTTTTATTTATTCATTGTACAATAAGGTCCCTATCCTAACAGGAACAAGCTGTGAGATGGAATCCTGGCCCAGTTTGGGTTTTAAAAGGAGGCAGGGAGCGAGATGTCTGCTTTGTGTCCTGTCAGAGTTAATTAAAACAGAGAACAACTCAACGCAAAACCTCGAGTCAAAGGCAGAACCCGGAAGAAGTCCAGTTCTTCCTCTCGGCCCTATTGCTCTAATCCACTAGACCCCACTCCTCTACCAGAGTTAAGGGTGGGAATTAGGATTGCCACCGTTATGCCAATTTTTAAGGAACACTTATGAAAAAATACATGTTGCAGGCCCTGCAACATGTATTTTTCCATAAATGTTCCTTAAAAATGGGCATAGGGGTGGCGACCCTAGTGGGAATCCTAATTCAGTCCTAATTCCTCTACTCTACACCACTCCCTCCATCCTAGAATCCAGACACTTGCCTTTCTCATCATATGTTCTATAATTTATTTATTTATTTAAAAGTTTGATACCCCTTGAAAGCCACCCTGTGGGGATGTCAAAGCCATGGGCAGAAAACCCCTTTACCCCTGTACTGACCCCTCTACCTCTCCTCTGCCACCCGCCCCGCCCCCTCAGCTGGCCCCGCCCCTTTACGCATTCGCTCCCCCCCCCTTGGCGTCCTGTGCTGCGGCAGGGGCAGCTCGGGAAACCCCGTGCGCGGGAAGGCGGAGGGAAGCGGGAAAGAAATTTGCCCTCTTCAACTGCTGCAATATCCTTCCACCCTGGAAGGGGGAGGTAAAATAGTTCCCCGCTCCGCTCGTCCTTCCAACCCAGTCGTCACCCTCCGGACGCTTATAAAACATCCTAACCGGCCTGAATAAGTGTCTCTCTTTCCGGATAGCCCCGATAAGGGGAAAACGCGTTTGTTTTGGGGTTTTTTACCACTGCACTCGCTCGACGATGTGTGTAGTGATCTGTATATCCCTCTGCGGCGAAGAGACGCAACTAGACCCGGCGGCCGGACGGGTATATAAGGCGGGCGCTGCGGAGTCGCTGCCTTTTCAGTTGAGGACAGCGGCGGGGGTAGACGGAACATGTCAGGAGGCTCCGCGGATTATAGCAGGTACTGGGGCGGGTGGGGAGTCGAAGCGGAAACCTTGGACCAGCTGCCCCCGAGACGCCTTCCTAGCAGGGAAGAGGCTTGAGGCCGTTTACCCGCTTGTTCGGCCTAACGGGAACGTCCCCCATAGACCGCCCGTTTCGAATCCTGGGACATAAGTCTCCCCCCCCACCCCCAATGGTTTAGTCCACTGTACTTTGTCTCCCCTCCATTGGATCATTATTGCGTTCGAAGGCCCAGCTTCGGAGCAGTCCATTTCCCCCCGGGGGGGGGGGAAAGGGGGCGCGGTCCCCGTGGCATGAACAGGATGCCTGTCGCTGAGGGTTGCGCAATCTCCGGGACTGAGCTCTCGCGAGAGTTGAATGAGCCTCGGCTAGAGCCGGGCGCGCGGGGCAGCAGCGCCTAGAAAGCCGGGAATAGGCACGCTCTCGCGCTAAAAGCCAGCGCCTTATACCTCCGCCGCACCCGCCATTGGCCGAGAACTACAGATCCCAGCATGCAACGCGCCCCGCTCCCTCGTAGTTAGGGGAGCGCAGTGCATGCTGGGGCTTGTAGTTTTCGCTTGCTCTAGCCTTGCTGCAGGGGACTGTGTGTGTTCTGTTGCTGCGGGAGAGAGGAGTATTGATTTCTCCCGGGTGTGTGAGGAGGCAGTGGCCCCACGCGCCAGAGCACCTGCTAGAGTGATCCATCATGGGTTTCTTGGCTGCTCAGTTTTCCCCATGACCTTTAAACTTAACCAGTCTATCTGTCTTGGCAGCAGAGACGATGGCCCAGAGGGAATGGACCCGGATGGCATCATTGAGGTAAGAGCTTGTTTGACCACCCTGCCGAGCTTTTTCCAGGGATGGGAGCGAGATAAAGTGAATTAAAATCTCTCTCTTCTGTTCTTCGTTGCGCAGAGCAATTGGAACGAGATCGTCGACAATTTTGAAGATATGAACTTGAAGGAATCTCTCCTCCGAGGCATCTACGCGTACGGTTTTGAGAAGCCTTCCGCCATTCAGCAGCGAGCTATCATGCCGTGCATCAAAGGTACGCACACAAACAAAACTGCTGCTGATGCTACTAGATCGATTTGCCGCCGCTAGGAAGGGGAAGCAATTGTGTACCTCCCTATTGGGTCATAATGGTACCTGCTTGTAATCCTGCCTTGAACAAGTGAGATGATGGATACCATCTTTCGGGACTGACTTGAAATGGAGAGAGATCTTATTGCTGATCACTTATTTAAAAAAGGATTACAATTTTAAGAGAGCATGAATGATTGATGAGGTCAGTAAATATGTATCCTACCTTTTTTAGGGTATGATGTGATTGCTCAAGCTCAGTCAGGGACTGGCAAGACAGCCACATTTGCAATTTCCATCCTGCAACAGCTGGAGATTGATCTCAAGGAGACCCAGGCACTAGTATTGGCCCCTACCAGAGAACTGGCTCAACAGGTATCGATAGCGTAGTTAAAAAGCTGCTTGCATGGTGCTTAGGTTTCAGGTTTCACAACTGTGTAGGGATGTCTACAGGGGTCTGACTAATCTCCATTCAGAACCCTTCTTGCTTTGAGTGCAATATGGAAAGTAGTTGCTGTCCAACTCATTCCCCTCCCCCCCCTCCTACATGGAGAGGTCAGATGTGACTTGTAGAGGTCCTGTTGGGACATGGCACAGGTAATAGTTACTGTGCTGTGTAGCTCGGAAAGGGCATCCGGACACTGATGACACGTCAGTTTAGCAATGCTACAGCAGTATGGTCTGAGTGGAAACCAAACGCTGCTTTTGAGTACAAGCTTGTGTGCAGTTGTGTAACACGAAAACTGCAATGCATATGTGGTCAGCTCAATATCTCTGTAGTGTGATGTTTCTGTGACTTCATGTTGCATGTTTGCTTTAGCCTCGTATAGCTCACTGGCCTATTCCATTTAAAATGGAGGATGTCAGTGAAGCTGCATTCTACAGTGAATTCTACATTTATTTCTTCCATCTCAGACTTAAGATACTATGAAACTGTTCTGAGGTAAAGCTCTGTCCATATTACTTGAAAGATACTCCAACTGTAGACTAACTCATTTGACTAGGTGGAAAAATAACCATATGCTGTAACAGTAACACTTTTTTTTTATTTTGCTAAAAAATTGTGTATGTAACAGTAACTTTTTTAAGTAGATAGTATTTATATTTCATCTGCAGTGAAGACTACAGCAAAGTGAAACTTCATTAGGTACAAGATTGGGTCTTTAGTGGATGATGCATCATTTCTTGACTTACTGTCAATTGTAATTGACTTTAATGTCTGGTGGAACTATGTAGTAGTCAGCTTTAATGCATGTTAAACAGCTGCTGATTTAAATTCAACTTAAATTACATTTTGTGCTGTAAACAAAAATACTATGAAACTGCTTTTGAATCCTAGGCCACGCCTCAATGCCTGTTTGAAGCAGTTGGGATACAATGTTTTCACTGCTGAAGAAATTTGATTACTGCCATGTGTTGTAAATCCATGGCTGGTAGTACATGTAGTAACTCAGACTGGAATGGAGGGAATGGCAGGCAGACTGTAAAGCATTAACATTGAATTTGTAACTGGTTTTTTATTTTTAGATTCAAAAGGTAATTCTGGCTCTTGGCGATTATATGGGGGCAACTTGCCATGCATGTATTGGTGGCACAAATGTTCGTAATGAGATGCAGAAGCTTCAGGCTGAGGCTCCTCACATTGTGGTTGGAACTCCAGGGCGTGTGTTCGATATGCTGAACAGGCGATACCTGTGTAAGTACTGAACCGTTAATCTCCCTTGCTCTGTGTTGTCAAAATGAAACTTGTTGAGCCCACGTATCTTAACTTGTGGGATTGGAGGAAAGCGAAACTTCGAAGATTTGAATGAATTATCTAAGGGTAATTTCAGATGTTTCCAGGATCACAGTGGATTCAGGGTGGTGGCCATGATCCCGTGAACGTCTGTTTGAGCCCCACCAAATGTTCATGGTGAATTCCTGACGTGGTTCAAAGCTAAATCACGATTCTGGAGGTGAGGCCGGCCTAACCTCCAGAATTGTGGTTAGGTGTTGGCCATGATCTGGGACGGGGCTGGCAATGGCTGCGGTGCACGTCTGCTTGCCAGCCCTGTCCCAGAATCAGGCCCCAACAGCGGCCCCATTGACCGCAACGCCGGCCCGTCTCTCTGGGCGGCTGAGGGGGGGGTCCCCCTCAGAGAGTAGGCCGGCACGTCTAAAGGACGGCCAGTCTGATCACGGACCAGGATCTGAGACGGATCCCAGTCCAGAGTTCAGCGCGGCGAGCCAAAAGGCCCGTCACATCTGAAATTACCCTAAATATTCCGTGTGAGACAAATGTAAGATGCATGATTTTACAAGGTAGAAAACTTAAGCAAAGTGGCTATTTAGTACTGCCAAGTGGTCAGCTTGTAGTGATGACTACAGAAACTGTTCACAACTGCTTCTCTTGATATATTCTGTACTGACAACTTTCATACAATGTCTCCTGTTTGATTAGCACCAAAATGGATTAAAATGTTCGTTTTGGATGAAGCAGATGAAATGCTGAGCCGGGGATTTAAGGATCAAATTTATGAGATTTTTCAAAAGCTAAGCACAAACATTCAGGTAAAATCTGAAATTATTCATTTTATGACTCTAAATAATCTGTCTTGATGCAGGTTAAGTTACAATGTAGCTGTGAAGTGCTGTATTGTCGTTCCCCCTGCAAAAAGGAAAGTGTTTCCTACTATCCCTGTCTGCTTGGATCCCACAGCAGGCAGGGACGCTTGGCTTCATACAGTTAATGTTTTCAGTTTGTGCTGTAAGCTTATTTTCAGTGTCATTCAATCTTAATGCTTTTTAGTGCAGCTTAATACTGCACTGAATAGATTTTGTCTAATTTTATTGGGTTGAATACAGTGTTAATATAAAAATAAGTGTGTTTTTTTTAGTATTAATAGACTTTGTAAAATGTGTGTATCTTTAGGTTGTGCTGTTGTCTGCCACAATGCCAATGGATGTGTTGGAAGTGACCAAAAAGTTCATGAGAGATCCTATTCGTATTCTGGTGAAGAAAGAAGAATTGACCCTTGAGGGTATCAAACAATTCTACATTAATGTTGAGAGAGAGGTAGGGGTTTCCTGCAACAGGAACAATTTAGTACCTTGCGTTGCTTTTTGTGTGTGTGTGTACACCTTCTTGATCAAGCACTGTGCTAAAACTACAGAAGCTGGGGCTTAGTCTTGGCTTCTGTAGTAATGCTAGCAGGGTACACACAAGAAGAACAACAAATGCACTGGATCCAAAATGACTTGGGTGGACCTCTTTCTTAATGTCCCGTGTCCTTGTCTTAAGATCTGGTGCAATAATTTATTTTACCTCCATTAGGTCCTGGGTTTAATTAAATTGGAGACTTGGGCCCATCTAGGACCTGATATTTTATATACTTTGCTGTCTTTAAGGTTACAGATTTTTTTGGAACTGTTGAATTAAAATAGGAAGCATTTACAAAACAGGCCTCAATGTGAAGTACCTTAAAACCTGTAGTCCTAAGGGGAGGCTATGCTGATTCTGTAGCCTGTTTCTTTAGCTTTGTTTGCTGGGCGATGCTGATCCTGCTGTCCTTCCCTACCAATCTGTATTTTAGGAATGGAAGCTGGATACTCTCTGTGACTTGTATGAGACCTTGACAATTACTCAGGCTGTTATTTTCCTGAACACAAGGAGAAAAGTGGATTGGCTTACAGAGAAAATGCATTCAAGGGACTTCACTGTCTCTGCTCTGGTAAGAATGAAGGCTTGATTTTATTAAAGGGGGTTTTCAGCCAAGTGCCTCCCATGCTTGTGTGAAACCCCCAATGGTTAACCAGTAAATCCTGGGGAGGGGAGGCGCTTGTCTGAAAAGGCCCAAAGCCATCAGGCACGTACGATCTGCAGGATTTTCAGTAAATTCAGAAACCGCTTTTATTCAGTTGCTTAAGTGAACTGTTCTGTAGTAGTTGTGATGTGCAAGGCTAGTGGGTGTTAAACAGAAGCAGCCAAGCTTTGCAATGTAACTGTTAAGTGCTAATTAGCAACCCAAGATTTCTACCATCCTTGTCTGCCTTGTTCCACAGCAGATAAAGGATGCCTGACTGCTTAACATCTTAAAACTTCCAATCCATTCCTTTAAAAAACTGATCTTATTTCTGCTCTGCAGCATGGTGACATGGATCAGAAGGAGCGAGATGTTATCATGAGAGAGTTTAGATCAGGATCAAGCCGTGTCTTGATTACTACAGACTTGTTGGTAAGTATTCCAATCAACGGCTGTTCTTTATTCCACCCTGATGTCTGTCTTAGTAGGTCTGACTAGCTGCCAAAGCTGCTTGTGTTTGGTGATGGTTATTGTACCTGAACTACATGGAGCTGTTGGAAGAGTAATGATCACACTCCACAATGGACTATACAGTTGTAGTTCATCACTGAAATGTGGTCAACAAAACTAGTACATAGCTTAGCATGAAGAAAATGAAACTTCTTTGCTAGCATCAACTTTGTATTGGTTACAGGCTCGTGGCATTGATGTGCAGCAGGTTTCTTTGGTTATAAATTATGACCTGCCAACCAATCGTGAAAACTACATTCACAGGTTAGTCTGCTGTGCCATTGAGGCAATGAGTGTTTCCTACTTTCAGTGTATTAGGACTGCTAGTGCAAATCACCCAAACTTGGCATCGTTTAATTCTTATGTAGCTCTGTCATCTGCAGAACTTGCCTAAACCTACCTTTTTGGATTCCAATTGGTCTTGGTCACAAACTAGCTGAATGCTGTTAGAACACAAACAGATCAGCATCACATAAACAAGACAGAAAGCAATATCCAATAAAACACTGCACCTTTTCATTTTGTCAATGTGTTGGGAATGGGGAGAGGCAGAGCTTCTTGGTTAGTCAATGAAACAGTGGGAAAACTTAATGTCTTGGGTTGTTTAGTATAGCTAGCTGATCTAGTCACTTCTGAGGTTCTAGTCAGTTGCCAACTGCTGCTGAATTGAAACTACTTTGTGTCATAACTTAGTCTCGGATACAGCCAAAATTTCATTTAGACTTAGCATTGAAAATAGCCGTTGGAAAAAGCTGTTGGATCTCATTGCTCGAGGACATGATCTTTCAAAGTTGCTGCTGCTCATTTACTAGACTTCCATTTTGGCACCATCAGCTTGCTAGGGAGAATGACTTCCTCTTTAGATGTGGTCTCTAACTGTGCTCATGTTTCATGCTTTCATTTGTTTACTTTTTGGTGATTCCTTTCTTGCAGTGGGATTCTTCTGTGGTGTGTTCTGGTAGCAATTTCAGTTTTGTCTCCCTAGGTCTAGTTAACGCTTTCTTAGTGGCCTTGTCCTTAAATGAAGTAAATTGTACTTTGTTACTTGATATAAAAAAATACAGGAGTCGATAGCAGCAGTTGATGACACAAGATGGTGCTCAGAAACGTCGTTGGCGTAATTTAGGATGTGGATTCCTAAGCGACAGACTGTTTGAATAAAGAGCAAGTTGGTATTTATATATTTGTTTTCCTTCTGTAATGATTTGCCTCCTTCTCCTATTGAGCCACTTTGTGGTGTTAGTTCTGAATAGGTGTTTAAACTGACCAGTTTCTCATGAAGGAAGGCGGAACTGTGGTGTTGAGTTGCCAACTCAGTAAAACTGATGTGTCCTTGTAATCAATGTTGGACCTAAAAATGGGATGTACAAAAGCAGCGATAAGTTTTCCCACTGAACACATCAATTTCTTGGAGATGTTCAAAATAAAACTTAAAATGCTCTTTTATTCTTGTGCACATACAGAATTGAATTGGAGCATATCTGAAACAATACTGTTTTGCTGACGTACCTAATGGCTGTCATATTTTCAGTGTCCCAGGCTGACATCAAGCTCTGCCCATGTTTGGGGAATGGTTGCGAGCCTTGGTTTCTTTCTTTTTTAAAAAAAGTGAAAGCTTGGGGGTTAGGAATTCCTAACCTAACCCCCCCCCCCCCGGTTAGGAATACAACTACACTTCAAATCACATACGACAATTGTTATATTGACTTTAAGCTGAAACTCATCTGCACAACTGCTGTAGGTGGAGCAGTTGGCATTGCTAATAAACTTAGACTACTTTTGATTAGCACTAATACGTAAAAGGAGTAGCTAACAGTTGGCAAATAAGTAATGATAAATGAGCAGCAACTAATTGGAAGTTGGCTGAACCTGCTGTTTAATGTCTCCTTTGTAGGATTGGCCGCGGTGGTCGCTTTGGCAGGAAAGGTGTGGCTATCAATTTTGTCACGGAGGAGGACAAGAGAATTCTTCGGGATATTGAGACTTTCTACAATACTACTGTGGAGGAGATGCCAATGAATGTGGCTGATCTCATTTGATCCCTGGGAGATGTTTGTTTGAATGCTCGCTGTTGCTGAATAGGTGATTCACAACGTGCATTGTGCTTCTTTCTTCTGGGATATATTGAATCTTGTCTCAATGCTCATAACGGATGAGAGACACAAATTTTTGATAAGCGAGTGACATTGTTGTGAGCTCTTGTGGGGAAGCCATTGGCTTAACCCTCTTTAGGGTTAGACTGTTGGGGTTGGGTAGAAAGTCATGGGTTCTGTAAAATTTTTCTTTATTAGAAATTTATTTCCTAGTTCTGTAGAAGTGGTTGTGTTAGATGTTCTTCATCATTTGATAATTTACTTATGGACTAAAAGATATAAGTGCTGTATAAAATCAGCCAATTATGTTAAACTAGCATATCTACCTTTATTACATATAGTTACATATTAGACTAAAGTGAAAGGCCTTTCAAAATTACTAAACTTTTATAAGTGCATTAAATGCATTTTTTGGGTTATTTATTCAATTAAGTATTTAATTAGTGATAAGTGTGAATTGGACCCTGTTGCTAAGCCCCAGCAAGCAAGCAATCATACTATTGTCTTAGGGTTAAACCCGGTAAAATTGCCATATTGCACATGTCTTTTAATGAAGTTTGAATGTGGAATAAAATACTTCTATATTCATTTTCTATTGTAATGGATGGTTAATGCAGTAATACAACTGCGATTAGGCTTGATAGTGTATAATCTAACCACTGATCCCAAACTGCATGCATGGTTCACAGCCTTTTCTTCAAGAAGCATTGAGCTGGCATGCAGAGAAGTGTAACGTGGCAAGGCAGCCTAGAATCTTCACAGCTAGAGTGGTGGCAGAGTCAATAGTTTAGTTTATTGTATAGCCAGTGGCTGTTACAATCCATAGAATAATACAAATAAAGTAGAATCACATACCAGAACTACAATATATACATTGACATAAATTAACTAGAAGAAAATAAAAATCCAGTTCCTAACTAAAAGGCCCAGTTCAGTCTCGCCCTCAGCGTGAGGGTAGGGAATACGAAGCAAACCCCCCATTAGTAATCTCTTTGTGACCAATACCCTATACCAAGGGTAAGGCCACCAAACATAATTCCCCCCACCATTACTCCTTGTACCACCATTACAGGAAACTTCCACCCCTATTACTTCAAAATGGCAGCTCTTTTATAACCAGTGAGGCAGAGGCGAAACTTGCTACTGCTCTAATTAGCCTCGAATCTTTAGGACACAACATTTTCTCCAGCCCTCTTCCCCTAAATCCCCTCTGAAACAACGGGGGGCAATCTCCCAGAAACCTTAACCGAGGGCCCGCTAGGGTGGAGCAACCCAAAAGAATATGCTCCACCGAGTCTTCTGCTCCAGCCACACATAACTGACATGGGGTATGCCCTTATATCTTCCCTCCAACAAAGCGGAGGGAAAAGTATTAGTGCGAAGTCTTGTAAAGGCTGTACGTCTGGGATGGTCTTGCCACTCAAAAAGGTAAAGGGGATGCAAGGTCTGAGGCTCGGAAAACGCTATTCCCGGAGCCACGCGTTGAACCGCCAAAAGAGCCTGCTCCGTTTGGGCCAATTGGTCCCTGAGTCTCTGAGACACAAGTTTCTTAAAGGCCCGTGTGCCAATCCTAAACAGCGCCTCTGGGGAATATCCCAGCTGTTGGAGTTGGGAGTGAACCTGTCGCAACCAAGGGGTCATTAACCCAGCATTCAAAGCCAGAGTTAAAAGTGAGGTCTCCGACTGGGAAGATGACATTAATTTGACCCAGTAGTTGATTGTTTGTTGGAGCACCAACACTTTGACTGAAATAGATCTTGTTTCCAGTCTAGAAATTACCTGAGGCAGCCCCTGCGGAACACCCAGAATCGCAGACAAAAAGGAATTCTGGATGGACTCCAGGTTTTCCAAAAAATCCAAGCCCCACACCGGGGCTGCATAAAGAGCCTGCCCGAACACCTTAGATCTAAATAGGAGCAACACAGGGGCTATCTGCGTTGCTCCTATCTACACCCTGGCCGAAGTAGAAGCGAAGAATTGCAGCTGTGATCTTTTTTGCTCCAGCTTTAACAAGCATAAAATGTGGCTTCCAGCTAGCGTTATTTGAGAAAGTAACCCCCAAATACTTAAACCTTCGCACTTGCTCAATTTTCTCCCCTCCACAGGACCACGGCTGGCTCTGACTCCCATACCCATGACTTACTACCAGAATCTTGGATTTGGGGTAGTTAATCGCTAGCCCCTCTCTTGTACAATATTCCTCAAAGAGGGCCAGTTGCCTTTTAAGGCCTATTTTTGTCTGAGAAATAAGTACCACGTCGTCTGCATACAACAAAATAGGGAGGGGCCTTTGAGCTACCCGAGGAGCATGGGTATCCTTTGAGTTTATAAATTGTACCACTCCATTAAAATACAGATTGAACAACACCGGGGCAAGGAGGCACCCCTGCCTTACTCCTCGCCCTACTACAATTGGGGCTGACAGAGATCCTCTGGAAGCCAGCCTAACCTGAAGCGAGTTCCCAGTGTGTAGCTTTATAATCAGATAGAGAAGCCTAGGGTCGATGGTAGTATCTCGCAACTTAACCCATAATCGCTCCCTACTGATAGAATCGAAAGCTTTTTCTAGATCCATGAACCCCAGATATAATTTGCTCTTTTGGGTCGTATATTTCCCAACCAATGCGGAAAGCAGCATGATATGATCCACTGTGGACTTCCCCACTCCAAACCCTGCCTGCTCAAGCGCAATTTGGCCAGACTGATCTACCCAGCTCTTCAATCTATCCAGCAATAAACGGGAAAACAATTTCCCCACCACACTAATCAAACTGATTGGCCGGTAATTTGCTGGGAGGTGGGGATCCCCCTTTTTAAAAATGGGGACCAAAATGCTTTTTAACCAGGAGACGGGGACTTGCCCAGACCTGCTCACCTCAGAGAAGAGGGGTGCCAGAATGGCCGCCCACCAGTCCGGGGATGCTTTAAGCAGCTCAGGCGTAATCCCATCCGGCCCTGGGGCTTTGTTAACCTTCAGCCCCAGGATCAGGGACTTAACTTCCCCCTGCGTTATTGGAGCCCAATACTCAAACCTCTCCAAAGGATCCAATTCCACACTACCGAGACTACTGGGCCTAGCTGCAAAAAGGGCAGTATAGAAGGATTCCCAGGCCTCCTCAGATGGCAACACCGAACCACCAGCTCCCCGCCCTCTCCATAGGGAGCGGATCAATGCCCAAAACTTTGTGAGGTTGTTCCTTGCAGTTGCCTGATACAGGCTTTGCCAACTGGCCCTATAATAGGAATCCCTTTTCCTCTTCAGTAATTGCCTATAACGTGTCCTTAATACACTAACCCTTCTACGCAGAAGACCCGAGGGATGAGACCTTAGTCTTTTGACCAAACGCCCAAGTTTTCCCCTCTCAAATCTACACTCCCCATCCAACCATGGAGGGGGAGACCCCAGCGGCCTTTGTCCTTTGTGTCTAGGGGAATATTTGAAAAGCACCGGGTCCAATAGAATCAAAAGGCTATCATACCAGCAGAGATCTGCAGCATCCCGCTGTATAGCGCGCAAGCATAGATCCTTGCCCTGCTGGGAGTGAATTAGCTCTTCAAAGCACTTATTCACGGCTACTGACCATCTCATGTTACTCTTTACCGTTCCTCTCGATCCCCTCCATCTCCCCCATAATAGCTTCCCTCCTTCCACTCTGTTCCCCCAGCTCAAGCAGGATTGGGAGATGGCACGTATCTGGCCTTGAAATGACCTCCATCTTCTTAATATATCTAAACCCCGCTTGGGGGGCCAAAAAGTAATCAATCACAGTGGACCCATTCACTCCATTATACGTGTAACTCCCTTCCAGATCCCCCGCAACCCTGCCATTCACCACCTCCAATCCAAGATTCCTCAACTCCATATCTGTCCTCGGAATTAACACCCTTACCCCACAAAGCGCGGGGGAGCTCAAAAGGCCTAGGCAGAGAGTCCTTTTGGGGACCTCAAGGCTTCAACCACAAGTAGCCTAGCTCCCTTTGCCCTGGGAAGACTGGAGTAATAGGTGCAGTGGAAGGACCAGGTGGGACTAGACAGGCTGGGGCTGACTGCAGTAAGCAGGGTGCTCCTCACTGCTTTGCTGGGGTGGGGGGGCAACCGATTGGGTGTGCTTGCTGTTAACAAAGGGCTGTACTGAGGGGAGATCCTGGATGCAAGTGACCTATTGACTGCAGGCAAAATGTTCCCTTCCCCATGGCTGGGCTGCAGCTAAGATTATACCAGAGCAGGGTGAGGAAGGTTTCTCCTGTGGGCTGCTTGAAAGGCCAGCACCAGAGGCTCAAGGTGGTGAACAAAAGACTAGATGCCTGGTGCTCATACTAGAGACTACCCCCGCCCCCCCCAAGCCCAGGGCTTCAGGAACTGCAGATGGCAAATGTTCTTTGAGCTTAGTGGCATCAACAAAATGGGGTGATGAGGGGAGAGGATACAAGGTGTGTTGGGGGGCTTGGATTGAACCACTGAGCAATCCTCCATGCTTGCCTATTGTTCCTGAGGTCTTTGGGAGACGAAGCCATGGGTCAGACTAATTAAAAGCAGGTTAGACTTTGCTCAGGGATCCATGTAAGAGCACAGGTTAGTGTGACCTGTGGATCTTGCTGTAGCAACTAGATTCTGGTTCTAAACTAGACTTGAAACAGTGAAGAAATAGCTCACGAGCTGCATCTGCTGTAGCTCCTAGCAGAAGTGGCTGCCTGTGAGGGCAGGCATGGCTGCAGTTCTCAGTAGCAAGAGATGTTGAACTGCCATCTTAGTCCCTGAAAACACAAGAGCTGGGAGTTGAAGTGGCTCTAAAAGCTGCTATGTCAGCCCACAAGACTGCTTAGCCACTTGAGGTGAGATTTGGAAGATCTAGTAGATTCCAGGATCAAGAAGCTGCCTTGATTCTGTCCCTGCCTTAGATCAGCATCCTTCCTGCTCTCTCAGGGACCTGGGTCAGCCCAGGAAGACTGGGCAGTCAGGATTGCATGTGAGAATCTTCCTCTACTTAAAGCATTTGTAGGGATGAGCCAGTGGTGTTTTGCTTTGTTTTTAAAAAAGGGTTTTCTGCCTACCATAGTCCTGTGCCCCTACCCTTGTGTTGGGGACATGGGGCTTGAGAAGAGGTGTGGGGTTCCTTTAGGACAGAGCTCCAGTTGCATGAAAGGAGTTCACTTGCCTGCAGGTAGATCAGACCTGTGTACTCTGTACTCCATCGATCAGCACACCGCTCCTGAGAGGGGGCTCTGCCTCACCTGCTGCTAGCCTGAGTAATACAGCAGCATTCTTCAGAATCTGGATTTCCCTAACTGCCAGCCACCTCCCAGCGAGTGCTCCTTTCTAGGCATTCAGCCTCAGCAGCATCACTTGAAATGGCTTTTGGCAGGTGGGTCCTGCAGGCTGTAGCAGAGTTGACCAGTGCTCAGGCACTGGGCACCCATCACCATAGGGAAGTACTGCACTGGTCCATCTCAGAGTAGGACACTGATTGAGCGCCACTCACTCAAGCATTGTTATCAGGGATTAGACAGTGGAGTTCCCTTTATAATTTAGCTTTTCTTCTTGTGAGAAGACCCCTCTGGGATCATAGAGGGTTTGGGACAGATATCTAGTATGTAGGATTAAACAAAATGATTGTTTTGATTACTTGAGTTGGTTTTCACTACTTTGAAAGCATTGGAACTGGTGCTTCTGGAAGGGGTTGTCCCCTGGCCCCCAGCCTCAGTGAAAGTTTTTTCTGCCTCCTGCTGGTACCCAGAGTAGGACTGCTACAGAATTCCTAGTTAAGTAAGATTTAAGTTCTCCTTTGCCATCAAATTCCTTTTTGAGCTTATCTCTCCACCCCATTCCAGAACTCTGAGCAGAGCAGTTTCCACAGAGCCTTGTACAGACGACTCCTTCCCTGCTCTGTGGCATGTGATGGCCCATTTACTGACCATTAATACTCCCCAAATAGAAATTTAATTGAATGTATATATAATGCAGTTAAGTGGGGGTAGGAAAATTTTGGTCCCTTGCTCAGAGATGAAGGGCTGTCAGTCACTGAAAGTTCACTTCAAATTAACAAGTCCAGCCACCAGCCTTACTAGTCACCAGCAGTTCAAGGAGGAGCTGAAGTTATGAAGAAAAAACAACCAGGTTGTCTGCATAAGCTAGCGCTTACTCGAGGAGCTTTAAGGTTCACTGTAGGGCAGCTGCTAGAAGCCATGTGAAGTTGGTACCAGTTTAAGTACCAAACCACTTCATCACTCTGTTTTTAAACAGGATGTTACTATCCATGGCCACCCATTAACTACCCATCCAATGGCTCATTTTGAAGGTGGTGTATGGAGATGCATGCTCCTGTGACCCATGCAGCACCCTCTACAGCTGGCTGCCTCCCCCGTTCCACCCACAGCCCTGCCTGGAAGCTCTCGGAACCTGCATAAAACACTGGTGCCATGAACCACAAGAAGCCTCCCCCATGACCCATGAGTAGACCCTACACCATGGAGAACAGCAGCTTCCCGCATGTCCTTGTTACCCAGGACTGCTGCCAACTTGCTTCTGGTGTCTGCAGCCGTGTCCTTCCGCAGTTGGGGTATCGCTGGGAAAGTGAAACAGCTGCCCATGAGTGGCTTGCAGGGCTAGACTGGTGTGTAAAGGCTGCATGCGCACAGTTGGCCACGCTGGGAGCAGCTCATTTGAATTACTCCACAGTTGTGGGTACGCAGAGCAGCCAGAGACCCCTCCTCAAGCCTTGCTGATTTGACGACAGTTTCTCTACCTCTCCCATCTGAACATGTAATATTAATGAGATTTTAAAATTCACAGAACTGCTTGGTAACTTCCTGCAGTATTTTATTACAGAACTATACTGCAAAATATGCACATGACCACCTCACAGCTGCAGCATCCAAGCACAAATCAAACAGCAGGATTGTTCCTTCGTCAGCTGTTCTGAATGAGCTGCTGCATCACGACAGCACAGAGACCAAGCAGCTGCAAGTATTCATCAGAGCCATCTGCCAAGCATTTGTCTGCTTCCTGCAAAGAGACAGAAGTTAGAATCCCTTTTAAAACTGGAGCAAGGGCTTCCAGTTAGCTGAGGGAGCCCGTGTCAACGCTGTAGGAAGTAGTACTTTTCCCATACAACTGCCTGTTTTACCAAGATTTCTGACGGCACAAATTGGAGTGAGCTGCTGAGGACATGTTTCAACTTTTCTTATCCTGTAGGCAGGATGCTTTGAAGGAGTCTATGGGTCACTATTGCATTTTGGAAAATGGTTTTCATGCCACCTCCCCCTCCAATTTTCTACAGATCTTCCTACAGATCCATTTCCTCTGTGGAGAAAGGGCTTGCGGATGACGCCAGGTCTCTTCCAGCTTCTTTTGGGAAATAAGTTCTTGCAATGCTATAACAAACCCCACTAGGTTTAGCAAGTGCACCTCACACACGGAACAGCTTATTTCCTCTGAGTGACTCACTCAAGACCTCCCAGATCCAAGTCCAACATCTTATCCATTAGGCTACGGTGGCTCAAAATGAAAGACATGGGAGTTGCTAACCATGTGCCACAATTACAGTAACCGATACAAGATCAATACACAAGTTTGAGGCATTAATGCCCTGTGGCACTTCCAAATGGATGCTAGAGCAGCTGCTGCTGTTGGGGCTTGGTGATAGCAGGGTGAGGGGGATCTCTCCCCCACTCTCTCTGGCTTCCTTGGTTTACCTCCAGCCCTTGCTTCACCACTGGCCCTTTGTGGCTGGAGCTTGGCTTAGTTCCAACTTTTTACAAAAGTGTATTTTGAATGTTTTAAGGGAATACCCCATGGGATTGCCAAGAAATAGGATTTTCCTTAAGAATGCGATGATTTGGAGGGAGCCCGAGAGCTGGGTGGGAAGGTTAGGCTCTCTCCGCTGAGGGGAGGAGTTCTGGTAGTTAGCTGCGGCACCTCAGGAGGCGGCTTGGCTTTGGTAGGTGTGGGGAGGGGGTACTCCTGGGTGAGAGGAGGAGGGACTGGGATTGTATTTTTTGGTTAGTGTAAGCTGCCCCAAGCCATTTTGGGGACATGGTGGGGTATAAAATAGTGTCACAGAAGTGTCATTAAATCTAGGGGGGAAAAAATAGAAACTTATGACATGGTGTTAATGCCCAGTGTGGAGAAGTGTCCTGTTTACTTCTAGCACACTGGTATCTGCTGCTATGCTCTCCAGACTCTGCTGGAGCTTTTCTGTACTAACCACATCACCTTAACTCCTGGTTTTTCAGCCTTATTTGATTTGACATGCTCCACAGTCGAGACTGCTTTTCCATTGTGAAGCAACCTATGCAGAACTAAATGAACCAGCTGTGGCAACTCTGGTACCAAGTAAGTCATTTTCTTTCGGAGGTGGGTGGCAGAGAAAAAGGGCAGAGAAAAGTGGCCAAAGCTCTGCTAGCTAATGGCTACACAAGGAAAAATCAAGTACCAAGGCTTACAGCAAGTTTCTCTGCAATGACGGATTTCTGCTTGTCGCTAAGGTCTTCTCTCTCAACAATAATGTCATGAAGTTGGTTGACAAGCTGAGTCGCTGCATAACCCTCGTTTATGAGATTCTTTACCAGGGATAGAAGCAAGAAAGAATGAGTTTTAATACACATAGGAAACACATCTCAAATATTTAGGATGGCAACATCAAGTATACAAAGTCTGTTAATTTAGTATATTTTTTTTTCTTTTTTATCGGGAGTTTTCAGGCAAAAGAAGTTGTAAGAGTCATAAATTTTATAAGTTGACACACCCCTATTTGTTTCCCCTTCAAACCACCAGCCTGTAGGTACTGCCCCTTCAGTAGAGAGCAACTTGTTTCAGACCAGTAGAATTTTTCAAAGCTTAATTAAGATTGGCAAAGGCTCACAATTTGCAAGATGTGTTTTAATAAAGGAGCTGCTTCGACATGGGACGACATTAAAGGCTGCCAAGTGTTATTTTTCATGCAGCTAAGCTAAGCTAGCAAAAATATTAGCTAGTGGATCAGCAAGAGAGGGAGCTGCCTTGCAGTGTGCACAAGATTTACATCTCCAGAGCGCTATTCTAAAGAGCTGGCTATGGACTGTGCTTGAATGCGGAAGACAGTCCAGCAGTTACCACTTAGGAAAAGGACCTTAGAGTCATTGTGGACAAGACATTGAAATTTTCAGCTCAGTGTGCAGCAGCCATAAAAGAGCCAACAAAACGTTAGGAATTACTCAAAGGAATAGAAAATAAAACTGAAAACAATGCCGCTATATGCAGTTCGGGCCGCCCCATCTCAAAAAAGGTATAGTAGAAACAGAAATGGGCAACAAAATTGATGAGGCATGGAACAGCCAGCTCCCCTATGAAGAGAGCCTGGATCGGTTGGGGCTCTTCAGTTTGGAGAAGAGACAACTGAAGGGGATAGGATAGAAGTTTATAAAATCATGAGTGGTGTGGAACAAGTTAAAGGAATGTAGCTGCTTGCCGTTGGGAACTGGGAGTGAACAGGGTATGGATTGTCCCATTATTATTATAAACATTTATATAGCGAGTCATGTGACCTGGTGCTGCACAGAACATAGAACTAGACGCGGTCCCTGCCTGTGGCTTACAATCTAAAAGACAAGGAGGGGGAGAGGGGACAGTGGGAGAGACAGGGGAGAAGACCAACGAACATTCAAGCGGATGCGAAGATTCAGGTGCGTGTGCTTGGCTTGGTTACAATCAGGTTGCGGCCGTCTGCAGAGGCTGGCAGACAGTAGGTATATGGGAATGTCGAGCAGGGATTGGAAAAGGTGGGTCTTGAAGAGGGATTATAAGGAGCAGAGGAGGGAGGGAATTCCAGGCATGGAGGGCAAAGAGGGAGAAGGGTCGAAGGCGGTTAGGTGAGCAGGAGAAACAAGGGAGAGTGAGGGAGGGGACAGAGGAGGAGCGGAGAGCGCGTGCAGGAGCGTGTAGGGAGATTAGATCCAAGAGGTAACTGGGAACGTGAAAACCAGGAGTTTAAACAGGATACGTTCAGGAAGGGGGAAGAGAAGAGCGACCATCGTGACCTGTTGGGTACCTCTTCCAAGCAAGTGAAATTGGCCACTGTTGGAAACATGCTGGATTGATCTGACCCAGTATGGCACTAATGTTCTTAGATCAAGGTGGTGGGTTGGGCACTCACCCAATAGCAAGGTTTCCAACCCCCATTTTCAGATTTTAACATCTAATCCTGTAATGGACTGCAGACACAGCCAAGACATACCAACTGGAATGTATATAGATCATCAGGGTAAGTAAGTAGGGGAGTGACAAACCTACAAAATGCTGTGAACAACCTGACGAAAGAGCAGATATGTGGAAACACGGTCCCAGGGCATGTTCACACCCCAGATGCACCAAGACTCCCTGACTACACACACAAGCAAATGAAACCCAGTTCTTGTGAAACGTGGGAGGTCCTCCCTGTGCCAGGGCCATATTTGAGGGAACTCAGCTCCTCTCTAGGCCAGGAAAGTTCGAGTGTGCCCATGGGCCTGCATTCCCTAAATCTAGACCCCCTCCCCCAAGTCAAAATCTAAATTAAAAAAAGTTTTGAACGGATTCCATTTAAATCCATTTCCCTAACACTTGGAAAGAGCAAAACGTAAGATGTTCTAGAACAGGAGGATTTGTCTCAACGTTTCCTATTTACAGAAACATCTGCTTTTCTTTGCACACTGTATTCCTAGCAGCTTGTGAGGAGCTCGGCCACTAGCGTTCCATATGGGAAGTGAACTAGGGAAGGCTATATTTAAACGGGCGCGCCACAGAACTTAGTTTAGACACCTACATCAGCAGTCTTTGCAGCAACCACCGTATACTTGTTACAGAAGAGCTGAAGGGGATGGAAACAGACCACACACCAGCTTGTTGAATTGTACCTGAGAGCAGTGGTCCAAGCTCCCGTGACCAGAGGCCCAGGCCGAGTTGAACTGGCAAATATTCGCATTTTAGCTCCAGTCTAGATTAGCAGGGAAAGCTTCCATCTCAACCCCCTCACCCTAGCTCTTGGGGTATATTCCCCACACAAGGTAGTGACTCCAACTTTGCCCTTTTAGAACATTGTCTACCCATGTGCAGGTGACAATATCCCCACAGGAAAGCTGGTTACCATTAACCATTTGTGTGTACAAAAGGGCCTAGATTTCTGGTCCACAAGCCAGGATTTCTGATCTACCCAACTGTTTCCCTATTAGGTAGATTTGTACCAAAGGCTGGGGTAGGAATGTACCCCAAGAGGGCAGATTTGGGTTGACAGATTTAACACAAGTGCCAGAGGACGGGGGTAAAGTCTACCCCATGACTCCTGCAATGTTGTATTTTTCAAGGCTTAAGTTGAGGCTTTAAAAAGTGTTTTCTTTTAGAGTAACGGCATTGGACTGATTCTTGGGAAGCTTGTGTACATTTACACCATAGCTGGCTTGAGAACAGAGTCTCTGGTTTGCTAACAAGCACTACCGTCTAACTTATCCCTCACAGCACACACCACCACACAGCAAAACATGAAAGGACCCCTTTGAAACCCAGGACTCCGCCAATTAGATTTCTATCAAGTGTTTACAACTCTACCTTTGCTTCCGTTTCCAGTTTTTCAAAAGAACCACTTTGGCAGGCAGCCAGCAGTCTGTCCAGTGTTGCCTGAGGAATAACCTAGTGTAGAAATTATATAAATCAAGCATCGCTACATATGGGTACACATACATACAGGAGTTCACTTTAAAAATTATAAGTTCATTTAAAGCTCATTATGTTATCAACTAGAGAGTTGACATCCCCCCAGTCAGTACAGACTCCAAAGCAAAACTCATTGCCGGGAGCCAGAACAATTTTTCAGTGGCCGACATCTCCCCCAACCAGCCTGTTTCAGGAAAGCTCTGAGCTGAGCAAACAGGGATGCGATCTGTAGGTTACTCCAGAGAGCTCTAGCACTGCAAAGAGATCACATTCATATTTGCACTTTTTGGGTGATATTGAGAAATGCATCATAATACAGGTGCATCAAGAGGTCAGCTCAAAAGTATATGCTACTAAATGATGTGGTAAACTTGGAAGTGCAAAACCCAACAATTAAAAACATTCCATGGTCAGTCAGTTAGCATGGGAAACGTTACAATGGTTTGTCATTTAACTTTCAGAATACTTCTCTCTTTTCTATTTGAACCAATCACTCCCCTAAGGACTAACACTCTGCATGTCATTTTTCTTCCTGGAATTTCTTGTCCCAAAAGTCTCAAGACCATAGTGTGTCACACCAGTCTGTGTATCACACCAGTCTTTAAAAAGAACATAATTGAGGCAAGTCACATTCTCCCGATTTTGAGCAATATAGTTGAAGTAAGTCAAAACTGAAATATCATGCATGCTCTTTTGGTTACCACTACAAACCAGTCTCACTTCAAGTTCAGATTTTGAAGAAGCCCGATGATTACTGTGATCTTTAACCACTTTCACACAATTTGAAATTATGTCTTTCCCTGTTAACATGTCGTATCGTCTTTATCCAAATATGCATGAAAAGCACCTATTTACACTCCCTTTCAGATTTGGGGGATCTAGTAGAATCAGATCTAACAGATGAACAGAGATGGTTAAGTCTGCGGAGTCTTTAAACGGATGACCAATTTAGCTTAAGTTACCTACACTGGACAACTAACTAACTAGGCAGGCCCAATGCAAGCTTGACTAGGACTGTCTCACCATGTTCTTGGCACTGCAATGAGGGAAAGTGCAGGGCTAAGGCTACCTTTCAGTGTCGTAAAGATTGGAATTCACTTTCCAAATGGACAAAATCAGAATGTTTAACTTTTAGGGCACTGAACAAGGATTAATTTGTCCTAACTTTCATTTGGTTGAGAAAGTAAGAGTAGAAACTTGTGTCAAATTTATCTTAGAAAATCCCAGGTGGGTAAATGTTACAGACAGGGACCCATGTTCCCTGTGTTTTCCACACTGGCTAAATTAAACAAAAGGAAACCCCAAACTGGCTTTTATTACAATAGATGTAGAATCACTGGAACCTCAAGTCTGTGTCCCTAACTCAAACGAGAAGCTAACAGCTCATACTTGCAGCCCTACACTGCGCAATCTTGAATTCCATTACAATGATGCTCTAATTATTAGTGGTTATTAGAAACATCAGCTTTACAGATGGCCTTCCAAATGCAGGTCAAGCTGGGTTCTCTATCTGCAGGGCAAGTTGTCCCATTGCCCCATTCAATCTTGTTACAATTAAGGACGTACGGGAGGACAGATTTCGGTCCTGCAATGGGATTCTATTTGTGGCTCAGGCATTTCCTGGCTATGTTGGCTGTGCAATTCTAATGAGAGGAAACTCATTACTGAAATTGGCCAGATGACAAATTAAATTCAAGGAGCAACATTTTTGCATGAACACTTTCCTGATTCCACACACACTCATAGGAGAAACTACATCAAATAAAATATAAAGAATCACGGCGATAGCCTACCCCTGCTATTTCGGTGACAACTTTCTCGGTGATCTCTTTCCCGCCGGTTAATCGAGTAGCACTTTGAAGAAATGTGATTGCTTTTCTTAAGTCTCCTTCTGACACTTGAACAAGATAAGATATTGCCTACGGAACCAAGTGGGAGGAAACTACATGAATCAGTGAACAAGCAAGATTAAAAAGCAACACACATGCATGAAGCTACAGACAGTCAGAATGCAAGCTTACATTTCATACCAAATGTATAAAATCTCAAAGTAGAGAGTGATTGGCAGAAGCAAAAAAATAATTACATTTTGTATTAATGAAATGCACTACTCAGCATCCATCATATTTCTGTTGGAGAGAAGAGTAACATGACCCAACAAGGTAACGCATAAGCAAGCACTAACTAGCACAAGGATCATGTCTCAAATACCACCCCCTCATTCTCCACTGATGTTGTCTTGTGCTGTCAAGTGCAATGGTGCTCAAGGAGATGGAGGAAACAGGATAGCCTAGAGCTTTTCAGACAGAGGCTGGACGGCCCGTCTGCCAGGGATGCGGTCGCTGCGGATTTCCTGCACTGAGCAGGGGGTTGACTAGATGGCCTCAGAGGTCCCTTCCAACTCTAGGATTCGATATTCAGCATTCCATCGTTGCCTTTACTGGGGCACGGCTGAGTAATGCATTCCCCTCCCCCCTGTCTCTGTACTATTTCCATGAATTAAATAAAGCAAAGAACCTATGAAATGACAGCAAAGCTACCTCATTGCTAACTTGCACATTTTCTTTTTCAGAGATGTCTTGCAGTCTCTGCCGTTGAATTTCATCTGACAGAGGCTTGAAACGAAATTTGGAGCATCGAGAGGTTAAGGGTTCAATTATCCTAGGAGGAAGAGGGGAAAAAAAATATATAATGAGAGAAGGTTACAGGAATCCACCATCTCAGCTTACCTGGTCAGTGGAAGAATATAAACCTTCAGACGACTCTCTCTCGAGGTTAAGATCATTTAAACACAGCTTTGTTATAGAGGTCTTGTTTCCCACGGATGGAGAGGAGATAACTCAGCGTGCTGAGCCAGGTTCAAGGTGTTGTTTACGGTCTGGGCCCCTCGTACCTCAGGGACCACCTCGCTCTCCGCGCCCCAGAGCGGCGTAAAGCAGGGGGCCACAATGGAGAGGGCATTCTCGGTGGCCGGGCCGCACCTTTGGAACTCCCTTCCGGAGGAAGCCCACCTGGCCCCAAGCCTATTGTCATTCCGGCGGTGCTGTAAAACCTGGCTGTTCGCC
>QEPC01012362.1:4037333-4050795 GCA_003113815.1 Sphenodon punctatus
GGGTTAGGGTTAGGGTTTTTCACCCCCATCCTGTTTTTACTGTTTTAAATTCTGGGGTTTTGTTTTCTAAATATTTTGGTTATTGTTGATTGTTTTAAACTGTTTTTATAGTGCTTTTGTGTATTTATATTTGTTGGAAGCCACCCCGAGCTCATTGCAGGAGGGTGCGGGGTATAAATTATAGAAATAAATAAATAAATAAAATACAAGCTGGACACCTTTCCACCTGCAAGGCTGTGGCTTCATTTCCAGAAAAACAATCCTCCCCCCGCCTCTGCCTGATTTGCAAATGTGCGACGGGTTTTGGTTCCTGGATGCGCCAGGTGTGACGTGGGTCAAGTCCCAACAATTAAACCACAAAAGCAAGGTTTGACATTCATGTAAAATCTATTGTCCACATTTCCTATATTGTGTGAAGTGATTTATCCTCATCTCCGTCAGCCTTAATTGCTGCAGGAGAGGAACAGAGGTGATTTCCCGCTCACGGGATGAGTCCCCCACCCCCCGCTGCTTGTCTGGTGGGGACAAAGCATCAGTAAGAACAAACACACATACGAATGGGACACCTATTTGTGGCCACAGCAATACAAACAGATTTTGAAGGAGGAGGAAACTTTTGAAGCAGGGGAGGAATGTGGGAACAGTTGAAATATGGGAATGCAAACTCCTGCAACAAGGAGCATGGGCAGGCAAAGAGTCTCGTGTGAATGAACCCTGCATTTTGAGGCTTAGCCATACTAGCCCCATGATCCCAGACAAAGACATGCAAGTCTACCCAGGAAATCGCAACCGCTCTGTAGAAGGGGGGACACTCCTCCCCCTTGGGGTCCCAGCCACAGTTGGGAACCTCTGCCCAAGAGGAGACAGATTGTGGGTCAAGCAGCCACAAACACTAGGAAGGCAATAAAACCCACACGTACCTGCTGATGTAATTACAAATGAGGCAGAAGCGCGTTGTTTTTGATTCTTTCTCCATGGTGCGTCTTAAGGCCGCTTGGGCTGCCGAGGTCATGGAATCTGCTTCGTCCAAGATCACAATCTTGAAAGGGGGACACGGCTTACCACTAAAAATAAATAAATAAATGCCCAGCACGCAATTAACACGTACAAATCACTGCTTTCTAATCCCGTGCTTTGGGGAGACGGTGGGAAGTGACACGGGGGAGGGGGTGGGACTCGGAGCTCTTCCTCCCAAGAGAGGGTGGCAGCTAAGGCCGGGCAGCGCAGCTGAGAGTCAGTGCTCCCACACTCACTTGCACTTTGCTATGCGAGAGTAAAGTCCTGCACCTTCCTCCCTGTTCCAAATACAATTTTAGTAGGAAACAGAGCTACTGCCTGACCCCACAACCTAGTTGTGGAGGACACATCCCACCCCATGACCCCCACAATAATATCCATGCCAGTCTCTCTCAAACAGCTGTTGTATGGGGCCACTGCCAGAACAAAAGGGGGTGCGTGTACTTCTGGTTACCTGCCACTGTCTCTGAACAAGAGTAACTCTTGCATGGAGAGTTTAGTGTCCAAGTCTGCCATCTGCAGACCCTATAAGAATCCTGTGAAGTTCTAATTTTGGCTTTAAACTATGTCCTATAACAATTAATGTCAATTCTTTGGTGGACTTCATAAACCCCTACGGGATCTTCCAAACCCAAGACAATGTTCTGGCAGACTAAGCTCAGTCCACTACTTTGTTCCTTCCGTTATTCTCTAGTGAGAAATCAATCTTGTGTACATTTCTTCATCCATCGGGGCTGTCCTCTAACTTGCCAGAACCATTTCTTTCCTTAGCTTTAATCTTAGACTCTTTTTAGCCAATTATCCTGATCAATTGGCAGATACACTGTCCACAAAAATTCTGAAACTTTCTGTGTTAAATCAGAAAGTTTCAGAATTTTTGTGGAAAGTGTATTGTTTAAAAATGAAATGTAAGACCAGTTTGGGCCATCAAGCAGGAGTGTTAAATGGTCTAATTGATGGCTAATACTGTTTTATGATCTCTGGGGTATAGCTGGGCATGGATACATGTATTTTATATATTTTATTGATTTTGTACTTGCAATGGCCATTCGGTCAGTCAAGAATATATTAAATTAAATTCAGGATTGAGAAACCCATACACATTACATGAATTATTCTAGAAGTCTGGTTCTTTTGAGACTGAAGGGTGGGGAGTCTACTTCCTCCATATATAATCCTCTGTGGAACTTAGTACAAGGTGAACATGACTACCAAAGGGAAGATCCCTCCTTCAGGCAATGTTGCTTTAATCTAAAGCAACCCTAACTGCAGCCTGCATCTGACAGAACGAAAGCCACTGGGCAATGCTGACTCATGGCTTATTTTTATACAACAGTTAATCCACATGAGCCTCAATACACCCTGTGCTAAGGGAGAAACGCAATCCATCAGATCGAGATTTCTTTCATTGCTTGCTTACTCCGAACGGCTTCCCGACACCGTTAACTGCGCAAAATTCTTCACTTTCTCTCGAACCACTTGTATTCCACGTTCATCCGAAGCATTTAACTCGAGGACTCTCTGCCGGAACAGCTCAGGCCTGCAGAGCATTCACAGAAGGATGCATTTAAGTATTTGTTAATAGAGGGGACACGAAATAATTATCTGTATTCATCATTCTTTGAAGTAGTGTTTCATTGTCTTATTGTCTATGATTTCTACAACACTGTGTTCAGAGTGCTTTCTAATCCTTCTCCAGTGCACCTCATAAGCACCTTGGGATGTAGGTGTATTAGACATTAACTACTACTTTACATGTGGAAGATATAGTTAAGAGTTCATTAAAATTCCAGATCAATGAGGTCTTAAAATTTCATTATGATTCCATGGCAGGAACCTCTTTCCTCATAATATATAGAAAAATAGAAGCATGAAACCTAGATTGCATCATCAGCTCCAGGCAAAACAAACTATAGCTGTCATTCAAAATCTAGAGCACATGTTCAGATCCACAAGCATACTGTATATTAAGTTTTGCAGCCACTGGTAAAATTCTATGATGCAGTCATCTATGATGCAGGGTTCTGCAACTGTGATGCTTTAGGAGGATTTAATTTAACATATGAAAGTCCTGCTAATTTCACATTAGCTGAAATAGCAACAGTTGTAAATTCCCAAAATATGTTCGCCTTAGAACGTTCTGCGATAGTAACTTAGGCTGCTTGCCCACGTTCTGATTTTCACATGGGATTCTATCCCACACACAGTCAGCAATAATGGAGGATTCCTGCTGGGCTGCCTGTCCACGTTCTTTTCTTTCCGTTTCTCTCCCCCTCCCCGAGTCACGTGACCTTAAGGGAATCCATTCGAGGATCCATGCACATGTACTTTTCACTCAGTTAGATTCATGTTTCATTCACCCCATGCACACATTCCAATCTTCAATAATACAGAATTCACATAAGTGTCAATGCTGGATTTGCCTGGAGTTGGGTTGTTTTTGGTTTTTTTAAACTTAACCTTGTGTAAATACATGATTAAAAGTTAATCTTCATTTTCCTGTAAGTCATATGTAGAGTGTTTTCTCATCTGTTTTCTACTTACCTGCAAAGAAACCTCATTGTTTAAAGGTTACGTCTCCATCAGCGTACATCCCAGTAGGAGTCCAATAAAAGTTATGATCTCCTGACTGTCGGATAATAAACCCTGTACACAGAGCACACTCTGAAGTATACACAAAGAGGCTAGGGGAGGGGGGGAAGAGAAATATCAAGGGATCTTTCTAAGGGATGGCTGTGTGGCCACATTGCTGTTCTCCCACTTAATAAAATGTTTTATTCAGCTGGGTTTTATTGTTAATGGGTTCCCGTCGCTTCAGGATTGATTGTGGCTACATCTCTACAGAATACATCGCTGTCTATGCCAAAGAAAAGGTTAAAGAGTCTTGTGAATTACAATGAACATTTGGAGTTGACTACGAGCATCCCAAGTGTCACAGGGTGCAAAATACTTGCATGCATGGGATTACATTCCAAACTTACCCATACAGTTCTCTGGCTGTTGCCAAAATAGTGGATGTCTTTCCAGTTCCAGGTGGGCCATAAAACAAGAGATTGGGAAGCTGCAGTAGTGGAGGAGAAAGAGAGAGAGCCTGTAATTAGACGGATAATCTTAGATACACTGCCTCAAGGCTGACTTTGGGCACATTGTTAGGACCAGATGAGGGATCTGCAGTTTTCCTGCCTGTCCTTGGTACTTAGGCAAGTGTTCTGGACTAGAACCCAGAAGAACCCTCCAATCCATTAAGAAAAAAGTGTTCTCACACCTGACATTTCTGGTCCCAAATTTAATTTTGTTCCATTTTTAAAGTTTCTTTAAACAAGTTGTGTTGAGGAAAACATTAGATAACATGTCTTACAGCTAGAATTAGATACTGTCTACTCACTAAGAAATAGTACAAATAAAGTAGAAGTCAAGTTAGCAAAGGATTCCTATGCTTTAAATATATACTCCCTAAACACAGCAAAGAGGAAACTATAAGCATCATACAGAGTTTTCAACTCATTTAGTAGCATTTAGCCTTTTGTATGACTAACCAGTCATTTTGTAGGTATTAACGTATGACTAACGTTCTTGCGTTTTTAAATTCAACGTCTAATGGAATGCTTTGGGGCAATACTGAAACGAAAACACAGAGCCCATGTTAGTTTGCATAGGCAAATGGCTGAAGAGATATTAGACAGTGGCACCAGACGCTCTGCACAGCGACGCTGGGAACATGCAAAGCAATTTTGTCCCCAGCAGCTCCTGCTTTAGTGCCTGCTAGTCTTTCCTAACTAGAATAGATAAACCCTTTTAGTGACAACCTGTTTTACTTAAATACATCAGTCCCATGTGTTATCACTTTGCGTGTCCTGATTTGACATTAACATTATCACTGGTATTTACACTGCTACCTTACAGAGCAGGTCTTAATCCTTTATGTAACTTAACGACAGTATTTTTAGAGAACAGTAACCTGATCCAGCCAAACGGTTTCCAGTTCTCGACAGCAGTAAGCTGCGAGCTCATACCCAGAGCTCCTTTCTCCCTTGCAAACTGGCCACGGGTTTCTTGATGTTTGCCCTGTCCCATACGAATGCATTCCACTACCCCGGCCTCAACTTGTTGCATTTCCCACAATGCAAAGGGGATGGAGGAATGCTCTTCTGATACATCCCTACATGCAATGTTCCAGAAGCCGCACGTAATGGAAGAGGAATCTCTTTGACCGCACCTCTGTGGTCACTCAGAGGTAGGAAGTGACAAACAGGAAATGATGTCGTATCTCAGCGCCTCCATGCTTTTCTCTTGCTGCTGTAGTTGCTCTCAAGCAGAACAGGCATACCAACGATGGCAGAAAACCCCACAGTAAATGCCTATGGGCAGATGCAAGACACACAATTGTAGTTGAAGGGGCCACTGGATGGGAAGCAACCATCTATCTTCATGTTCTCACACATCATCTGGGGCCTACAGTGGTTCATGGGGTCCCAGAAGTGTTGGTTATTGTAGGATACTTGCTCTTTTGTTTTTAGCAGTAGAGTTTACGAACACATGGACTGTTCCTTAATATTACTAAGCCACATAAGAAATTGTGCAAGTTGCCGCAGAGTATAATGACAGCAAACAGAAGGGAAAGCGTCCCAAAAAGCAGTCATCTTATTTAGATTATTTACAGCTTCTGCCAAAAACAATCTATTTAGCATCCACCATAGAACAGTAGCATCCGGCAGCATGGGATGGAAAGTAACAGCGGAGGTGGCCAGAAAATGGACACTGAACAAGTCATCTGGTTGGCAGACCTCCAAATTTAATGGGATCCTCTGGAAGAAACATTAGCAATTCCACTTAAGCTTAAATCAGGAGTGGGGAACCTTTTCTCTTCCGGAGAGAGAATGGCCTCTCCCTTCCCCACCCAAAAGGCAACGTTGAAAATTAGTTCAAGTTCTGCAAGCCAGAAAGGACGTGGGGGCAAGGCTGCTTGTTGCTCAAGAGGGAGGAAGGGAGAGAAGGTCCAGATCCTGGGTCCATCCCTTATGCTCTAGTGCACACGCTCATCTCTTCTCCCTTCCCCATCACTCAGTCTTTCAAGTGCTCGAGGATCGGGGCTGGATCTATTGGTCAGATCCAGGAACTGAAAAGGGGCCAAATGACAAACAGATGCAAGCCAGAGGTTTGCCATCCCTGGTTTAAACAAATCAAAAGAGCCACTTATTCTAGTATTAGCCCTTCAAAATGAGTGACAATCTGACTGCAGTAATGTAATTGGGGCAATAACACCAGTTCTTCAACTTCAAAAGCAGCAATTCTGCCCACAAAACAATTTACTGGGTCTGAACAGTATCTATAACAAAACGTCACACCATACAGCTATTAATAGGAGTAATGAGCCTTTCAGCCAGAGATGCACAGTCAACCTGGGCACACTCAGAACAGAGTTGCAAGAACCCGCCTGGTCCAAATCCATGAGGTTTTAAATAGCATTGCTCAAAATAGGACTGCTTAACCCACCAACATGAGCGATAATGGGCAGAGGAACAGCAGTGTTCTAACAAGCAGCAGCGTTTCTTCTCCCGTTAAAATGAACAGCTCCACAAAGACACCGCTGGGGGCCCTTTCTCGTAACACTTGGGGGGCGGAGAGGAAGCCAACATGTAGCACAGTCTGCTGCTTCCCCTGCATGTGTGTGGAGGGGGAAGGGAAGCAGGTTTGCAGCATTAAGCAAGCCACCCAGGAGCAGCAAGTGGTGGAACGTCACATGTTTGGCTGCATCAGAAGCCCATCTGACTCCTCAAGGAGGAAGTCTGCACAGCCTGTACTATACTCCCTTCCCACCCCTGGAGGATGGTCCCTCAGCTGAATGACAACAGAATCTTGGCTTTTCAATATGTTCCAACACACCTCATATTTTCAAGGCTAACGTTCTTGAAACTGCTAAAACACAAAACTAGAAAAATCAAAGTTATTAGGGACACACCACATTGACTAGGCTAGTTGTCTTTGTTCATTCACCAGCAAATATTATTATTATTAGCAAGCATTTATATAGCACCAGCAATGTACCTGGCACTTTACAAAGTAATGGAATAGACACGGTCTGTGCCCTAGGGCTTACAATCGGAAAGGTTTTAAATTTACCTGCTCAGGAGTTAGGTACGGTTGTTCCTATCTTGTCTGACTGTGGAATAACCGACAAGATCAACTAGGTTTTTCGGAAATGTTTCCAAGTTACACCACAGGGCTGCAGATTTTAGGATCACTGGTGTACTGCAAATATCATCAGGAACATGATACTGCTGGATGCACACACTAACAGGAAGCTGGGTAGCTTGCTAGTAAAGTGCCATTTAAAGGCAGAGTATTAACAAGAACACAGGTCCACTTCTCTGATACAACAGGGGTCCAAGCTTCTTGCAAAGCTGGCCTCGTTTTGAGGTTTAAATATAATCTCATGGCTCCAGACGCGAATGAAGACATGCAACGTATATCAAAACAACAATCAGGAGCCTGACCCCATCCACAGAAGACATTACCCCACTTGGGATCAAAGCCCCTAGGTTGGGAATCTATGTGACAGGATTATCTGCATTTTTGCTTGCACTCACATCTGCTCCCTCCAGTGATTTTTTCAGTACTGCAACAACTTCGTCTTGAAATGCAACTTCATCCACACATTTTGGACGACTAGATTAAAAATAAAGTTGAGCAGAAGTTAACACAATTCTCAATATTTTCTCCACAAAGCAAATTATAATTTCCCCCATAGACACCGATAGTTTAATGCTAGTAAGCTTCTTAAGGAAAACAACTAGAACAAAGTCACCAATCTGCCTCCATTCATACAGCTCATTTTAAACAAAAGTGCTAGTTTTTCAGTTCCCGAGAAAGAGGCCTGTGTAAAATCTTAACAGCTTTCAAAATGATGTAATGTTTCAAAACACGCAGGAATACAATCTTCTAATAAAAAATGTTCAAATAGCTTATGATTTGGTAAAATACAACTGTAGTCAGAAGAGTAGCTTGTGTGGATGTGTGGGGAAAAAAACACTATCCTTTTACTCCTCATTGCCATTTCCCATTGCAAAAGTGGTTTATATTCAGGAACCCACGTTGACTGTTTTCCCCACGCATAGCAATGGCGAAAATGCAGTGAGCGTGGGTTTCTCCCGCTTATATTACTGACAAGAGCGTGGATTAAACTCAGTAACTAAGAAAGCATTAGTTTGCAAGCGAGGCTGCCTAACATCCCAGTTAAGCTGGGACTGCAGAATTTCTGCTGATTTGAAATGCAAGGAAAAAGTCAACACAATTCTCAACTTGCAGAGCTAATAGGGGTGGGGGGTGGAGAAGCACTGTCGGCAATCTCCACTGTGGTCCAAATCCTTTAGTGACATGTGTGTTTATGTTCACACAGTAATTCCATTGAAGTCAATGGAGTGACTCAAAGTGCATCAGGTTAATAATATTTGGTAAGTTGTTGCAGGACAGGGACTAGATTTTCTCAGGGTTTTAAAAAAAATCAGTTTTAAAAGCTGTATTTCAAATCTGCTAACAGGCAGAGTTTGGGAAGAAGCGGAGAAAGCCAATGGAGACATCTAGTGGTTATGATAATCAGTATTTAAGACAGCCTTCCTCCACCCATGTTGTGCCAACTTAATCAACCCTTCAACCCCATTCTCTCAGAGCAAACACCCTCAGAGCGGCAGATATCACTAATTCCCTATGGCTGCTCCAACTAGCCCTCAAACCACAGTCAGCCCTTACTATTTCTCTACCCAAGGGATGAGTTTATTCCTCTTGCCATCCCCACTGCTCCCTGCAGTGGCAGCGGCCCCTCTCTCCTTGGTTGATGGGAGCTTGGTGCTGATGGAGGACGGGCCTTTCAGAAATGCCTGCATCACAGCTGCTTCTCACCAGCCTGCAAAAAAAAAAGGCGGAGGGGGGGGGGCAGGGGGAGGAAGGAAGAACAAGAGACACAAACATTGTCACCATCACACTGTGCCTTACGCCACCTCCCTGCTTCAAGGGGGTAGGGAAATACAAACAAATGGGATGAAGGCAGGTGAGACACCCTCAGCCACTAACCTACTCTGGAGAAGAGGGGACGCACAGGCCCTAATATAAGTGTTGGGGTAGGGAATGTTTTCCCTTCCGGGGCCCCTTTGAAAATTAGTACAAGTTCCAAGGACTAAATGGACGTTGGGAGCAGAGTTGCTTCAAGGGTGCACTCAAGAAGAGATCATGGATCTGTCCCACATCCATGTGGGCATGCCCTCACCGCTTCTCCCTTAGCCGGAGCTCAGTGTCTCAAGGGTTGGAGGGTAGGAACTGGATCCAAGCAGGGTCATATGCAGAACTGGAAAGGGGCCATATAAAAAACATGCCAGGGGGACACATTTGGCCCTCGGTTCCCCACCGCTGCCCAAGGGGGAAGCAGCTCCCCAATCACAATGGAACATGGACTACAAGGAAAGCAGCCCCCCACCCCACCCCACCCCACCCACTCTGCTCCTATTGTCATCCCAGAGGGAGGGGACTCACGGGGAAGCAGCTCCCTCAGCCCCCCCATCCCTGCCCTAGAGGGAAGCCCATGGGGAAGCAGCTCCCTCAGCACCCCCACCCCTGCCCTAGAGGGGAGCCCACGGGCAAGCAGCTCCCTCAGCCCCCCCACCCCTGCCCTAGAGGGGAGCCCACGGGGAAGCAGCTCCCTCAGCCCCCCCACCCCTGCCCTAGAGGGGAGCCCACGGGGAAGCAGCTCCCTCAGCCCCCCCACCCCTGCCCTAGAGGGGAGCCCACGGGGAAGCAGCTCCCTCAGCCCCCCCACCCCTGCCCTAGAGGGGAGCCCACGGGGAAGCAGCTCCCTCAGCCCCCCCACCCCTGCCCTAGAGGGGAGCCCACGGGGAAGCAGCTCCCTCAGCCCCCCCACCCCTGCCCTAGAGGGGAGCCCACGGGGAAGCAGCTCCCTCAGCCCCCCCACCCCTGCCCTAGAGGGGAGCCCACGGGGAAGCAGCTCCCTCAGCCCCCCCACCCCTGCCCTAGAGGGGAGCCCACGGGGAAGCAGCTCCCTCAGCCCCCCCACCCCTGCCCTAGAGGGGAGCCCACGGGGAAGCAGCTCCCTCAGCCCCCCCACCCCTGCCCTAGAGGGGAGCCCACGGGGAAGCAGCTCCCTCAGCCCCCCCACCCCTGCCCTAGAGGGGAGCCCACGGGGAAGCAGCTCCCTCAGCCCCCCCACCCCTGCCCTAGAGGGGAGCCCACGGGGAAGCAGCTCCCTCAGCCCCCCCACCCCTGCCCTAGAGGGGAGCCCACGGGGAAGCAGCTCCCTCAGCCCCCCCACCCCTGCCCTAGAGGGGAGCCCACGGGGAAGCAGCTCCCTCAGCCCCCCCACCCCTGCCCTAGAGGGGAGCCCACAGGGAAGCAGCTCCTCAGTCCTCACCCCAGAGGGAAAATGCTATTTTTTTCCAGGCCGCTTATGACAAATACACGTTGCGGGGCCTGTACTGGCGCCTATGGCCCCGCAACATGTATTTGCCATAAGTGGCCTGGAAAAAAACTGCCTGCCTGGCAGCCCCACCCCGGGGAAGCAGGGTGGCTCCTGAGACCTCACCCCAGAGGGAGCTCCAGGCCCCGGATGACGCAGCTGCCTCTTCCCCGCAAAACCCCCGGAGAACGCAGCCCCAGTCCGGAAGAAACGGGGGGGGGTTCAAGCGCCCGTTTCCTCAGCGCGCGAACCTACTAGCTCGGCCGCCAACCCGCCTGTTTTTCAATGGGGGGCGGAGCCATTTCCGTATCTTCCTGGGGGGCGGGGAAACGGCCATAGAGCCCTAGGAGGACCGACCATAGAGAGGATGGACTGGTGGTGGGAAAGGAGTTACGTCAAAAGGGTGTCACGTGACACGGAGTAGCCCGCTATCAGACCGATGACCTGACGGGTGGCAGGGAGATGGCTGTGGCGCATGCGTACAATAGCGCCTGGGACACGTGCGGGAAGGGTGGCGTTGCCATGGTGACTCACTGCCCCTCTTAATGCTCAGCTACATTTTTATTTGTATTATAAATAATTATATTTCTATTAGCTCTAAGTAATGCAATTATGTGGTATATATTCTATATTTATATATATTTATATATATATTATAAATATATTCTATATTTATATATTGATTATTATAATTTTATTTTAGCTTTTATGTTATATTATGATTTATTATATGTATATATATTATAATATATATTATATTGTATTAGATGTTTTACATACCTAAAATAATTTAGTATATGTTACTATGATAATTATATACTAATTTAGTAGTAATAATGATAATTCTAAGTTTAATTGTTATATTTATATAGCCCAGCCCTGAATAATAAATAAAATAATAATAATAATAATAGTAATAAGTCTTTATTTTTATATAGTGCCCCCTGCTGCGGAGGGGGGCTCTATATCAAATGTGGAGCGTTTCACAAAGAACTAATTCACTTTTTAAAAAATCCTCACCACAGCCCTGTGCGGTAGGTTAAGCTGAGAGAATGATGTGACTGGCTCAAGGTCACCCAATGGGTTTCTAGCTAAAGCAAGACTCGAATTGGGGTCTCCTACTACTACCCAGTCCCAAGTACTCTGCACTTACCCATTACACCACACTGGCTCTCAATAATCCTAATAAGAAATTGGGTCCCTACCCTGAGGGAGGGGTTTACAATCTAGGATGGGCATGAGAGGGGAGAAGAACGTTAGCACTCTACGCTGAAGCAGTTTAAATGAAACTTCTAGAAATACAGTTTTCCTGCAAAATCACCATCCCATTTAGTAGTTTCATAAAGTGGGGAGCATTCATGAAGTTGAGCAATTGAGAAGACATAAGTGCACATGCTTAGCTTAGTCTGAGTGTCAGGAACAGAACAACAGGGAATGGATCACCCCATTATGACCTTGCCTGTTGGATACTTCTCCCAAGCAACCAGGATTGTTGGAGACAGGATGCTGGGCTCGATCGACGGACCATTGGTCTGACCCAGTATGGCACTTAGGGTGAAAACAGACATGACGCTAACCACCCTTGGTGGTTATTTATGCATGTTTCAGGGCTGCATGGGGCACCAATATAGCCCTGCAACATGCATAAATAACCACCCAGGGTGGTTAGCGTCATGTCTGTTTTCACCCTTAGTTACGGGGGTAGGGAGCCTGAAGTGAAGTATGAGAAATATCAATGAGCAATCTATGGGTCGGGGGAGCTGATGGAAGAGATAGGTCTTTAGGAGAGGTTTGAACAGTGGGATCGGGAGAGCACACGGGTTCATTCAGAGATGGAGTTGTAGGGAGCAGCATGACAGAAATATAGTAAAAACAATTTAGGGAGAATTTCCTTTTTAAAAAAATATGAAAAAACAAACCTGTTTTAAGCCTTGTGTTTTATCGAGTAGAAGGGATGTGAAGAGCCAGCCTCATGGCATCTCTCCTCATCATTCACTCCCATGCACGCTGAGGAAAGATTAATATGGATCAGAGCCTATTAGGAGAGCTGAGCTCAGAGCTCTACCATTATCCAGGTATTACTGCACAGCAGGGGTGGGGAATCTTAGGCCTGGGGGCCAAATGCGTTCTCCAGCAAGTTTTTATGTGACCCCTTTCAGTTCCTGAATATGGCTGCTGGATCCATTTCCTACCTCCAGCATGGAAACCCTGAGCTCAGGGGAAGGGCATGCACACAAGGATAGGGGACACGTCCATGGCAGAAATCCATGATCTGGACGCTCCTTTTCTTGAGCGCACCCCTTCCACACCCCTGCCTACAACTTCAGTGTGCCCCCTTGGAGCTTGTACTCATTTTCAAAGTGGCCCCCTAGGAGGGAAGAAATTCCCCACCCCTGCTGTGTAGACACCACACAAATGCCAAAAATTAATGTAAAATGCAATTTTACCGTTATGACAAAACTTGCACAGCCTGCCGCGGGAGGAAAAAAATGTTTTATTTTTATACGTGTGTGTGAGAAAGTGAGTGGATATATAGATATATCAACGTTACGTAGTCAGAAATACCAAGTCCTTCGGGACCTCAGTCTTTGAAAAGAGCTGGTTAATAGTGTCACGAAGGGGGATGGAATACTAATCCATCAGGGCTAGAGAGAATGAGCTTGTCATGTTGGTTCCAAATGTAAAAGGTGAAAGAAAAATAGTTCAGATGATCTCTTTTAAAGACCAGTTTCTCTTGATGAGGACATGTAAGTGTTCAGGCCAGTAATGGCCTTTCCTCAGGCATGTAAAAACGTCAGAACTGTGAGTATACATCGCTTAGGAGGGGGCTGTTAGAAAAAAAAAAAAGCCATTCACATTTTATTATTATTATTATTAACAAACATTTATATAGCGCCAGCAGTGTACCTGGCACTTTACAAAGTAATAAAATAGACAGGGTCCCTGCCCCTAGGGCTTACAATCTGAGAGACAGGAGCTGGGGGA
>QEPC01012362.1:4059175-4088196 GCA_003113815.1 Sphenodon punctatus
CATCTTCATGAATGTTAGACCCCTTGTCTCTCCCTCTGTTCCCCTTCCTAAGTCTCTCCCCCAGCTCCTGTCTCTCAGATTGTAAGCCCTAGGGGCAGGGACCGTGTCTATTTTATTACTTTGTAAAGTGCCAGGTACACTGCTGGCGCTATATAATGTTTGTTAATAAAATAATAATAATAATAATAATAATAATAAAAGCCAGAGGTGACAGCGGCCTGCTTAGGCCTTCTTTGCCCCATGGGCCGCTGTTACATGTGGTTCCTGGCCACCAGATGTTGACTGGGGATATCCCGGGCCGTGTTGGTGGCTAGCCTGGGTTCTCACCTCCACAACCAAATGAGGTAACAGCCCAGGTTAGAGCCCGCTGGACCTGGACAAAGCGGCCTGTCCCGGAGCCTGCACGTCTGGGTCTAGGCTGGTCTGCCTCAGCCGTGGCCAGATGCCACAGCGGCCCGTCGGGGGGAGATGTCGAAGCACCGGGTGCAACGTGGGGCCGGCCGCATATTTCCTGTTCTCCCCGCCCCTGGGCTGTGCTGCCGTCTGCCTAGCCGGGAGCATGTCTCTTCTGTGCTCCACTGGGCGCACGCCACATCAGCCCGGGGTGCCGTGTCTCGTGCTAGTCCGGGACGCATCAGCCTGGCTGTCAAGTGTGGCTTTACCCTTAGTAGCTTGCTGGGATCATGAGATGACAAGAACACAAGGAGTGCACTTACTGAGTCAGGCCGATGGTCCATCTAACCCAGCATCCGGTCTCGGCCACGACGCCCAGCGGCCAGCCTCCTCGGTTGTCTCCGGGGAGTACGCAGCAGGTTACAATGGGGTAATCCATTTCTGCCATGCTCCCTCGGTTCCCAACAATCAAGAATATCTCTCCATTTCCCTGACTAACCGTAGCTAGTAGCCCTTTACGGCCCTGGCTTCCAAAAATTCATCCAGGGAATTAGATTTAAGTCTCAAAATAGGGTCATAGGTCTGACCCAGGATGGCACTTCTTATGTTCTTAGCCACTGCCGTAAAGAAATAAGGGGATGGGAGACCCCACATCTCTCCTAATAGCCTCTCTAAATAACTCTTAGCCTTTTCAGGAAGGGGTCTGTCCAGTGCCCTGCTCCTGCAAACATTTACATAAGACTTAACTTTCCTATTGTAAATAGTCCGACTGAAGACCCTTGCCCCAAGACCTGAACGCCCCACCCCTGTGGTCCAGAAGCCTGCCCCCTCAGCAAACCCCATGCTTTGATGTCTGGGTGTGTGTGGAACTTGTAGGGTCTGGTGAAGCAGCAGCAAAGGCAGAGCCTGCTGATCCCTTCTCTCTCCTCAGGCCCTCTGAGGCGAGGGGGCTGTAGGAGGAGACTTGCGGGCCCCTCATCACCTCAGTTCCAGTCCAGAGACAGTGGCTAGGCTCATCAAGGGATCTACCCAGAGGAGGGCAACTGTCCCTTCCCGAAAACCACTCCACACTGCTTGTGACCAGCAGTGCTTAGTAAACACTTCATTCCTGACCCTTCTCATGCTCCCTTCAAGACACACAGGAGCGTAGCTAGCATGGAGCGAGGGAGCTCAGTTGAGCCCAGGCCCTGGACTCTGAGGGACCACCCCCCCCCCAGCAAGGAGCCTGAGCACTGCTAGGAAATGTTCAGAGTGGGCAGGGGAGGGAACAGGACCAAATGAAAAATTCCTGGTGGCACTCGGACTACTTGCAAAAAGGCCCTGCCAAGAAGGAAGTTTTCAGAGTGGGCAGGGCTGGAGGACTGCTCAGAGTTCTTTCCTGGAGGAGTCGCTGCTGCCCCAGGACAGCAGGGCGATGCCACCACTTTTTGAGGGGGAGGCCAATCAGCAGACCCCACCCCTTGACCTTAATGGGGCCCATAATTGGGAGACGAGCCCAAGCACACCACAGTCTTGCGATGTCACTGGGGAGAACACCCTCCATGCCCCCCCCCCCGCCCAAGTACTAAGCCCTAATCTCAGAGTCAGCGCCGGTGCAAGGATTCCCGTCTTTCTCTCCCACCCCCGATCCCATGGCAGAGCTTACCAGCAGCAGGAGCGGCTGCCGTTTTTGTCGCCCTCCTCAACTTGCTGCCATAGGCTGCCTCTACGGTAACACCGGCCCTGTTGAGAGCCACCGATCAGGAGCATCACACGTTCTAACATTTCCTTTTAGTAATAACCAAGCAAAAAGTGCAATGCATTCTGGGATCAGTAGTTTTTCTCCCCCCCGGGCCCATTCTCTAAGGCCGCTTTTAGACGATCGCGCGGTGCGCTCGTGCTTGTTTTCAAAAATCCCGCGAGACGGGATTAGACGGGACGCTGCTGCGAGTCACATGTGCATGGGAGGGGGATGCGCATTCTTTTCCGGCCGCGATTTGACCACCTCGATCTCCGGGCGTTTATAAACGAGACAAAAATGGCGGCTGATCCCTTTTACAGCCGCCATTATTTTTATCCGTTTAAATGTCTGACGCGCTCAGCAGCAGCATCTTTCCCGCGTCCGGCGATCCTTCCCCCTTAGACGCGGATCGCCGGTGTGCCGGCTTTAACCCGCACTTCCGGGTCACGCGGGCAGGGGGGGCGCATGCGCAGAGACGCTCCGCAAGGACGAGCATGCGCAGTTACTCTCCGGGACGCATCTGATGCTCTTTTAAACATCAGACACGTCGCGGAGAGTAATGCGGGGTTTAGACGTGGGGTTGAGCCCTCCCCCGCTCGTTTATAAACGCCCTCCGACCCGGTCAAATCGCGGCCGGAAAAGAATGCGCGTCCCCCTCCCATGCGCGTGACTCGTGGCACCGTCTCGTCTAATCCCGTCTGGAAGCGCGAGCGCATCGTGGCGTGCTTGTCTAAAAGCGGCCTAAGAGATACAGGCTACAGTCACATGAGCCTCATTCCTGCCTCTTCAGTTTCTTACAGGAGATTGCGAGTCTATGTTTTTCACTGTTCCCATGTTCCCTTCTTTCAAGTTACCCCCTTCCCCCATGGCTGCGGTTAGCTATTCTGTAATGCTATATGGCTTTATGGGTGTTTTGAGACAAGTTCTGCTCATCATGCTGTTGCAAGGCTATATTGGTACCCTATGCAGCCTTGCAACAGGCGTGATGGGTGGGTGCTTGTCTCAAAACACCCTATGAAGCTGATAGCAGGACAAATCCTTTCACAGGGTACGGGAGATGAATGTTAGCACAATGGGTATGCCTTGGTTTCAAGGTTAAATGTCTTGAATTAACTCTGCATTACACCTTCTGCATCTCTAGGGTGGCCACCTAGGCAATTGTTTAAGGAGCAGTTATGAAAAATACATGTTTCAGGGGCCTGTGTGCAACATGTATTTTTTTATAGGTGCTCCTTAAAAAGTTGCATAGGTGGCCACCTTACCTGCATCCCAGGCCTAACCTTTCACACAATTAAAAAAAAAAGGGTGAGGGGATTCTTGCACAATCAAAAAATGGGGATTCTTGCAAACTAAATGTCTCATGTCCTTTGATGATCCTTAAATACACAATCCATGGTTTCAGTCTCCTTTTCCTGTTAACACGCTCTGACCTCAAAGCAAGAAACCCTGTGGGAGGAAATTGCACCAGCTGGGGATGGCACGTCCCTGGTGCAAAGGATACCGTGCCTGCAGCCAGACAGGGACCATGTATTGTGGCTTTCTGTTCGCTTCTCTGCTTCCCCCACGTTGGGTACCAGCTGGGTCCCACTACCACCAGCGGAGTCCGGATTCTCCATCCATTTACTGCTGATCTGAAGGGACGCCCTGGGGGGGGCACAGACAGCTGCTCGGCCCTTCCACCACGCTCTGCTTCCCAACATCTCGGCTCTAACTCTCCCCTGCAGGCAACTGGCCTTTTCCAAGGAAGTAACCCCCAGTCCAAAGCCAGCAGCTGGTAGCAGCTTCTCCCGCAATCCCTGCCCCCTGCCCCCAAAGGGCAGCAATCATCACCCAATGCTGAGAAATGTTACATGCCAGCATATTATAAAGCAGAATGGCAAAGGGGTGTGGGGAGAGAAAGCCCCTTCTTTCATTCCGGATACCTCCCCAGCCCACCCATGCCCTGAAATGAAGGGGAGGATGACACCCTAGCAACCCAAACTGGGTGGGTTTGCTGCCTCCACCTCGTTTTAGACCCATGTTCTTACTGATCCCAACCGATGCTATGACCTGAGCAGTAAAACCTGGAAACAAGAAAGCAGAGAAGCTGTGCATTGATTTCACCCCCTTTCCATCTTTAAACCCAGAGCTTCTATTCTCCCCTCCATGATTCCCCCCCACCCCTCCCAATCACCCTCTTTAAAGATCAGCTTCGTTTTCCCCCTTGGGGATGCCTCACCCCCTGTTGTTGTAAATCACTTTGGGCGGCTTGGGTCAGTGCGCGTGTGGTTTAAAAGAGATTTATGAAAAAATACAGGGTGCAGGGCTGCACTGGAACCAATGCGGCCCTGCAACATGGATTTTTCATAAGCCTCCGTAAACGGGAGGTATAGCCACCCCCCCGGGGGGGAGGGGCTTGTCAATGTCACTCCCTGCTAAGGGAAGGTGAGTGGGGAGAGGCGGGCAGGTAGATTTCCTCACTCGAAGCCAGTTCATTCTCTGCAAGGGGGAGACGCACCTTTAAAGATCTGAAATCCAGGGGGCTGACATCCCACCCCACCCTTCGGATCTCCAGCAACGATGGCTTTAGCTTAGTGATACAGCCGAGCACAGGTCTCCTTCCTGATGGGCGTTTGGAGCGGTTCCCTGGTGCGTGTGGCTGTGTGTTCTCTGTCTGCCTGTGATTAGGCAAATGAACATGCATCTCTCCGCAAGCAAAGGTGGGGCAGGGAAGCACCCTAGAGCTCGCTCTCCTCTGAACCATGCTTGAAAAGAGAGAGAAATCGAGAGATCAGGAAGCCGCCTGACCTGAGGCTACAATGGCATGATTTACCCTCTGCAAGCTGGCTCCACTCCTCTCTCTCTCTCTTATTACTCCATAGCTCCAGGATTTTTTCCTGACTCAAAGCATCACCATCCTAAAGTCTCCCTAGAGGCAGGTATCTAGCTGCTGATTTCTTTCTTTTTCTGTTTTAATTCCTCCCCTCATTCTTTAAAGGCGGGGGAAAAAAAAAAAAAATATCCCCCAAGCAATTCACTCAGTCCCCCTCCTCCCTAAAAGATCCAGTCTGAAAGGACCTGGCTAGGGGGAGGGGTTCTGCCACGCGTGATGCCAGAAATGGCCAGTGCACCGATGCTGTAAGGAGCTTGGAAGAATTCAATCCGTGGTGGGAGTGGCACTTGCTTTGTGTGTGCGTGCTGCTTCCCACTCCAGCTGCCTCTCTCTTGGATGCCGTGTGGGTCCTCCTGTGAAATGCTTTTTTGGTTAAAAGAAGAAGAGATGTCACACCAGGAGCTAACCCAGAGACTGACTACAGTCATCACTCATGTGGGTAAGAACAGCTTTCCTTTCCCTCACCCCACCCTTTTGGGGTGTCGTGTTTTTTTGGATCCTGTCTCTTAATCCCCCATAGTCTGTGCGTGGACTGAGAAAGCATTGATGCACACAAGGCAGAAAGCTTTGTGTGCAAGCATCACACCTTGGGGGCTTGGTGGAGGGGAAAGGAGGCAGTATTGGAGCAATCCGTGAATTGTTTAAAAATTTTATGCCCCTGGCATCCGGAATTCTTGGGCTGAATTGCTTTCCTCTGCTTTAAAGATGTATTTGAGCTTTTTTTTGTGACTGGGTCTCCTCTCCAATCAATCTGCAAGGATAACATTTGTGCAGGTGAACTGCGATGAGGGAGGTTTGTGATGGTGTTCATGTGGGGTGGGGTTGTTGGGGAATCTTATGCAGTGCAGAGAATCCAAACACCGTGTTTGACACCAAAATTGCAACCAACTGAAAATATCTTTCTACATTAGATGTGGGGATTGGGAAATTCTGTGTACTCTCCATGTTGTTTGAAGACTTCCAGCCTATACTACGGCCATAGTGGGATAGCTACCAACGATTGTCTTCCCCACTCTCTGAATGATTAGTATTGTACTCAATTAGTCTTGTGACAGCCCAAACCTGTGCACTATAGGAGTTGAGACAGAGCTTGCCCTGCTCTCCAGATGAGATAGTATCAGAAACAAGCCAACAGCTGCAAGAAACTTCCCATGAACTACTTCAGCTGCAACCTCGCTTAATTTTACTAGGCTTAACAGGTGAATTAATAAGACTGTGTAAGATGCAGGCAAATTAAAAAAACACCACCACCTGAAACAGGGATTTCATTTAAACCCTTCTTTCAATGCCTCAAGCTGACTGCTCAATCAGGTTACACAACCATTTTTAATTTAATTGTCATGGAAGCAACTTTTATGGTGGTTGGTTTCTTCAGTGGGTTGTGTACTATGAATGTGAAAAAGGTCAGACTTGCCTGTGTGTGTGTTGTTGATCATGCATAATGGTTGGATTGTGGGTTCAAAGCTTGGCTTTGACAGGTAGCTTAACACTGACCGTTTAGAACCAGACACGACTGGGTGTCTTTCTGCATGTCTTCATTGACCTTCTTGGCAGCAAAATAAGTTGCTGGAGTCGTTCACATGCTAATTATTGTGCTCAGCAAACAGATTCCAGTAAGAGATTTAAATGATTTATTTTCAGAATTCAGGCCTTTGTCCTTCTGCGGACTGGTCTATCCAGGGAGACACTGTTGTCCGCGTGGAATCTCATTGACTTTATTTGGGTTCTATCTTGGTGTGTTTGTCTGAGTAGATTTCAGAATTGGAGCCGTAAAGCTGAACTGGAGTGTTGGAAGATACGTCTTGGCTGTTGGCCAAGGTGGTCATGGGATGCTCTGGGTGTCCCTAAACGTCTAACTAGAATGAACCAAAGGAGATGGATTGTTCGATGTATGTCTGGCTTTGTACCTTTCTCTTGAAGCATGCAGTGCTGTCTGCTGTCTGAGAGGATACTGGATTGGATAGACCATCGTTCTGAGCGAGTGCAACGTTTCTTATGTTCTTACACACAAGTTGCTCTATTACTTGTGAGTTTGACATTAAAACTAGAAGACAAATAACGACGCCGTGAAGTAAATATTAGTAAGACCTTTTGCGAGCCACCATGCTATACTTTAAGGATTTCTTTCTTTTTAAAAGGAAATAAATATTATTATTGAGTCTTTATATAGTACCAACAATGTGCTGGGCACTGCACAATCATTTGTTAGAGACAGAACCCTGCCTTGAGGGGCTTATAATAATCTGGGAGAAAGAAGGGAACATGGGGAGAGACGAAGATCCATACATGAAGTTAAGAAGTCACACATGGTGCACACACGGCACGTTCTCGTGTTGTGGGGGGGTGGACTTCCGCAATCGCGGCTCTGTTCTCCCAGGAATTCCCGTGGGGAGAATGCGCTATTCCGCTTTCATGCCCTGAGATAGCACTTGCACACGACCCCGTGGATGGGCGTTCTCGTGGCATAAAAGCAAAATAACGCATTGTAGCGTGCGCTGATTCCCGCAAGAGCAGAGCTATGATTGCCATCGTGGAAGTTCCCCCTCCCATGTAATGTGAGAAAGTGCCCTATGTTTAGTTACAGGGGAGAAGGGGACCCTGAATGAGAGGGGTGAAGAACCTTTTCCTCGGGGCGGGGAGGACATTTTGAAATTGAGTACAAGTTCCAAGGGCCACACAGAAGTTGGGGATCGGGGTGCGATTGGGAAGAGGTAGGTCCAGATAATGGGTCTGTGCCGTGGGATCCATCCCCCTATCCTTGAGTTGCATGCCCTTAACCTCTGTTTCCCTACCCTGAACTTAGTTTTTCAGTGCTTGGAGGTTGGCACTGCTGGATCCAGGGACCAGATCTGGGCACTGGCAAGGAGAGAAATGAAAATGTACCCTGGGCTGCATTTGGCCCCTGGGCCTGAGGTTCCTCACCCCTGCAATAGAGGGAAGCCTCCGTGAGCAGCCTGTGGGAATGGGAAGCTCAGGTAATCTTGATGGCTATTTACAGCCACTCCTATCTGAAGCCGGCCAAAGGATGCCAACCTATTTGTTAAGGGCCTGTCAAACAGATTCACCTCATCCTGAGCTACTTTGAAAATACAGAAATACACTTTGATCTTTTGTAATAAGAATGATGCTTTGCGCTTTTCATCCGAGGAACTCCAAGTCTTTTGCAAACATTAATTAACCTTTCCAGCAGGACAAGAAATATTATAGCTCTCTCTCTCCGAGACACAGAAGTGTCCAGTGGCTCCCCCAAGGTCACACGGTAATTCAGAGTTAGCAAGGGGGCAGTGTCTGGATTTCTAGGCTTTTAGCCTAAGCAATTAGACACCTTTGCTTGGCAAGAATGTTATGCCACCCTCTTCTCCTGGGTAAATGGGCTCTTGTTTGACATCTGGCTTGCTCCTGCTTCTCCGTTTTATATCTGTCCTGTGCCCGTTCTTCTGTTGCTCCACATTTCTCCTCGTTCTTTTCACCACTTCGCTCCATCTAACTCCCTCTGTCTCCCTCCTTCCTCTGTTCTTTGCACTCTTACATGTGGGATTGGATGGGGCCTTTCTGCCAAATTTGATGCCAACCCCAGTCTTTTCCCACTCGCTGAGGTCATGAACACTTAGGCCCAGGAACCACTTGCTGTGGAGTATTATATTAATTATTTATATAGCGCCAGCAATGTAGCTGCTGCTGTACAATCAGTAGTTAGAGATCGGTCCCTGCCCCAAGGGGCTTCCAAACCAGGATGGACAAGGAGGAGGGGAACATGGGGAGAGAGAAGGGGATACAAATAAAATAAAAATAAATAAATAAATAAATACAGTCATGAAACGGAAAAGTTGCAGGTACATACACTTAGCTTCATTACAGGGAAGAAGAGGACTAAAGGCGTTTTTAGATGAGCATGAAATTCACACTGCAGCAATTTGCCGTGATCAGCAGGACACATCAGCGTTTGTGCGAGTGCTGTTTAGATGACCGTCCCCATCGTGCATGAACAGAAAGTCAATTGGGACCCATTTAGATGCATTTATCCCATCTTTGCTGCTGATGGTCTTGGACAGACCTAGGGTGCCCACATCCACCTTGCCCCTTCCCTCCGCACCTTTAAATCCCTCCTCAAAACCCACCTCTTCCTCGCCGCCTTTCCCGATGCCTGTTAGAACTTGCCTTTCAATATTTACCGTCCGCCCTCCCCGCAGACTCCTGCCTGACCACAACCAAGCCAAGTACGTGCACCTGGGACCTTGCATCCACTTGAATGTTATTTATCCCGTGTCTCTCCCTACGTCCCCTCTCCTTGTCTCCTCCCCCCTCCGTGTCTATTAGATTGTAAGTCGTAGGCAGGGACGCATCTATCTTACTGTTCTGTAAAGCGCCAGGTACACTGCTGGTGCTATACAAATGCTTATAATAATAATAATTAATAATATCTTTAATAAACATGATGGTGGACTGCTTTGGCCCGTTCTGTTACACTTTGGCCCGTACCTCAGCTGCATGTTTGTGCAGGCACCACCAGATGTTGGCCCAGGATTACCCCGGGACGTGTTGGCAGCTAGCCCGGGCTGTGATCCCCAGAACCTCTCTGAGTCACAGCCTGGGCTAACGTCCACCCGGTCGGGACAAAGCAGGCTATCGTGTGGTGTGGGCTGCTGCAAGCCAGCCTGAATCGGGGCCGCCATGGCGACCATCATTGGCCACCATGGCGGCCCGTTATGGCAGGGGGGGAGGCACTGGGTGCAGTGTAGGGGCAGGGCCGGCCAGCTGCACGTTGTGCATCTCCCCACCCTCCGCAGTAGCCCAGCTGCAGGCATGTTTGTTTGGTGGCCCCAACCCGGTCTGGACTGCGTCTGTGGCATTTTTCCTCCTCCCTGTGCTGGGTTGAGCTGCCGCCGTGCCGGTGTCACGTTTGTTAACACCCATAGCGATATTGGACAAGCCGCAGAGGCGGTGTACGGAGGGCACTCTGAGGAAACGCAACCTCGCGCTCTCTCGCACGAATGGTGTTGAGTTGTTCGTTCACGTGTTCACGGAACGAGCTTTTTGAAAGCGCCTTGGTAAACCACCGATGTCCGTGGTTGACAAACCCGGGTTAAGACGCAAAGATTTCTGCATGAAATGTGGGAGCGTTCTTCAGAGGTGAACTTAATTTGCGGGTTTAATTGGCCACTCGCGGGAGATACGTCTCGGGTAAAAATGCCCTAAGTGAAGGATGGAAGAGGAGTTGTCGGTGACCCGTCAATGGGGATGAGAAGCTATGGAAAGCCTGATGGAAGAGGTAGGCTTTCAAGAGGGATTTGGCGGGAGGGAGGGAGCAGAACAAATGTGTCCAAGGAGGGAGTTCCAGGAATGGGGGGACAACAAGGGAGAAGAGGCAAATATGATTTGAGCAGGAAGGGAGTTGCAAGCAGGTGAGGGCAGAGGATGAGGATGAGTAAAGCTCCTAGATGAGAATGTGGTAGGAAACAAGTGCGGAGAGAGAGTGGATCAAAGCCATGAAGCGCCTTGAAGGTAAAGAACACTATGGAGTAATGGAGTTTCTGGATCGTGGCCCAAATTTCTTTCCAGGGACAACAGAGATTCATCTGAAACAATACATTGCCAACATTTCTTTTTTTTTACAAAAATGGAAGTGATTTATTTTTTCCCCCCCAAGCCTTTTCTTACCCACCCATTGCAAGCATTTTGCAAGCCCGGTAGCGAGACACTCTCTCTCTGAATCACCTGATCTAGAGTCGCGTCCGCTGAGTCAGCACCAGCTTACTGAAACAAAACCCCTTTGAGGGCGGCTGTTGTAGTCATTTGAAAGTGCACTCTCAGGGCAATGAGAGAGGCGGATGAAAGCTCACACAGGCAAGAGGTCCCCGTGTCTGCCGTTGTTTAACACATTCAATAATAGCTTCTATTTCTCCAGCAGCAAAGATAACCAGGGAAATGTTCGCCTTGTAGATTGGGGTGGAGAAACGCTGGCCCAGGGGCTAAATCCAGGCCGAGGCTGTTATTTATTTGACTTCTTTCCAATTCCTGGCTGTGGCTCTTGGTTTCAGTTCCTGTCCCTAATAACAGTAAGAGTGAGTTCTGGGGAAGGGAGCAGAGATGAGGGCTACGAACAAAGCCTCCTAGGGGATGGGCTCCATGGCAGCTCCATGATCTGGTCTTTCCCTGCCTTCGATGGTGCACACACACCCCCACACCCCCAACTTCTATGTGGCTCTGTGAGCTTGTACTAATTTTCAAGGAAAAGATTCCTGATCCCTGGTGTAAACACTTAACCCACTGAAACGCGACCACTTCTTGGGGGCGGGAGGAATGGAGGATATAACAGCCCAACGCTACCCTATATAATAGTGAGAAGCGAGCAAGGACCAGTGAGAAGTGAGCAAGGATCAGATCAGATCCATATGAATCATCCAATTTTGGACAAATCGTATTGATCCAATCTTACCGGGGGAGCCGATTTCTCATTGGAACCCCTGGTGAGGATCTATCGAAGCACCCAAGGAGCCTTCAGCTTCTGCATGCCAAACCCAGCCTGCCCCCAGCTCTGCCTCCCCTGGACCCATGCCCGCCCAACCAGCCACCCCAGCACCTGCCGCAGCAGCACTGCTGGGGCAGGTAGGAGTCCCAGGGGAGACGGGCATCAGACAGGGGTCCAGGGGAGGCAGAGTTGGGGATAGAGGGGCCGTGCAGGGGTGGGGAGAAGGGCAGTTGCTTACTTACCTTTTTTCCTACCTCCCAGCTCTGCCTCCCCCGGGCCCTTGTCCAGCGCCGAGGCAGGGGTTTGGGGGAGGCAGAGGTGGGGGCAGACATTGGATTTCAGCCCGTATTGCTCAGAATTAGAACCGATTCTGAAAAACACGATCCAAAATCCGAACTGAAGTTGGGTTGGTCCGATTCACAAGCGAACCTGATTTTCAGTACGATTTCCCATCCCTACCGATTGCCCGCTGACTTGAGATGGGACTGCAGGATCCCCAAACAGCGGGTGGTTTCTGAGTGCAGACGTACGCATCCGTATGAGGCTTCTGGAGCAGGTCTCTCATATACTCGTATCTCTCCTTAGGATCCATGGAGCAACAAAACTGTTAGCAAAAGTTCAGTCCCAGGTGTCACCTCAAGAACAGATGTTCTTTTGGGGAGAAGGGTGGGGGTGACTTGAGTGACGCTAATTCACAGCCATCTTCTTGCTTGATCTGGTGGGTGGGTGAGATAACAGTTCGGTCTGACTGAGAGAAGAACCTACGCTCGGTCGGAGTTTTGGAGCTGGAAGAGGGTATGTCTGCAGAGGGGGAGAATTTTTTTTTTGCTGTTTCGATTTGCAAAGCCCACAGGAACAAACCTGCATGCACACGCAGGCCTAAGTATCTGCCCTGTTCAGAGATCCCGAGACACCAACTCCCCTGCGAGTGGGAAGGGCAATCAGTGCGCGGCTATGAAGAGGAACGCGCGCTCCTGAAATGTCCTGCTTTGTCTGAAAATATCATGCTTACAATTTGTTACGGAACAACCCCAGGCTGCCAGCACAGGCATCAGGTGACTCGAAAGAAGGAAGAAAAGGTGTTTTCAGACAAGACACTTCCCACCCGCTATCCATGTTATAGGGCAACACTGCAGCCCTGCAACATGGATAGTGGGTGGAAAGTGTCTTGTCTGAAAATGCCCAATCCCTCGTGACAGGAGCACAGTGTCTCCCAAATTTCATGCCAGTCTGATCCCATTGTGAGCCTTAAATATAATCCCATGGCCCCAGCAACAAAAGTATTTAATGGCAATTAAGGCCAAGGGTGTAGCTAGTTTGGGAATGGGTTCTGGTGCAGCAAATGGAGTGGACCCACTCACCCCTCTCTAGGAGATGGGCTCCCATGGGCTTGTGGGTTCTGATGCAGCGTCACCTCCTGTCTCTATTAGAGCTACCCCCTTGATTATGATCACGACCCCATCTGCAGATGGGATGACCTAACTTGAGGTCAACCTTTTGGGAAGTTGTGCTGTAGGAGATCTGGTTCTTAAGATGAGTTGGGGGGCCCCTGGTGGCCCCTTCCCAATTGGAAGCACCCTCCACGGGGCCCTAAAGGTGGTCATGTTTAGGGACCTTCTGGGAAGGAGTGGGGCTTCCTACCTGGCCCTAGTGAAAAGTGGGGCCAGTGCAGAACCCCTGGAAAGTGTGGTGCCTGGGGTGGCCGCCCTTTGGTAAGGCCAACCCTGATGAGCTGAATGCCAGGCAAGGGTGTCGCTATCTAGATGCAGACCCCGCAGTCTGGAGAGAGGAACATTCCTATTCTGTTCTGCAATAATGAACCAATTTGAGATGACTCATTCCATCTTCTGTACCAGGGCCCATTCCAGTCCAGCTAAACCTCTGATGTCAGCGGTGGCTCCCGTTGACTTCAAATGAGTGCCCCCGAGTCTAAAAACAAAACCAGAACTCTGCTTTTAAGCTTTCCTTGTAGGCAGGGACTTGTGTTCTCTGCACCAGTGGGGAAAACCCAGTGAACACAGGTCCCTGCTTGTAGGGGAAGCATTGTGGTACAAGTGGCACATGGATATACAACAAGCTATGTAAATGTCGTGCAACAGGAGAAAGAAGATGAACTAACACGGTCTAGAGCTGCAATGAGTACCCGCAAAAACGGGTAGACCTGATGAATTTCCGAATCAACTCAACCAAAACGAGTACCAATGCGATGAGACTTGGGTACCCAATGTCCTGTAATGTCGACTTCCAGTTCCAGAATATTGATGTCCAGTCCTGATTTTTCAACTTCGTACTGATTTTTCAGTTTCTGACACCTATTTTTAATTTTATTTTTTGTCCCAGGAAATCAACTTTTGGTCCTGATTTTTTTTTAAATTTTTTATTCCTGTCCCAATTTTTTCTGATTTCCATCCTGATATACTGACCAGTGATTGGTAAATATTAAAGTCAGTAACAGAAATTACCGATTTTTGGGGGGTGTCCGGGTACCTGATTGGTACCCAAGTAGCCCGTCGAATACTCCACATGGTACTTGAAAATATGGGTATTACCCATGGGTACTAAACTAAGTATCCATTTCAGGTCTAACATGGTCCCTCTCACCTGGGGTGCTTTATGGACCACAATGTGCTTTATGGACAGCAATGCAATCTTTTCTCATCTTATAGCATTATTGTTTTTTTATTTGCTGTGAGCCGCCCCGGGATGCCGTGGGCATGAGGGGGCGGCCAATAAATGTAAAGAAATAAAATAAATAAATAAATGTTTAGCAGTTGAGAAGGCAGGGACTGAGGCCCAGAGAGGTGAAGTGACCTTCTCAAGGTCATGCAAAGAGTCAGTGGAAACAAATAAAATATTTATTTATTTATTTTATTTTGATTGATATCCTGCCCTATCCTCAAAGGCTCCGGGTGGCTCACGAACACATATAAAAATACAAATGTAAAATGAATAATTAAAACCCCACAAAACCACCCCACCGCCCTCTCCCCCAATCGGTCCCTGCCCATTGGATCGCCTGGCCAAATAAAAAGGTTTTATTCTTGTTTTAATAAAAACAAACAAACTGAGATCTCCGATCCACGTATTAAACACAGGGCATTTCCGTCTGCCTCCCCATGTGTCATCCTAAAGGCAGTCGAGTGAAGCATGGCGGTATTGCACATCCACCCCATGATATCACTTAGGACAGGAAGTAGTCGAGGATATCCCATCCATCCAGATTAGCATACTGGAGAAATCTAGGTCAACAGAGTATAATCATCCAGAATGTAATCAAGTTGGAATTTGGCCAAGACTCTGGCTTTAATCCTATACAGGCTAGTTTGTCACAATTTCAGCTATGGCCTTCGAAATTATCAGCGGTTTAAATCTATACGTTACAGCTCTTTGTGGGCTAGTATCTTTCAGCCTTGCTAATCGGCGTCCTGTCCACAGCAATGAATCTTAATCCAAGCTTCTTAAGAAAGTTGGCTTAAATATATCAAATCCTGCCCTCTGTTATTTCTGTGCCTGTGTGGCTTTGCTGGAGTCAATGGGCATTTTTAGTCAAGTGGGATTTTAAACCCACAGCTCTTGGACACCTGCGCGGGGGGACAGGGAGGCTTAGACGCTCCTCCATGAACCGAAAGTCGCTCGGGCGCCATTAGAAACAGCGGTGCCGGGCAACTCCCGGGTTAGTACAGACCTCAATTTTTGCCGTATTACTACACTGCGTCTCAAAACACCCGGGAGTCACCTGGCGCCCCTGTTTCTAATGGCGCCCGGGCAACTTCCAGTTAACGGAGGAGTGTCTAAAGCCCCTCCATGCAGGTGTCCAAGAGTTTAAAATCCTGCTTGTCTAAAAAGGCCCAATTAATGACTGGACAATCCCACTGCCCATTCATGTTCTCACGAGCATCTTCCATCAGTGTTTGCTGTTCAGGAGTAACTAACGTCCTGTTTGAACCACACTTCCGGTGAGTGGTGCTAATCCTCCATTTACCTCTGCTTCAATCACTCTGATTGTGAGAACAACAAGATGGCTAGTGTTAAGGGGTTCCACATTCAGACAAAATGATGATGAGAACATCCCCTATGACAGGAGTAAGGAACCTCGGACGTGGAAACCAAATGCAGTCTGTGGCAAGTTTTTAAGTGGCCCCTTTCCAGTTCCCCGATCCGGCCCCTGGATGCAGTTCTTAAACCCAAGCACTGAAAAACTGAACTTGGGATAAGGAGCAGTGACAATGGTAGGTACAAAGAGTGGTCTTTCAGATTCAAATTCGTTTTGGTTTTATTTTCATTTCATTTCCCTAGGTTTCTGGATTTAATTGCAGATTATTATTATGGATCCATATTGAAATGAATTAAGAAATAAAAAAAATAGGTTTTTAAAAATCATTGCACATGCGCAAATGGCCACTGGACTGTTCTGTGAATGTGCGCCTGTTTCCAAGATTTTGGAAAAGGAAAGCTGGTCTGCACATGCGCAAATGGCTGCCCATTTCCAAAACGGTGGGGCTGCTATTGCTGCCATTTTAGAAAAGGGTGCACATGCACGGACCGGTCTGGCAGCCATTTCGTGCATGCACAGTAATTTTAAATATTTCTAAAAACCAAACCGAAATTCTGTTCGATTCCAGGCTTGGTTCACTTCGGAATAATCCATAAAGGCCCATTCCACGCAGTTACAGATTTGATCCAAATCCTCATCCCTAGTGGGCACACAAGGGTAGGGGACAGATCGATGGCACTGACACCGATCCATGAACTGGACCCTCCTTTTCCTGAGCACACCCCTTAACTATGCCCACCTCCAACTTCAAGGCAGCCCTTGGAGCTTGTACCAATTTTCAAAGTAGAAGGGAAAAGTTCCTCACCCCCTGCCCTATGATTTGGAATATCCCAATGCATTTATACACCTTGGGATTTCATTTCAAAGCTTGGTTCCGGTTCAAGGGTGGGGGCCTCCTGCAGGCCACTTTGAAAAGTAGTACAAGTTTCATGGGCTGGATAGAAGTTGGAGGCAGGGGTGCTTACGGGTTGTACTCAAGATGGAGAAAGGAAGAGGAGGGTCCAGATTGGAGCTGAAACTAAGGCCGCTTTCGGACCTCCGCCCCCGTGCATATTCTGACTGTGGGAGGGAATGCGCAGCCAGGACATGCGCACGGTGCCACCAGTCTGAAATGCCCCCCCGCCCCACCGGTGCGGCTTTGCCGGCAAACACCCGCAGCAATACAGTGCAGAGGATTTCCTACTCTGTATCGCTACGGGTGTTTGCCGGCAAAGCCATGTTGGGGGGTGGGGGGGAGGCTTCAGACCAGTGGCACCATGCGCATATCCTGACTGTGTGCCAGTATATGTGCAGGGCATGGGGGCAGGCAGGTATGAAAGTGGCCTAAATTTAGTACCTGCAGGTAATACCCACTTTCTCTGCTACTGCATCAGGTACCTGACAGGTTACCCAAGTGCCAGTTGGGTACCCAGAAACACCCCCCCCCCCAAATTGGGTACTCCCAGTACCGGTTTTTTTAATTTATCAATTCCCAATTGGTATATCGGGATACCAATCAGCATATCAAGTTGGAAAACCAAAAAAATGGGCACAATTAAAAAAAAAAAAAAAAAAAAAGTTACCAGAAGCCGTTTCCTGGGACCGCTGGAAGTTGATTTTCTGTGATGGAAAACTCACTCAAATAAGTGTTTTAAGAAGAAAAAGGGGGGGGGAGAGATGGGGAAAAACAAAGTTAAAAAAATCAGAACTGGAAGTAGCTTTCCAGGGCTGGAAGTTGCAAAAAAATTGCCAAACTTGATGGAAACCCAACAAATCGATGTCGGGAGTTGGTATATCAATAAATGTCAAAAACCGGTACCAGAAGTAGACATTCCAGAACCAGACAGTGTCATTTTGGGACATCAGGTACCCGATCGGGGTGTAATTGGATCCTGCGAGGGAGGTTACCGGGTCAATTCAAGTACTGGAAATTCAATGTGTTACTCATTTTGTGGGTACCCTCTTTCAACTCTACTCCAGATCGTGGATCCATCCCTGGTCTTTGAGTGCCAGCTCTCCCCTCCGCTCCCTTTCCCTGAGCTCACTCTTTCAGTGCTTGTAGGTAGGGGCTGGATCCGCAGGCCAGATTTGGCTCACGGGCTGGAGATTCCCCATCCCTGTTCTAGTTCCGCAGGGTGGGTGGGATCTGTCCTGTCTTGAGTGCATTGGTTTTCTGTACCTTGGTAAATGGCAAAGACACAAGAAGTGTCCTTTGATTAATTGCCTGTGAAAAGGAACCTAGTTAAATGTTTCTCTGCAGATTTGTTTGCTAGGATTTCTCTGCAAAATCCGGTGGCATTTTGTTTCCATATCCATCTCTCTCCATTTTCTGTTCTGCACTTTAACGGGAAAGCTAGCTAACTGAACAGAAGGCGCGATATTAAAAGGATAAAAACTGAACAGCTAACGGACAAGTATCAAACAGCAGGCTCAACAGCTAACGAAAAACATTCAGCAAACCCTTCTAAAATGGGCAGGTCCTCCCCCAAAGCTCCTCAAAATGCAGGTGTTTGGGGAGCACATAGAGAGGATAAGGGGTGGGAACGTACCTCCTGGCAGTCTTTATTTAGGAAGGACAGTCCCTCTTTGGGTGGGGAATCCCACGGTTGCTCCTTCAGGAGATCAGTGTCCCTCTTTCAGGAGAGAGAGACAGACAAAAAGAACGAGATGACAGAGGGGATAATGGATATCATAGTTTATAAAATCACGAGCGATGTGGAACACGTTAATAGGGAACGGTTATTTACCCTCTCGAACAGTACTAGGACTAGGGGACACGCCATGAAACTAACTAGCAGCAGATTTAAAACAAATTTTAAAGTTTATTTTTTAAACAGTGCACAATTAACTTGTGGAATTTGTTGCCAGAAGATGTGCTCAAGGCCAGTAGTATAGCTGGGTTTTTAAAAAAAAGAATTGGGTAAGTTCTTGGAGGATAGGCCCATTAACGGTTATGAGCCAAGTAGGTTAGGGGGGACGTAGCCTCTGAGTTTTGGGAGCTGGGAGTGAACAACAGGGCATGGATTGCCCCATTATTTTTAACATGTTGTTAGCCGCCCCGAGATGCTTTTAGCAGGAGGGGGCGGCATACAAATTTTATTAATAAACAAATAATAAATATTAAATGATGACCTGTTGGGTACTTCTCCAAAGCGACCGAGATTGGCCACTGTTGGAGACAGGATGTTTGGCTTGATGGACCGTTGGTCTGACCCACTATGACGCTTCTTATAATCTTAGGACTGAATATTCAAGCCTCAGGTACCTCTTTCCTGGTTTCTCCTGGGAGAAATATCTGAGAGGACAATGGGAGGAGACGACGGAATGACAAGAAACGAAGTGAATAAAAAGCAGGAGGAGCTTCTGTCCCTCTTTATGTGCTTGGAATGTCGGGAGGCGTGGAAGTGCGTGAGAGGGAGGAGTTTATTCATGAAGGGGTGGAGTTTATTAGCCTAAAGGGTGGGGCTTGTCTCTCTTTTTGGCTGCTCAGAATGTTGAGAGGCATACTGAGAAACCTCCCAAACCCGTGGAAGTGGTCTTTCGGCAACATGCTCTCTCTTTATGCATAATATTGTTAAAACTACCACACGTCGGTCTCTCTCTCTCTCCCTTCACAGCCTGCAGGAGAGCGAGCTTGATTAGCTTACTGGGGTTTGCTTTTCTTTGCGTGAATGAGAGGGTGTGGGTGTGAAGGCATTATTAGGGGAAAGCTAAAGGGTTTTCTCCCCACCAAACCGGAGCACAAATACCTGAATCTGTGGTAATTCATGCTTCTAGTTATTTTGGTGCAAATTTGCATGCGGATGGTTTGGTCCCCTATTTTGGTTTAACTCGTACTGATTTATTACCCTCTTGCCAGGACTTTACTCAGTAGGGAGGAGACAGGGATAAAATCTGCATTTATGGGTATCCTTTTGTTCAGCCTCCCTTTGGGATTGGTTTACAGGGATGTAGCTGCTCATCTTAATCGGCATGCTTCAGTGCATTGACTGGAGCTAATTTAAAGGCTACTAAATCTTTAGAAAGCAACAAGGGAAGGAAATGATACATGGAGACTCTAGAAATTGGACGCCTGCTTACTATAAAATAATGAGTGGTGCCTAAAATAGCTTGGTATGAAAGCGCAATAAATAGATTATAATGTAACAAAGCCTGATTTGACTGTGCGTGGGGAGAGTTACTCTATCATTTCAATACACTCGGTATTTTTCTCCCCATAGCTTCCCTTTTCTTGTTTTTAATGTCTCACTTTGTTTCCCTTTTGACATCGGATTAAGGTTTATTTAATTTATTTAATTATTTATTTTAAATCAAACAAGTAGGCCTTCATGTATTGTACTGTACAGACATCCTATTTCCTTGAATGTAAATTGCGTGTAAAAATGGGTGGTTTTACACACACGTTTCTCCTGCATGTTTGCGGTTACATCCTGAACTTTCTGTGTGTCTAAATCACTCACCCAGATCTTAAACATCCGGATCTTTGAACTTCTGCGTAGAACTTCTCCCAGAACTTTTGTGTGCAAAAAGTTCTCCTGGTAAACTGCTTTGCTCCAGACAGCTGTGGTCACTTGGTTTCCATGGCAGCCCCTCACGGCTACTTTAGGTGTTAACAAACGAGACACCAGCCGCGTGGCCTCCACCCACCGGACCCACAACCCCCACTCACGACGTGGTCTCAGAGAATGTGGATCCCGCTGTGCGGGCTACTGTGTGCCCACACGTCCACAGCCCATCACTTAGGTTGCGTGCAGCCTCTGTGCGTACAGATCCGTCAACACCATAGAGTCGCAGGCACACACTCAGGGCAGTGTGTGTGAAGGATGCATCCAGGAACTGCCTCAGGGCAGTGTGTGTGTGAAAAATGCATCCGGAACTTTCATGTGGACTTGAAAACCCAGAAGATTGAAAAATCCAGAACTTTAAGGTGTGTGTAACAATGCCTTGACTGAGGATGCAAGTTCCTCTTCTGACCACTAGAAACACAATACAAAATGAATACAAGGGGGGGGAAATGTCAGTTGATCAGTGGCCATACTATGATTAAGAAGCTATATCTTCTCAGTAGAAAAAAGCAGTGCCATTTTCACAAATGTTCTTTACATTTTCAAAATTCAAGCTGAAAATTTTGAATGATACCTATGTCCCCTCTCCCCCACCCCCCAAAAAAGTTTTGATGCTGCAAAAAATGTGAAGATTTTAAAATCCACATTCCTAGTTGTGGGCACTTGCTCTTTCACCGTTAACTTCAGGCTGTTGAAGAGAGAGGGGATCGGCAAGGCAATTGCAGGGTTGCACAGAGGAGAGCAAGAAAAAAGTATTGTGTAGGGAGGAGGGGGTTAATGCTCCAGAAAAGAGGGAAGCGGGCACGGCCTAAGAATTAGGGGGTGGTTTGAGGCTTCCTTCACAGCTCTCATTCAGGATGTAAGTGACCATATGAGGAGAGTATGATGAAGGGTAGAATCAAACAAGACGATAGCCCCGCCGCAGTCTGGGTTTGGTCTGTGCAGCCCCCACTCACATGATTATGAGTCCAGCCTAATAAACGGTCAGCCCCCCTGCATGTATCTCATGCACTTGCGAGCAGCCCCCACTTGCAGAACCAGTGAGAGCGAGCGGGGAGAGAGGAGCAGGAAGCTGTTGCTCCTCAGATGCTCTAGGCTTTTCGCCTGCGACTCTATGGTGTTGGCGGATCTGTACGCACAGAGGCTGCACGCAACCTAAGTGATGGGCTGTGGACGTGTGGGCGCACATTAGCCCACACAGCGGGATCCACATTCTCTGAGACCACGTCGTGAGTGGGGATTGTGGGTCCGGTGGGTGGAGGCCACGCGGCTGGTGCAGGCTACTGTCTCGTTTGTTAACACCCAAAGATGGCACCAGGCATGGGCGCTGGGAAGGGGATCGTAGGGGATGTGGTTGCACCACCCTGGCTCCTGCCTGGCCTTGCCCCTTCGGAGAGTTGTGATGGCATTGTCGCATCAGAAAGGGGTGGAGATTTCATGAGCTCCGCCCCTCTCTGACATGATCATGACTCATGACCCCCGGCCCCTCACATGACATGGAATGGGGGGGGGGGCACGTCAGAAAGGAGCTGGGTGAAGTGGTCCTCCTGCCCCCAGAACGTAATTCTGCCAGCACCCTCGTCCTGCATGGTTGTCTATTTTTGTTGTGAATGTCTGTATTGGAAGGAAGCGGAGAAAACTGCCCATTTCTTTAATCCAAGTAGGATTCAGTCAAAAAGCCTGATTAATTCAGTCAGTGGGGAGTCACTTCCATGTCTTATTTAATCCCTTCTCTGGCCTCCTTGTACTGCAGACTCTGCATGGAAGATGCCCTGAAGGGACATTGCCCAGGGGACAAGAGGAAGTACCTGCAGCAGCGCTCATTAGCTTAATGAGTAAACTACTTTGCTGATGCTTCCCCACTCTCTTGGCTCCCCAACACATCATGCTCCAAGGCATGACTCAGCATTCCAACTGCTGATGAGTCACCCAGCCCAATGCTCTGGGATGACTGATCAAATTGTCTTTTGAATTGGGAAGTCTAATGAGTTAATGAGCTGGTTTGCTTTTGGATAGCAGCCTTCCTTTTGAGCTGCAGGAATTCATAGCCTCGGGGTTTCAGTTAATGGGATGACATCCCAATCCTGTAGCTTGGGGAAAGGGGGAGTTTTCCCTTCCAGGGGCCACTTGCAGAATTGGAATTTGGGGGAAATTAGTACAAGCTGCGAGGGCCAAATAGAACTTGGGGGCAAGGGTGTGTAAGGGAGGACCCAGATCACTGATCTGTGCCATGGATCTGTCCCCTAGCCATGTGTGCATGCCCTCATCTCTGCTTCCTTATCCTGAGCTCAGTCTTTTAGTGTGTGGGGTTAGGAACTGGATCCAAGGACCAGATCCAAGAACTGGAAAGGCACCATATAAAATTCAGCTGTGGGTCCGAGTTTCCCCCCTATCCCTGCTATAGCTGCTTGCACAGATGTTCATGCTGTTGTGTGTCTCCGTGGTATTGAGAATCCCCTCCCACCAGCTTTTGCACACATGGTGTCATGTGTGGATGAGTTCTTGGATTACCACAGACTGGGAGTGAGGCAGTGTGCACTATAAACCACTATAAACTTATCTATGCGTAACAGTGGCTACGTGCAAGAGGCAGCCGTTTGTCATCCACACCTGAGATTTTTCAGATCCCGATCCATGATCAAGGAGTAGTGAAAGTAAGACGTGTTAGCCGCCCAAGCAGATATAACAACAGGATGTGTGTTTAACCTCGATAACAAGTAGCTAGCATTACATCTGGTAACTCTCCTATGCACTCACCAGGATAAGAAGCTGCCAGAGATGCTGCCAAAGGCAGCCGCCATTTTCAGGCTGTCCGTGGGTAGTGTGGGGGTGGAGGGGTTTTATGGGCACGTTTTTAATGGCTTTTAGAGGCTGTGGAATGGGGAGATTGTTGGGGGAAGGATAGGGGTGGGGTGGTACTGTCTCGCCCCCCCCCCCGTGAGAGGGGGGTATGAGCAGGGGGAGGTGGGTTATGCATGAGCCCCTTGGTGAGAGGGGTGGATATATGTATGGGGGCTTGGGATTAGGGAATGCTGCCATGGGTCCCTGGTATGAGGGAGCAGTAGTGGTAGAGGTGGGGTGTATGCCTGGGCTGGGCCCCCCCAGTGAGGGGGGGGTTACATGCACGGGGGGGTGGGGAGGGTTGTGCCATGGGCAGAGGATACTGGAGGTGGGGGATGATGCCACAGCTTCCCAGTGAGAGGGGGGTACAGGCTGATGTTCAAGGGAGAAGGGTGGTAGGGGCGGGAGTTCCCTACCTGCCTCCTTGGCCAATTTTTCTCCCGGTATGTCCGGCTCGGGGATGCCCACCGGCTTCTTGTGGAGCTGGGGGGCGGGGGGAGAGATTTCCACCAAGGATTTCCACCGGGGGGGGGGAGTTATTGGGGCAGCGGTGAAATCAATTGGGGTTGTGTTGGACATGGGGAGGTATGGGAGGAAGAGTCATCATGGGTACAGGGGCAGATGCTTGGTATCTGTTCCTGTGTCGTCCTCTCGGATATTTGGGGGTTGAGGTCAGTCAGTGGAGCCTCTGATCTGTCACTGATGCTGCTTAAATGCAAGGTCAGTGACTAACAAAACAACTGTCAGCCGTGATCTCATTCAAGAGGCGGCCACTGAGCTTGTATGTATTACTGAGACCCGGCTGGACGAGGCTTCTTGGTCTGTGTTGGCCCAGATGGTGCAGACTGGGTACTCGATGCAGCATCCGCCTCGGGTTGGGGGCTGGGAGGGTGGAGTGGTGGTGATCTGAAAAGACAACCTGGTCTTTCCAAGGTATCCAGTGTCTGACCTGCCATGGGGACCAGGCTAGGTTGGGGGATTCTGCTGGTGTACTGATTACTCCGCTGCACAGCAGACTCCCGACCGCTCTAGCCGAGCTGGTCTCAGGGGTGGGGTTGAGGTCACCTAGACGTATTCAACAGACACGCTGAGGCCGGCCTTTCAGGGGCAGAGCAGCAGCTCATGGTCGCCATGACAACCATGGGCCTATCCCAGGTAGATTGACTTATTCAACGGCACCGGCTTCCGCCCTGGCCAAACAATAGTGCGCACTTATAAACTTTTAAACTTTAACCTAAAAACAATTCGTTTATTATAATATAATTTATACATAAATCGAAGGACACATAAGCCTAAGACGTTCAGCTTTATATGCAAACAAGACGAGGTTAGCAATAACATTAACATCTTTGTTCTGAAGTAACCAGACGGTCTTCTCACGGTTGGTGAAAAGAAAGGGACCTTACGCAAAAGAGGTTTGAGCAAAGTTAGTCTTACTTCAGCAAAGAAGGGACACTTCATGACATGACGACCTATATCTTCAATCATCCCCAAAGAGCAAGTCCAGCATCTTTTGGTTCCTTGGTACGCCCAGCCGCCTGCCAGTGAACGCAGCCGAAGGCATCTGCTTGCAACGAAGTCGGAATAAGGAAGCCTTTGGTTTATAGTGCAGCTCTGATGTTAAAAAGACTCTAGCCCACTCTCCGACTTCCATAAGATAAATCTAGAGGTCTGGATGTTTGCTTAAATCCTCCTGAAAGGAGACCTCTTTTAAGTCTTTGCTTAATGGTATACCTGTCTCGCTCTGAAAGGAACCTATAGTTCGCTAAGAAAAAGTAACTCAAACCACATACCGTTCAAGTCTGTATAACGGTAATATCGGGCCTGACATGCGAGGCCGGACACGTGTTGGGGGGAGGGTGTGTGTCAGAGCCAGTGTGGTGTAGTGGAGAAGGTTTGGACATGGGAAGCCAGGGTTCAAATCCCAATCTAGCCATGAAGTCACTGGGTGGCCATAGGCAAGTCACAACCTCTCAGCCTTGATTCGCCATCTGTAAAATGGGTGTGTGCATTTTTCCCTGTGTTTCCCTCACCTTTGCCCATCTTGGATTGTAAGCCCACTGGGCAGGGACTTATCTAAAAGTGCTCCATATGCCTAGTCGTGCTCTAGAAATAAGTAGTGGTAGTAGGGTGTCATTATGACACCATTGTCGGACCATTACCAAGCCCAGATCCGTGCCCCCATTGGGGTAATGGACCAGCCTGGATGATCCACCCCTGGAGACGAATGGCTCCAATAGCATTCCAGAACTCCCGGGGGGGATTCACACGCTGATCTTGACGGCCTCCCTGTCAATGCCTTGGTGGATTTGTGGTATGGCATTTTGACCCGGTGGCAGCCAGGCATTTGCTTTCCCCACAGCGGCAGCACAGGTCTCCCTGGTATACCAGAGGACTTGTGGCTGCTAAGGCAAGAAAGTAGGCAGTTGGAGTGCAGATGGCACTCTATTTGTGCCAAATCCGACCGGCTGTGCCAGAGACTGTTTTTAAGGGACTGTGGCTCTGCTGTGGTGGCAGCGAAGAAAGCTTTCTTCGTGGCCGCCATAGCATCTGCAAAGTGCCGTCCGGTGGAGCTCTTCCAGGTGGTGACTAGCTTATTAAACCCTGGCTGTCTCTGCCTGGAGTTAGAGGCATTGGCTGCCCGCTGTGGCGAGTTTGTCACCTACTTTGCAGATAAAAGTCGCTCATATTTGCCTCGACTTGGGCATTGCTACTTTATGAGTTCAGGGTCAGAGTTTGGGGTTGAGGAGACTCGGTCTTGTCTGGTTTATTTGAATCCGCTTTGATCGCTCTCGCCCGCCGATGTGGAGGATGTGCTTGGGGGGTGGGGGTGCAGCTCATCAGTTATGAACCAGATCCTTGCCCATCCTAGCTGGTGAAAGCCAGCCGGGAGACACTGGGGGCATTGATGGTCGGGGTTGTCAATGGCCATATGGTGCAAGGTTGTACTGGAACCAATGGAGCCTTGCAACATGCCTTTTTCATAAGCGTCCTCTTTTAAAGGGGAGGTATGGCCACCCTAGTTGTCAGTGCCTCCCTTCGAGTGCCTGATGGCCTTAAAGCTACAGTCATCCATCCTGCTCAAGAAACCATCTCTTGATGTTGACTCCCCTGCCAGCTGTCACCCTGTCTCTAACCTCCCCTTTTTAGGGAAGGTTATTGAACGGGTGGTTGCCTCGCAGCTCCAGGTGCACCTCAATGCTATTGGATTCATGGACCCATGTCAGTGGGGTTTTTGTTCCGGGTATGACACCAAGACTGTGCTTGTGGCCTTGGTGGACAATCTCCACTTGGAAATTGACAGGGGAAATTGTACCCTGTTGATTTTGTTAGATCTGTTGGCAGCCTTTGATACTGTTGATCATGCGGTGGTGTTGATTCGGGAGCATATTACACCGGTGCTCCAGAGTCTGTACTAGCTGCCAATAGCTTTCTGGGCAAAATTCAAGGTGATGGATTTAACGTATAAAGCCCTAGATGGCTTGGGCCCTAGGTACCTGAAAGACGACCTCCTCCCTTACGTCCCTTTTGAGGCCTCTGAGGTCAGTTGGGGACGCCCTCTTGCAGGTGCCATCTCCCCGTGCTGTTTTTACAACTAGGGCAGGCAGAAAGGCGTTCTCAGTGGCTGTCCCATGTTTATGGAACTCCCTCCCCTTGGGGATCTGCCTAAGCCTGAACCGGCTCATCTTCTGGAAATGATGCAAGACCTTTTTATTTGACCAAGCATCTGGCAGGCAGGGATAGGGTGAGATGGGATTGGGTGGAGTACTGGCTTTTTTATTTCTCTTTTTATTATTGTAAGCCACCCTGAACCTCTGCAGAAAGGACAGCATAGAAATAGGACTAAATAAATAAAAATCAAATATGTAAGTTTGTCTCTTACTGATCTTTGGAGGTTACTTCTCCCCGCTCAGCTGTGTCACTGCTGGTGTCAGCCAGGATATGACTCCAACGTAGAGATGTTCTAAGGCCAGACACTAGGAGAATGATGTGCGTATTCCTGAGGTGATGCATCCACTTGTTATAGATTAGTTACTCGATGCAACATGGGTGACATGGCTGGAAATGAAACTTTGGAGCAATAGCACAGTCATCTTTCACTGGCCTGAAAAATATCACTCCAAACCATATCATGGAACCGGCATTTGTTGGCAGTAAATACAGTAATCGGCAAAGAAATCGAGACAGGAATAATTCTGTTGGACCCGACACCAGGAGCTATGACTGTTCTGAGGCAGAGAAAAAGTTCTTTGTGGTCCCAGAAGGGGGAAGAAACATCTTTAGTTGCAAGTAATAGACTCTGCGTTGGAAGGCCCACCTGCTAGGGGAAGATATGGTGTCTGGCAGTGTCTGTCAAGGCAAAATTTATGGACCTCTAATCTAGTGGCTTCCAAACTTTTTGCCGGAGTGACTCCATTTTAAAACCAGAATATAATCCCATGACCCCCAAACAGCAACTAAGGCACGAATGGCAAATATTGATCAGGCGTGTGACTCCAGTTGGATTCCAGGGCGCATAGTTTGGGAACTTCTGCTGTGTAATCTGAGCTCCTAGGTATGTGTTGCGAATGAATGCGAGACCAGCACTTGGGAAGCATCTAGGTCTGGGTCTTTCTCAAAATTGGGGACTAGTATATGATTAGTATCCATCTAAACTCACCCTGAAGATGCCTACAGGAGAGCAAGTTGGCCCTGTAAGCATTAAAGGGTTCCGCTCTTCTGGTCTCGGTCAGCTAAGATTGGAGTTGCTACCTCCTTCCAGGAGGCCACCTAGTAGAGCAGGTCCATGTTGGAGTTGGCGGGGCAAAGGATGGTCAAGCTTTTGCCTGATGTAACCCCACAGTTTAGTGTTGTCAAGGGGGTGGGGAAATCCCTGCAGCCTACCCCCTGGCCATCCCCATGGGGGGAAGGTGGGTCCCTTGGGCCGTGGCAGCCTGGCACGCTCAGCACAAAACCTCAGTCCCAGGCAAGCCATGTAGATTCACCACTTGGTTAGTGAGCAGCATATATGGCAAGTCTTGCCCTGTAATCCTTACACTCTGTCTGGCTCCCAGTTAGTACCCTGGAGAGCTCCCAGTGGAAGACCAGCTGCCTAGGGACCAACTCTGAGAACCTCCTCAGGGCTAGGTTTTGGGGGTGGCGGGGGAGGCAGGCAGGGGAGACAGAGCTAAGGCGATGGCCAAAAAAATTCCTTAAAGGCCCCACGCCCAACCCAGAAGTCTCCAGGTGAAACCCAGAGCGGTGGCCACTCTAGCTAAAAGACCCAGCTGTATTGTGTGACGGAGGCGGATGGTGGTCAGCTGGCCAGAGTGGTGCATAATCCCCCACAAGTGTCCTGGGTTTTCTGGGGCATCCCTGATTGGACGCCTCTTTTCTTACCCGTCCTGCAGTCAGGGAAAACGGCTATTAAGTCCTAGTCTTTATGACTTTAAAGAGGCTCTGCAACATGCATGATGGGTGGCTAATGGGTGGGGAGGCACTTGTCAAAAAACACCCAAAGACTGGAAGGTCAAGGGTTTAAGTCTGGCTAATGAGAGAGGTTTATTGTATGGATAGGAGAGCCCTGAACTTCTTTCTTTTGTCCGGTCTCATTCATACTTTGCTAGTTTTATGCAAGTTATGTCCCGCATTGTCACCGTCCCGTCCCCCCCCTTTTTGAAAGTCACTGGTCCCTCATTTCAGAGTTCCGGGGTTGAGAGGTATGATACCGCAGAGGAGGAATGACACCCCACCCCCCGCTCAGGGAGCAAGCCCGATCAGGACAGCTGCCGGCTGTGATTGGATCTAGTGTTCGGAAGCCTGGACAGGGGAGCGAGGGTTGCTGTTCTAGGTTGTTTTGGTTTCAGGGTCTCTTGGTTGAATGAAGCCCTGTTCAGGGAAGACTGGTGAGCAGTAAAGGAAGCCCTGGGGCTGGATAACATGCCTACAACTCAACATAGGTGGTTTGGGGGCTGCGGGATCGCCCCAATCTAAGTTCAGACTCTTCTCCTTCTCTAGAGCCAGCCTTGGAATATTTGGGGTCCCTGGTGCCCTAACAATTTTGCCTCTGGGGCCCACTTCATTGGGGGCATCCTCTGCAGGACCCTAGAGGTGGTTGTGCTTGGGGCCCTGCTGGAGGGAGTAGGGTC